>JAUPFT010000003.1:4729822-4882322 GCA_036936625.1 Parnassius smintheus behrii
CTAACTGAATTTTGTACGGGTGCAGCTTTAAATCTTTGTGTAAAATGCGGCATAATGAAGATCTGTGCACATTTAAAGCAACAGCACGCTTCCGAATCGAGAGGTTTGGATCATCTCGAATAGACTGAGTAACACTGTCCACGTTTTCGGCTGTTCTTGATGTTCTTGGTCGCCCAGATTTTGGTTTCTCCAGAGTTGACCCAGTCTCTTCAAACTTCTCAACCCATTTTGCAATGAGACGAGTGCTAGGCGCATCATTTAAGTGACGAATATGTCGAATACTGCAGAATTTTCTACGCGCTACAGTCGCCGAATTACCGTTTTTGTAAAACTCACGTACGCACAACGCACGGTCCGCACCAGAGAAACGCTACATAGCGACTAAATTCCCAAGAGCCAGACTACCGACTGACATACCCCCCGCGCCCCTCAGAATAGTTGCTTTCGCGTAATAAGATAAGCAAATGTGAACTTACTTTTGTATATATATATATATATATATATATATATATATATATATATATATAGGAAAATTTTACTAAATCGTGAAGAAATCGTAATTTTAAAACGTAATTTATCGTAAATTTTAATCATAATATATGGAGCAAATAATAGCCTAAAACTAAAATTATCATATAGCCCTACTCATTGCGGCTGTTATGCAAAGTATGCTCGCTGCGTTTTGTCGCTGAGTAGTTATATTTATTTAGCCTGACGACCAGTCGCGAATGCAGTACCGTTAGAAACAGCACCACGTATATACGCCACGTATCGAGAGTCACTACACCAAATGTCACAAATATATAATCATCTTTCCGATAGAGTTATTTGCAACATTTACCCAATTCAGCAGCCACTGAACAATGTGTGCTAGATGAGGTAGATCAAGAATATATATATATATATATATATATATATATATATATATATATATATATATATATATATATATATATATATATATATATATATATATATATATAGGAAAATTTTACTAAATCGTGAAGAAATCGTAATTTTAAAACGTAATTTATCGTAAATTTTAATCATAATATATGGAGCAAATAATAGCCTAAAACTAAAATTATCATATAGCCCTACTCATCGCGGCTGTTATGCAAAGTATGCTCGCTGCGTTTTGTCGCTGAGTTGTTATATTTATTTAGCCTGACGACCAGTCGCGAATGCAGTACCGTTAGAAACAGCACCACGTATATACGCCACGTATCGAGAGTCACTACACCAAATGTCACAAATATATAATCATCTTTCCGATAGAGTTATTTGCAACATTTACCCAATTCAGCAGCCACTGAACAATGTGTGCTAGATGAGGTAGATCAAGAATATATATATATATATATATATATATATATATATATATATATATATATATATATAGGAAAATTTTACTAAATCGTGAAGAAATCGTAATTTTAAAACGTAATTTATCGTAAATTTTAATCATAATATATGGAGCAAATAATAGCCTAAAACTAAAATTATCATATAGCCCTACTCATCGCGGCTGTTATGCAAAGTATGCTCGCTGCGTTTTGTCGCTGAGTTGTTATATTTATTTAGCCTGACGACCAGTCGCGAATGCAGTACCGTTAGAAACAGCACCACGTATATACGCCACGTATCGAGAGTCACTACACCAAATGTCACAAATATATAATCATCTTTCCGATAGAGTTATTTGCAACATTTACCCAATTCAGCAGCCACTGAACAATGTGTGCTAGATGAGGTAGATCAAGAATATATATATATATATATATATATATATATATATATATATATATATATATATATATATATATATATATATATATATATATATATATATATAGGAAAATTTTACTAAATCGTGAAGAAATCGTAATTTTAAAACGTAATTTATCGTAAATTTTAATCATAATATATGGAGCAAATAATAGCCTAAAACTAAAATTATCATATAGCCCTACTCATCGCGGCTGTTATGCAAAGTATGCTCGCTGCGTTTTGTCGCTGAGTAGCTATATTTATTTAGCCTGACGACCAGTCGCGAATGCAGTACCGTTAGAAACAGCACCACGTATATACGCCACGTATCGAGAGTCACTACACCAAATGTCACAAATATATAATCATCTTTCCGATAGAGTTATTTGCAACATTTACCCAATTCAGCAGCCACTGAACAATGTGTGCTAGATGAGGTAGATCAAGAAAATATATATATATATATATATATATATATATATATATATATATATATACATATATATATATATATATATATATATATATATATATATATATATATATATATAGGAAAATTTTACTAAATCGTGAAGAAATCGTAATTTTAAAACGTAATTTATCGTAAATTTTAATCATAATATATGGAGCAAATAATAGCCTAAAACTAAAATTATCATATAGCCCTACTCATCGCGGCTGTTATGCAAAGTATGCTCGCTGCGTTTTGTCGCTGAGTTGTTATATTTATTTAGCCTGACGACCAGTCGCGAATGCAGTACCGTTAGAAACAGCACCACGTATATACGCCACGTATCGAGAGTCACTACACCAAATGTCACAAATATATAATCATCTTTCCGATAGAGTTATTTGCAACATTTACCCAATTCAGCAGCCACTGAACAATGTGTGCTAGATGAGGTAGATCAAGAATATATATATATATATATATATATATATATATATATATATATATATATATATATATATATATATATAGAAAAATTTTACTAAATCGTGAAGAAATCGTAATTTTAAAACGTAATTTATCGTAAATTTTAATCATAATATATGGAGCAAATAATAGCCTAAAACTAAAATTATCATATAGCCCTACTCATCGCGGCTGTTATGCAAAGTATGCTCGCTGCGTTTTGTCGCTGAGTAGTTATATTTATTTAGCCTGACGACCAGTCGCGAATGCAGTACCGTTAGAAACAGCACCACGTATATACGCCACGTATCGAGAGTCACTACACCAAATGTCACAAATATATAATCATCTTTCCGATAGAGTTATTTGCAACATTTACCCAATTCAGCAGCCACTGAACAATGTGTGCTAGATGAGGTAGATCAAGAATATATATATATATATATATATATATATATATATATATATATATATATATATATATATATATATATATATATATATATATATAGGAAAATTTTACTAAATCGTGAAGAAATCGTAATTTTAAAACGTAATTTATCGTAAATTTTAATCATAATATATGGAGCAAATAATAGCCTAAAACTAAAATTATCATATAGCCCTACTCATCGCGGCTGTTATGCAAAGTATGCTCGCTGCGTTTTGTCGCTGAGTAGTTATATTTATTTAGCCTGACGACCAGTCGCGAATGCAGTACCGTTAGAAACAGCACCACGTATATACGCCACGTATCGAGAGTCACTACACCAAATGTCACAAATATATAATCATCTTTCCGATAGAGTTATTTGCAACATTTACCCAATTCAGCAGCCACTGAACAATGTGTGTTAGATGAGGTAGATCAAGAATATATATATATATATATATATATATATATATATATATATATATATATATATATATATATATATATATATATATATATATATAGGAAAATTTTACTAAATCGTGAAGAAATCGTAACTTTAAAACGTAATTTATCGTAAATTTTAATCATAATATATGGAGCAAATAATAGCCTAAAACTAAAATTATCATATAGCCCTACTCATCGCGGCTGTTATGCAAAGTATGCTCGCTGCGTTTTGTCGCTGAGTAGTTATATTTATTTAGCCTGACGACCAGTCGCGAATGCAGTACCGTTAGAAACAGCACCACGTATATACGCCACGTATCGAGAGTCACTACACCAAATGTCACAAATATATAATCATCTTTCCGATAGAGTTATTTGCAACATTTACCCAATTCAGCAGCCACTGAACAATGTGTGCTAGATGAGGTAGATCAAGAATATATATATATATATATATATATATATATATATATATATATATATATATATATATATATATATATATATATATATATATATATATATATATATATATATATATATATATATATATATATATATATATATATATTTATATATATATATATAGGAAAATTTTACTAAATCGTGAAGAAATCGTAATTTTAAAACGTAATTTATCGTAAATTTTAATCATAATATATGGAGCAAATAATAGCCTAAAACTAAAATTATCATATAGCCCTACTCATCGCGGCTGTTATGCAAAGTATGCTCGCTGCGTTTTGTCGCTGAGTAGTTATATTTATTTAGCCTGACGACCAGTCGCGAATGCAGTACCGTTAGAAACAGCACCACGTATATACGCCACGTATCGAGAGTCACTACACCAAATGTCACAAATATATAATCATCTTTCCGATAGAGTTATTTGCAACATTTACCCAATTCAGCAGCCACTGAACAATGTGTGCTAGATGAGGTAGATCAAGAATATATATATATATATATATATATATATATATATATATATATATATATATATATATATATATATATATATATATATATATGAAAATTTTACTAAATCGTGAAGAAATCGTAATTTTAAAACGTAATTTATCGTAAATTTTAATCATAATATATGGAGCAAATAATAGCCTAAAACTAAAATTATCGTATAGCCCTACTCATCGCGGCTGTTATGCAAAGTATGCTCGCTGCGTTTTGTCGCTGAGTAGTTATATTTATTTAGCCTGACGACCAGTCGCGAATGCAGTACCGTTAGAAACAGCACCACGTATATACGCCACGTATCGAGAGTCACTACACCAAATGTCACAAATATATAATCATCTTTCCGATAGAGTTATTTGCAACATTTACCCAATTCAGCAGCCACTGAACAATGTGTGCTAGATGAGGTAGATCAAGAATATATATATATATATATATATATATATATATATATATATATATATAGGAAAATTTTACTAAATCGTGAAGAAATCGTAATTTTAAAACGTAATTTATCGTAAATTTTAATCATAATATATGGAGCAAATAATAGCCTAAAACTAAAATTATCATATAGCCCTACTCATCGCGGCTGTTATATATATATATATATATATATATATATATATATATATATATATATATATATATATATATATATATATAGGAAAATTTTACTAAATCGTGAAGAAATCGTAATTTTAAAACGTAATTTATCGTAAATTTTAATCATAATATATGGAGCAAATAATAGCCTAAAACTAAAATTATCATATAGCCCTACTCATCGCGGCTGTTATATATATATATATATATATATATATATATATATATATATATATATATATATATATATATATATGAAAATTTTACTAAATCGTGAAGAAATCGTAATTTTAAAACGTAATTTATCGTAAATTTTAATCATAATATATGGAGCAAATAATAGCCTAAAACTAAAATTATCGTATAGCCCTACTCATCGCGGCTGTTATGCAAAGTATGCTCGCTGCGTTTTGTCGCTGAGTAGCTATATTTATTTAGCCTGACGACCAGTCGCGAATGCAGTACCGTTAGAAACAGCACCACGTATATACGCCACGTATCGAGAGTCACTACACCAAATGTCACAAATATATAATCATCTTTCCGATAGAGTTATTTGCAACATTTACCCAATTCAGCAGCCACTGAACAATGTGTGCTAGATGAGGTAGATCAAGAATATATATATATATATATATATATATATATATATATATATAGGAAAATTTTACTAAATCGTGAAGAAATCGTAATTTTAAAACGTAATTTATCGTAAATTTTAATCATAATATATGGAGCAAATAATAGCCTAAAACTAAAATTATCATATAGCCCTACTCATCGCGGCTGTTATGCAAAGTATGCTCGCTGCGTTTTGTCGCTGAGTAGTTATATTTATTTAGCCTGACGACCAGTCGCGAATGCAGTACCGTTAGAAACAGCACCACGTATATACGCCACGTATCGAGAGTCACTACACCAAATGTCACAAATATATAATCATCTTTCCGATAGAGTTATTTGCAACATTTACCCAATTCAGCAGCCACTGAACAATGTGTGCTAATAGTTATAGGAAAACGTTTATTTAACGACTGATTGGCCATTATGTCCAACTAATGTTTTGCAATAGTTGATAAACGATGTTTTGCTTTTGTCACCCCAGCATAATTCATTAAGCTTGTTTATTATTTATTTACACCAATTGGTAATTCGTAATAAAGGAAAAATCTGTGTGTTTGATACTAAAACTTATATGTATATTTTTAGTTACACTTTTAAAAAGATTTAGATAAAGTTTGACGCGGTAGATGGCACTGATGTCAAGATCCAGATCCGTGCGAAACCGGAACGGACTAAAGACGGACTGTCTGGTACGAACTATACTAATGTTTAATAATATGGAAAATTAAAAAAGTGACTTTCAATAAGTATTTTTATAATCTACATTGAATAAAAAAATTTCTATTTCTATTTCTAATAAATTGTTTAATGCATATCAAACAATTCCTTATATTATACGCGAATCCTACACATTTTTCTTCTTCCTCATCTTTTGCCAAAAGGTCTACTTTTGGACGTAGGCCTCTCCTCTTGTATTGTCTCTCTTGTACGGAGGATTTTCCTAAATCGACGACCCGCCTGACAGACGGTTTGACCAAATGTCTCGCACCTTTCACATGGCTCCACGATTCCGGTTTGGGTATTTCATTTTTAGGCAGACGTACTGCCCAAAAAATTGTCCCGCTGGGTTTCTTGCTGGTTTTTCCAAAAGCAGAGATATTTTCCGAATCAATGGTAAACAAACAGTGACTTTCAATAAGTACTGTGTAATAATCTTAATTGAATAAAAATATTTTATTGATTCAAACTGTTTATTATTATGTATATATTATAAATTATGTATTACTATATATTATGTTATTTTAAATACCCGACGTCGGGTATGATAATCGCGATAAAATCTGTAAAAGTATTTTGAATCAATGTGTAGTATTCGCGTAAATATAAGAAATCATAATGTAAAAGATATTCTATTCTATTCTGACATAAAAAAGATGGTTATAACGCAGTCTATTGGAAGCCATGAAAATCTGTTCGTACCTAGCTAAGAAACTAATGTGATAAGCAGCAAAGCGTTACTTACTTGTAGTATGTTTTAATGGAAGCTCGCTTCAAGATGTAGCCAATCTTGTCTGCGACTCCTCTGACACACGGTAGTAGAGCAGGCGCACGCTCGCCTGTGGCCGGATTCACTCGTTCACTGTGACAACTCACTGTGACACGTGTCACTGTGACTGTGTGTGTGTGTGTGTGTGTGTGTGTGTGTGTGTGTGTGTGTGTGTGTGTGTGTGTGTGTGTGTTGCAATACTTGCTTGACGTGCTGAACTGCTGAAGCTTGGCGGCCAGATGTTTTCTTTCACAGATCCCTCGTGCTCTCTGAAACAAAAATTTACCCACGGTAGCTAACTGTGAAGGATGATAGTGAGATTCGACATTTAGATATCGGTTGGTATGGTTCTTTTTCCTATACACAGTGTGACCAATAGTGTTATCAGAAATGTAGAAAGAAGCATTTCAAAGAAAGAAATGCGGTAAACTTGATCTGTTGTTATCAGATCATATTTCAAAGTACATTAATAACAATGGTCGGCAAAAATGAGTAGAAAAGTTTTCCATATCAACGACCTTTCATGACTCTGCCGAAGTAAATGATGCGTAAACGCGAATTCTGATCGACCAATATGATAGTGTGTGATTTCTTGGCTTACTCATACATTGTTAAGATTGTTAGTAATTATTTGTAACTAATAATAATTATTATAAATCAATCATTTTTATTTACAAATAAATGCTCACAAATAATTGTTAAAATTGGCAGTGGTGTGGTGGTAGTCTTATAACTTTATGACTACGTGCAGATTCGACCAATCGTATCTACAAAGTCAGGTTGCCTTAAACTCTGCTACGATAATGGTTAATAAAACAATGTAATGTGAATTGTTATAACTTATTTTTTCTAAAACACAACTTAAAAAGCAACTTTAGTTTTTTTTAGCTTGGAGGTTTTAATATTTTTTGATGATATAGCTATTGCTGCTTTTTATGGAATAACGGTGAACAACGAGCATGCAGTCTATCTAGTGATAAGTGGATCATGTGGCCCATCGATATCTACATCCATCCTCGATTAAGAATAAAAATACAGAAGCGTTACCACCCCTTAGGACTAAGATAGAATGCTTGGTTTCCAGTAGAAAGGGTCTTCGGTTTTCTACACTCACCATACGAAACACAGCAAGCAGCATTGAGCTGCTATTTTACACTAGTAATCTGTGATCCATCCCCGGTCGAGCCAACCCATTCATGCTACAATCAAAATACAGTTGCATCATGGCTTTACCAATTGCCACCCATTATATATCGTGAAAATTGTAAAATTTTAATTATGTTTTATCATAGTGTATGTGCAAAGGTGGAATCGAATAATAATTTTCCAATGTTTTCAATGACTGAGCCTGAAAAACAATTAGGCGATAATATGCTGTTATCGACTCCCCACTAGATGGATTGACGACCTGGTAAGACATGAAGGAAGCCGTTGGATGCAGGTGGCTCAGGACCATACTTTGTGGCATTCCTTGGGGGAGGTCTATGTTCATCAGTTGAGTTGTGAATGTTGTGTGTGTTGTGATGATGATACTGATGCTGATATTTCTATGCAGCTCACTAAATCTCAATAATAAAATAATAGAAATTACTACTTAATAAATTTTTACCTATTTATTTTAATCAAACATATTATATACAGTAAACTATTATTCGTATATTTGTATCTTGTAGATATCAATGAATAAGGAATAGTGGAAGTGTTACATTTGGAAGAGAAAATGACAATTGATGGCTCTGCAAAATTAGATTTAACGTTTCACATGTTCAGAATTGGAGAAATCTGAGCTTTATTTCAAATCTATGATTAACTACACAACACTATACTACATATTTAACACGTTACGGGTGGTACGTTACTTTACATCTCAGTCATTTTTATTATTGACTTCGTGTCCTCGATCTGAGCAAATGACACTGTTTCTTCTCTGTGGGAAAGCAGGTAAGCCTGTTGTTACAAAAGTACTTTCATATACTCTAAAATCTGACCTTTAGAAAAACTGCAATAAATAAATAACTAAAACAATATGGTTAAAATAAACGTAATATTGTATTATGTAAATATGATGCAATTTTAATATTAATCTATATTATAACGAAGCTCACAATATATAATTAATAAGTCGGAAAACAGTTTCAAATAAGATTATATGTAAGAGAGACATGGCTGTGTACATCAATTTTGCCATTTGCCATATTTTCCATAACTTTTTACAAACTGGTATAGCAAATATATCGCTCTAAGATAGCGACAACTCTGATACAGACTCGGATCAGTCGAACCGCATATGAGGGCGAACGGCCTGTGTTCCGAAACAAACAACAAAACACGGTCGTGCCATTACTGAGGGAACTATGGACCGTTATTATTGTAATTTTAAGATTAAAAATATATACTTTTATAGCACTAATGTCATTAAGAATTATTTACAATGAAAGGTAACGCTACGTTTTTGTAAATTTGACGTGGCAGATCTCTTTTTGCAGCGAATAACTGAATAATTTTGCATTTTTGTAGGACGTCGATTCAGTTGCGCAACTAAACTTACTCAAGTGAGCAGCTTCTTTTGCACCCGAAGCAAATAAGGGCAACCCTCCCTTAACGGGGGAGGGAGGTGGTGAATGCTCATAGCACACCACACAGCCGGCTGTGTGGTTATGTGGAGACTTTTACCCACTAAACACAACCTTTTGGGATTGGCTTAAAGAACTGACGAGAGATCTTTAAGCCGCAAACGAACGAGACCCTCATTGGCAGAAAGAAGGGTGCAGGTGTGAGCAGTGCGGTTGCAACTAGTTTTATAGGGGAACGCCTGCGTATGTTTTCTCCTGTCTGGTATGTCGGCGGCCCGTGTATATTTATGTTTTATCCCGATATGAAAGGAATATTAATTTTTAACATAAAATAAAGTAATCAGTAACTTAAAAATTATTTGACGTTTTATAATGGAAATTTTTGATTTCTGATATACAGTAATGCCGAAACTATGCTCAACTTATTGAAACGCACTCAAACCCACATTCTTCTTTTTTTACTGCCTCGTTGGTATAGTTGTCGTAGACGCCACAGTCAGTCGAGTTGAACCACAATCAGTTATTGAGTTCTACTGCCAAGAAATTCTCAGTAGCAGCCCAGAGTCAGGAAGTTGGCAGAAATTCATCTACGTGACTCGGGAAGTTCAGGCATAAGCGGCCCTAAAATAACACATCATTTATGGAACAATCCTTAGTTCCCACCAGCGTCAACGAAGCTATAAATTGCAAATTTAAGTGCTCGAGGTGAAAAAAACCTTCGTTAGGAAAACACTTATACATATATATACACACACACACTAGGAACACACACACACAAATGAACACACTCGAAATTGCGAAATTAAAAATATATTTAGATACCATGTGGAGTTTACCAACACGCATTAGAGATGTGTCGTGAGAAAGCATATTAATATCGAGGAATGTACTTTCTTTCTTCTTATTATAACCTACTTCTAAATAGTAAACCCATTCTATAGCTATTTCATCGCTGCAACAGAAAAGTTTCGGTTCAACTGGGAAATCACAACGCTCTCACAGAATACCAGCATAAAATACCTACCTAAACCTACTGCTGTATTTCGTATGGTGGCTGTAGATAACCGGAGAACCCATTTTTTTACTGACAAGAGGGCATTCCGTCTTCAGCCTACGGCATCCACTTATCACCAGGTAGAGTGTGTGCTTGTGTCATCCTTATTCTATAAAATAAAATAAACTGCCTTTTTTCCGACTACCAACGCAAAGAAGGAAAATGCGCTCTAGAGACCAAACATATGGGCCGATTTTGAGCCCGGCAATATACATGTTGGACAAGCCTCAGCCAACGCGAGCGTAGGCAGATTGATACAAGGCAGTGCTACAGTCTACATTTTGATCAAGTTCGAAAGCGACCAATTCCAAGGCCAATGTTTACGAGTTTTTGTGGAGCTATATACATGTTGGCCGTTTTTAGTCGTCATTGAGAGTTGGGATGATATGGACGACAAAAAAGTTATTGTAGCTTCTGCTATTTATTAAATGCATAAACCATTATGTCAGTGTACTCCGCAGTAAAGTTAAAAAACTTAAAGATATTATATCCTTGTTAGTATAGTGCTATTGTCGAAATTATTTTAAAGTTGCAACTTATTTAAATCAATATCTCACCGGGACGGAAGCCAAGCTGTAACTGACATAGGCGACTATCATGGACGAGACTTGCCGAGTGCAGGCGACCGCCTTTGATTTTTGAAGAAAAACCGACACTGTTTCGAAGTGGACGAGTCGTAGCGAGCGATCCCGAGTGGCGGCAAGGCATGCCCAACGAACTTATATTATACCCGTCTTTACACGTTGGCGTTCGAGCAATAGCGAGGCTGGAAAAATGCAATGTCTATACGTTGGTGCTCTCCTTCGCTCGGTCAACATGTATAGCCAGCTTCATGATTCCTCAGAGTAATTAGTAGCAGAGAGAGAGAGAGAGAGAGAGAGAGAGAGAGAGAGAGAGAGAGAGAGAGAGTCCTAAATACGAACTAGTTGAACTCTTTATACATAATATGACGTTTAATATGTTACAAAATAACATAGCTACATTATTCTCACATTCCTTCTTTTACAAGTTTGTTGCCGTTTTTCCATTCCATAGACACCTGTACTGATGTGCTATTAGCGAAAAAAAACGTTGTCGATGATTCATTTAGTCTAAGACTTAGGAAAAATAAAATAGTTTATTAATGAGGTTCGTAATACTTATTTATGTCAAAGAAAGTTTATGTAAGCTTCATCTGACATCTTAGGCCAAAAACGTATTGAAAATGCGCAATTTCGTACTGACGTTGAATAATTTCAAATATATCGTGAAAAAGTAAAAAGGAAATCACAATAGGTTTCAGATGTTTTATTTAATTTAATTTTTTTATGCAAATCGCCCCCTCAGCTCAATAAAAGATAGCTATTTCAATATTACAAACTTCAATTTCATTTATATGTATAGTGTAGCGTTCGGAAGATTACGACACATCTTTTCGTTAAGTATGGGCTCAAAACTAAAACACGAGATTGTACTGGTTTGTACTGGTTGTGTACGTGTTGCCAGTAATGACTTATGAATCTGATACGTGGTCCTTCACTGCTGGCCGTATGAAGAAGCTCAAAGTCACTCAGCGAGCTATGAAAAGTGTTACACTCGGGGTTCATCTACGTAACTTAAAAATGAAGGTATCCTCAGTAGAACCAGAGTAACTGACAAAGCCATAGCATTTAGCTAATGTTTTTTTTTTTATTTCAATAGCCTCACGTATAATTGTTGGTAGGAACCGGTGTTCTTTTGCTAGGATTTGTGGTCCATCAAATCTGATGTAATGGTTGGAGCCGTCTAGGATATAATCACAAACTGCAGACTTCACGGAACGTTGATGCTTCACATCAGCTATATGTTATTTTACGCAGGTTCTAATTTATCTTTTTGTTTGTCCTATGTAACAGAGACCATATTTGCAATCAAGCTTGTACACTTCTGCATCTTGTAGAGGAATATGATACTTGACGGATGGTAGGAACTGACTAATCTTCTTCGGTCGCTTGTAGAATGTTCTAATAGAAGCTCGCTTCAAGATGTAGCCAATCTTATCTGTAACACCTCTGACATATACAACATATACATATGAGATACACTCGACTGTGGCCGGCTTCACTCGGTCACTGTGACGTAGGCGCGGGGCCCGAATCTTCTTGTCGTGCAGAACTTGCTTGACGTGCTGAAGCTCGGCGGCCTTAAATTTTTCGTAAATGACCACAATACTAAGGCACAGCCTTTAGTGATGCATAAAAGACCTTATTCTCTGTTGTTGCCATTTTATTGGCATTACAATATTACATCCTAATTTCCATACAAAAAATTCATAAGGACAAACATTGCGAATAGATATACTATCACAGTATGCGAGCAAACCGGGTTCGATCCCCGTGGGCACCAATAAAATTTTTAATTGCAATTTTAAGTGCTGATTTACCACGTGCTCGGCGGTGAAGAAAAACATCGTGAGGAAACCTGCATGTCTGAGAAATAAAAAAAAATATATTTCGAAGACATCAGAAGTTCGGCAACACGCATTGGGGCATCGCGGCCGACAATTCCTTGTCCTAAAACCCTCTCAGAAATGAGGGGAGGCCTGTGCCCAGCAGTGGGACGTCTATAGGCTGAAACTTTACTTTACTTTACTTTTACCTATTTTTTTTGCGGAATTTGAACTACGTTTTAATTCGATGTGTATTATTAATTATGTTATTTTTTTATTATCTATATATTAACACTTGAAGAAACAAACTTCGTACCCCTTTTTTAACTTAATGCGCCTACGGAGGAATGTTAAAATGTAGGTCTGTTAAGGTTATATAGAATAGAATTGAATAGAAAAGTTTATATTCAATGTAGATTATAATTAAAATAAGTCTTATTTAGTGTTTTTTACCACTGGTGTGGAAAAAAGGAGGAATCAGCAAGAAACCCAGCGGGACTTATTTTTTCAAATTATAACAATATTGATGTGCATTTCAAAATTGTTTTAAATAGTTTACCAAGTGCGTCTTAATTTTGCATAATAACATTTCATTGGTTTCCAGGTTTATTTTAAAATTACAATATTTACAATAAATATTAATTATATACAATATAAAAAAGACGTCTGGCACTCGGGGACTGCCGCGGTAAAGCTATTGCATAGCATTTTGTATCAACTTATGTAATTATAATTATTTATTTATTTTATTTATGCAGTATTTCTTTTTCTTTAATATTAATTCCCCCCATCCCCTCCCATCCCACAAACAATGTGTCGAGATTACTTGATGGTAGAGCGTGTAGCCAGTGACTGGATTCCTTTTTTTTTTTATAGAAGAGGGGCAAACGAGCATGCGGCTCACCTGATGTTAAGTGACTACCGCCGCCCATGATCAACCGCAACACCAGGAGAATTACGGGTGCGTTGCTGGCCCTTTAGAAAGGAGTAAGCTCTTTTCTTGAAGGTCCCCAGGTCGTATCGGTCCGGAAAAATCGCCGATGGTAAACTATTCTACAGAGAGGTTGTACGTGGAAGAAAACTCCTTGTGAAACGTACAGTGGTGGACCGCCAAGCATCCAGATGGTGTGGATGGTATCGGGACGTTTGCCATGTAGTGCGTTCACGAAATTTGGCGGCTGCGATTAATCCGAACAATTCCTCAGAGCACTCCCCGTGATAGATGCGATAAAATACGCAAAGAGATGCAACATCTCTTCGCAGCGCCAGTGAATCGAGCTGATCGGAAAGCACTCGGTCGTCGACGATTCGAGCCGCTCTGCGCTGGATGCGGTCAAGTGGAAGGAGCTGGTACTGGGGAGCCCCAGCCCAGAGATGGGAACAGTATTCCATGTGCGGCCGAACCTGCGCCTTGTAAAGTTGCAGGCGGTGTGCCGGCATGAAATACTGTACCGCTCTGCTGAGCACGCCAAGCTTTTTAGAGGCCAATTTGGCCTTCCCTTCCAAGTGACCACGAAACTGCACGTCACTCGATATGTCGACGCCGAGGATTCCGATACTGGCTGAGGCAACAAGGGGAGTGCCTTGAAACTGAGGGGATACGACAAAGGGGTTCTTATTTGAAACAGCTAGAAGGCGAACCTGATCTTTTTGACTAGGTAAATTTTGAAATAAATTTTTCTGGACACTTCATACCAATGGAATATGTCCTACTTTTTTTGTTGGTTAACTTCCAGTGGGCCAATTCCGCCGGGACACAGCGTCGGCCATGTTTGCCTTGCCTCCGCAGCAACACACATGTCTACTTTATTATTTTAAATTGTGTTACATAAACCATTGACACTATGTACGGAAGCAAGTAAAGCAGGCAATGCGACCCTAGAAATGTTTCTTACTCCAATACCACCAAATTTGATAGGTAAAGTGGCTTGATTCCATGCTATTGTATTTAATCTCAAATTTAGAATATTTTCCAAAGCAATTTTAATACTACTATCAATATCTTTTAAAATATCCGAACATTGCCAGACTGGACTTGAGCTTAATAGGTATGTAAATTTAGGTACAAGGAGACAATATTTTAAAATAGTAAGGGAAATATGGTGGTTTAAGATATAGTACCTGGTTGACCGAGCTTTGCTCGGTATTTTTCGCTCGATTTTTTTTAATTCGTGTGTTTTGGAAATTATATTTAGATACAAATTACATACTGATGAAATATAAATAATATTTTTTGATCTTAGCGACATAACAGAAAAAACGGAACTGGTTATTTGAATAAAAAAATCATGAGTGCAATTATTTTAATTTAAATTTTCGTGTTTTTAAAAAATTCTAAAAAAAGCGAAAAAATAGATTTTAAAGAAAAAAAGAAAAAAATTAAAAAAGGTCGGTCGGTCGGTCTGGGCTCGAATCGGGGTTTTACGATTCTGTGACCGCCCATTATACCAATTAAGCTATTTATTATCATTAACAGTCATCTGTCAAAATTTACCTTCTTATTCTAACGATATTGTAGCAGTTTTTCATTGCCTAAAAACACGGACAAAAATACATTTTCTTAAAATAAATCCTAGCTAGATCGATTTATTATCCCCGAAACTCCCTGGACACTAAATTTTATGAAAATCGTTCGAGCCGTTTCCGAGATCCCGATTATATATATACAAGAATTGCTCGTTTAATAGTATAGGATAATTTATTAACATGATTTAAAAATTGATCAAATTTTGTTTTAATTTGAAAATAAAATACAGCTTGCCTAATTTATAAACATAAAAGTTATTGATTTACAGCCGAATTTCGACTATTGGGGCAAACAACTTCACAGTCCAACTGAGGGTACGTAGATGATCTGGCCAAAACACAGAACTACCTACATCCTACACCTACTTCTATCCTTGATTTAATTCCTAGTTAGCAGTAAAATATTCCGATTCTCTACGAAACACAGCAGCATTATTTTGCTGTTTAACGGTGGTCTTCTATGAGAGTTATTGTGTTTCCTCCCTGGTCGAGCCGACCCATTCGTGCTGGAACCATATTATATCTGCTGTGCTATCACGTTTATTGTTGTGAGATGAGGGTTAATTTAAATTATATAAGTATATGTGCTCGGCGGTGAAGGAAAACATCGTGAGGAAACCTGAACGTCTGAGAAATAAGAAAAAAATATTTCGAAGACATGTGATGTTCGCCAACACGCATTGGGGCAGCGCAGCGCACTATTCCTTGGCCTAAAACTCTCTCAGAAATGGGAGGGGGCCTGTGCCCAGGAGTGGGACGTATATAGGCTGTAACTTTACTTACTTTACACTTGACATGGTTCTTCGACTTTCATTTTAATATTTTTAACAATATGGCGTCTGGTTGTAACCATATTGAATTTTGATTACTTTCAGTTTTTTAGTGTCTGTCACAAGATTGAGACAAATTGATTGACGTAAGAATCATCAAAATTTGACCCACCCGTTAAGTCTCTATAGCACCACAATCGAGCAAACAAACATAACATGACATAACAAACAATACATAAACATATAGTCTGATAAACATATTACGGTACGATTAAAAAGAAAGAAATGAGTGTAAGTGAATGTGCTCGAGAAATTTATTTTATTCATGTCAAAATTACCCAATAAATTTCTTTCGGAAGCTTATCAGGTTGAGAATAAGTCATTCTGGCAGTCTCAAAAGGCGCAGTTATTAAGCTCAAGGCAGGCTTTCATAAATACAGCTTAGAAAATTTAAGTTTGTCCGAGCAAAGGCTTTGTATGTCATTAATATCGGAGAATAATAGCGAACCATTATTCAGCCTTTGAAATTTTAGGGGTTCGATGTACCATCTGCCCTAAAGAAAGACGTGAATAAATTTTGAAATCATATTATAAGTGGGTATATTTATAGCAACGTCTATTACTAATCACGCCAAATAAGCTTAAAACGCTTGAACCAAAACGGTTAACAATTTCCCCTGACTGAATCCTTGGCTTATCGTAGTTTAATAATTATCTTGTGGAGAAGTAGCGTCGATGTGCAGAAGCTATTAACTACCCAAAAAATGCTTTAGAACTACTACTAGCCCAGACAAATAACTTTAAGAGCTATAGACCACATTTCAAAAAAAATATTCTTACCTTATCCTGTATGAACATTTATGATAAATAATAATAATTTCAAGAAGAATAAAAATACACATAACATAAACACACGTTACAAAAATATTTTTTACGTGGTAGAGCTATGCTGCAGTTATATTAGTAGTATAGTTGTAGCACGAATGGGTCGGCTCGGCCATGGAAGGACCACGTTCTCACAGAATACCAGCGTCAAATAGTAGCTTGATGCTGCTGTGTTTCGTATGGTGAGTGTAAAGAACCGGATACCCTTTCTACTGGAAAGGAGGCATTCCACCTAAGTCCTCACGGATGACAACGCATCTGCATTTTGATTCGTAATCGAGGATAGATGTAGATGTCTATGGGCCACAGCAACAACTTACCATCAGGTGGACTGTGTGCTCGTTTGTCATCCTATTCTATAAAAATACCTAACACAGTCGCGTACAAAAATGTTAAAGACAAGCCCCTAGTATATGACACTAAAAATTTGTAGTAAATTACTTAAATATAAAAAAACATGGCAGAATTAACTAAATTTAAACCAAGCGTATATATATATATATATATATATATATATATATATATATATATATATATATATATATATATATATATATATATATATATATATATATATATATATATATATTATAACATTTTTTAATGAATATCGCCACTTCGGTACATCTACAGCCCATTTTCCTACGGTGCCAAAATTGTATCTACGGTAGGCTGTTTGAAGGTAAAAGTGGATTAAATAAAGATAAGATGATGTCATAGTAAAAGTACGCCTTCACAGCCTACCGTAGAAATTCATAACTCTATTAGTAAAAATTTCACAATAGGGATAATGACACAAATTATTCATTTGTTCGGAACAATTGTACAATTATCATAGTAATGTACCAGTGGTTAAAATAATGTCCAGAGGTGCGGTGCGAGGATGCAACTTGCTAAAGCATATAAATAAAACTAGCTTTTACGTATATTATCGCGTATATTAAACCCATTTTACATTCCCGACGTTTCGAACACTTTACAGCATCCATGGCTTCGGTGTTTCTTTCACCACCGGGCACGTGGTAAATCATGTGAATTAAAATCAAGCGCTTAGCCTCTTAACAACCGCGCAACAAAACATAAAATTTACACAAAATTTGATCTTTTCACTTCTTGTCTTCAATAATAATTTCAAAGTACAAAGAACTTAAGCCGCACCTTAACTTAAAGAAATTTAATTTACACCAGAGAATATACGCACAATTGTTTTCATGAATACTGCAAGCTTGCGAGGTTATTCAATTGTCTCCAAGAATGTGAAGATTGCTAAGTGTGGTCACCTCTACGGAATTTCCAATTTCGCAGCACACAGACATCCGTTGTAAATTCTTCTCACACTGCCAATACACTGGCAAAATTTCAGCTACAGTACACAAAATTAATACCTTGAAAATATCAGTAACAATATTATAACGTAGGTTTTGTTTACGTCATTGTTTTCATCACTTTAACAGCAGCCCCTGATTTTTTTTCAACTCAATTCTATTTTCAATTCAATTCCTTGAATGTAATCCAATTTGTGCTGAAATCCACTTTAAAACGAGATGAACGATCACAGCTCAATGGATCATAAAGATGTAGCGGTAGTGTGCCGGCCATATAGGTCGAAAAACCGACAACCAAATGGGGAAAAGTTTCTACAGTATCAGCCACGTACTGACAAGGGGAGTGCACGACGGCCCTCCACGTTGGAGAAGTCTTTGTTCATTAATATACTTGTGAAATTCTGTAATGATTATGATGATGATGAATAATTTAACATTTTATTATTGTATACATATACCTTTAATTATTTCGATACTTTAAAGTGAAATGGCACTGAGCATGGGAACTTAAGTAGAATTTAGTTAAATTTCATTCAAATTGTAAGTACCCAATTTTATTTATATTTGATATTTAATTTTTTTACAATAACATTTATGAAATTGATCTATTAATAAATGGTACTTATTGGGTACGCATTATTTTATATTCGATAGGTTATTGGTTTATTCATTTAGTTCAAAATTTTTGTTTTTATTTTCTTAGTACCGAGAGTTTATTTCAAATTAGTAGTATATATTGATAAATCAATTTCATATTATGTAATTGTAAAATTAAAAAAAAATGTACGATATCAGTGCCATAGGCTGCTCTTTGGTTCACTTGTTACATCCCATTTTTTCCAGACGGTAAAAAAACAACCAGTATAATAAAAGAACTTTATCACAGTTTCTTTATACTTATAAGCATTGAAAATTTAGGTGTATTTGTTGTTAATCTACTTTAAGTCGTTGTAGTTATTAATATGTTTTTAAAAATGAAAAGTAATCAGAGAAACATGTAGATAATTTTCAAAGAGCTATTTAATGATACGCCACTTGACATAGAGCCGTGGTAGCTAAGATCGTTAGCGCTCGTTGTGGATTTCACAATATGCAAGCAAACCGGATTCGATCCTCGCCGGTACCAATGAAATTGTTAATTGCAATTTTAATTGCTGATTTACAACATTCTCGGTGTTGAAGGAAAACATCGTGAAGAAACCTGCATGTTTGAGAAGTAAATAAAATGTTTTGAAGACATGTGAAGCTGCCAACACGCTTTGGGGCAGCGCAGCGGACTATTCCTTACCCTAAAACCCTCTCAGAAATGAGGGAGGCCTGTGCCCCCAGCAGTGGGATGTATATAGGCTGTAACTTCAACTTTTTAACTTTTTTATTGGTATAGTATTCCTAAAACGATTAAGCTAGAGGCTGCTATTACTTTCTTTCGGGCATTTCTATCGTTTCCTCTTGCGAGACACGTGAGATGAAAGAAGAAGATAGGTTCTCTATAGCCGCCGTTTCTTTTTCGCAAAGGGCATTGCCCATATTAGGCCATGGAACGCCCAACAATGTGCATTTGTTAAAAAATATATCTTTATTTATGGTTATTAATCGCGGTATTCATTTATCCTAAAACAATGGGAATATTTTTGCACAAATTAAAAGTACCGAAAAAATAAAAATAAAATTAGGTAAATACGTAATTCATTAGTCTGTGAATAAAATAAAAAATGTTGCCAATCACAAAAATCATTAAAAAAGTCGATTCCCCTTTTCGATCGATTACTTATGGTGTCATTATTACAATGCTTATATAATTTTTCGATAATTATTACGATGTTATGATATAGGTTTAAAATAACCGTTGACAATGGATATTTATCCAAAGCAGTCGATACGCAACCGTTATTAACCAATTGTTTTTCCGACTACAGACGAAAAAGGATGGTTATGTTTTTACTGTGTGTGCGGGTTAGGCTATGTTGAATCGTTTTTCGCTATGGTGCTTAAAACGTAGGATGCATTTTATTATTGAGGGCGCTACTATCAAAGAATATTTTATTCGCTAAACTCGTAAAGTACTTGACCAACTTTGAGAATTATTTCACCACTAGATTGTTATGTATAATTTTAGATATCCAATATAGGGTTAATTTTATTATAGAGGGTGCTACTTTCAATGAATACGTTTTTTGGCTAATCTCAAAAATTACTAGACCGATTTTGAAAATTCTTTCACCATTACATTGCTAATGAGGGCGTTAGCTGTGTGATAAATTTATATTATTACAATAAATGATTGTGAGATTAATATTTTCTAAATAAATAAAACTAAATACCTACCTAAGATGTTCAAATTCAATTATTATTTTTACAATTTAAGAATCGTATTTACACACTTTACTTACTCAGATTGATTATTATAGATAAAGAGGTAATAAATCTAAAGTAAAAGAGCTCCGCTTAAACGAAAACACTATTTATTAGAATAAAACTAAATGTTGAAAAAAAGTGGTTCAGTGCGAGTCGGACTCGCAGGCCCAAGAAGAGTTCAGTAGTAACAAGCATATATTTTAAATCGAGTCAAAATACCACTATCATTATCGCCAGCAACAAATTATTTTGTTTTTCATAGTGTTTGTATAAATAACAAAGTTGTTTTTGCGGTTCTTTAAAATGTGCTACTTGTATCTAAAAAAAGGACTATAACACATTATGGGGGTTTCTGTGGTTTATTCATTACCAAAGAGAAAAAACTTATTGCGCAAAATAGGTTTTTATCCATTTAAAGTCATCAAAAGCGGCAATCAACCGTTAAAAACTAAAACAGCCGTTGTTATAGGCTCGTGTGAATTCATTGACGACCTTCACATTTATAGTTATGATAATTAAACAAGCGAATTACTAGCTGATTTACCAAGAATTCTTTAGAGTATAACAAAACGCTACTGCACAAGTTAACTGTTATTCTTATCTGCTTTTAACATAACATTTAAAATGGAATCATGTTATGATAATTCAAGAAGTTAATTTCCAGCTGACTTACCACGAATTCTCTAAAGTATAACAAAACAATACAGCACAAGCTAACTGTTCTTAAAAATACATTTGAAATAGAGTTTCAATAAATAAAGGAAATTATATTTTAAAAAGCGTGCAGAACTTAAAACGCGTCAAAGATTATTCTTTTTATGATATTTTTAATCGAATAAAAATCGATATCATTTCATAGATTTTATGACAGTTAAGTGGCAACATCAATCTGACAGATAGGCCGCTGTCACTGTTATGTCACAAGAATTCAATTGCGTGTTATCGTGTAATTTTATTTTGTTGGAAAATGCAATTGTTGATCTCTCAACAATTGGTTCGAACACAGCAGGTAAATAGTTGGTACATATCACGATGTGGCATGTCTTCCTCTAAGAAATGCTTTATAACTGAGTTTACTTGAATAATATCAATATAGTAATTGTAGCTTCTTTATTAGGTACAAGTTTCGAGTACAGTGAACGTGTAGTGTGGCACTCGCAAAATGCACCAATAGTTCGTCTTGAACATGTATACATCAGCTGTGGCACTGACACTTATGAGAATAAGATCACACACATTCTTGTGGTTCGATTTTCCACGCGAGGAATTATTTGCGCTACGTGATGTAAGTGTTTAACATTTTTCAATTTATTAAATGTGATCCATATATCTGATAATTATACATGTTTTTACACTGATTGTATATCAACTCAAGAACTTGTTTTATTTTTTCACATCTGCCTTAGCTATATCTGACAAACATACTAGCTTATTTATGAGATTGACCAGTTTTATCAAATACCAAGAAAGGAGACAGTTGATTTTTCATTGTTTTTGGACTGTTGGTAGTCTGTCAGGCCTTAATTATTAAATAATATAGGGCATTAAATCCGTCCTTGTGCAGTAACATTTAACTTGATAAATATTTTATTTATATTTGAGTTTGAAATAAACAAATCTATTTTATTTTTATTTTTTCACTTTGACTTCATTTTTTGTATTTTACATTATTTCAGTTGTCATGCCGTGTATATCATAATTGCTGGCAATGAACCGATAGAACAACATCATGTTTAACTGCAGAACGGGAACCATCTGAATCATCTAGTCCGTCCTCGTTGCAATCTGAAGTGAGTACTGTATTGCACCCAGAACAACTAAGCTTAGATCATACATCACACAGTGTACTGCTAACTAATTATTTAAAAGCACAATGTTTTTTACCTGGTTGTAACAGTTCCATCAGCATTGCGAGTATGTCTCTTTTGTGATTAACTACATTTTGCGATAACAAACATACATAGTGACAATTACTATGTATGTGTGTTATACTTGGTAGAGCCATACTGCAGTTATATTAGAAGTATAGTTGTAGCATGAATGGGTCGGCTCGATCGGGGAAGGACCACCCTCTCACAGAATACCAGCTTGAAATAGTAGCTTAATGCTGCTGTATTTTGTATGGTGAGTGTAGAGAACCGGAGACCCTTTTTACTGGAAACGAGAAAATGATCTTAGTCCTCAAGGGGGTGACAACGCATCTGCATTTTGATTTGTAATCGAGGATAGATGTGGATGTCTAAGCAAGCACCTATACCTATCAAGCAATGTCTCCAGCAGATGGTGAATCTCAGTTAATGACAAGATATGCTAATAAATCCAGAGCCGTGACTATGTGTCGATATGGGTAGTAGAGGTGGTGAATGGCATTTTTAAAACTGAATTTAAAATATTTCATCAAAATTACTTTAACAGGACTTCTACACATTTGATGATAGACTGCTGTGGCTTCTGCTATAGTTAATAAATTCCACACAAAAATAAAGGACAGGGATGATGCGGCTCAAATACTTGAAATAGTTCATCAAAATATGGAGACAAATAATGATTTTTCTGAGTATGCTAGGGAAAACAATCTAAATAGAGCTAGGGCAGGCAGACTTTAGAAATATAAATGAATACTTTAAAATGTTAGGGAATTTCCTGTTTTAACTTACAGCGACTTAATATTAATTGCTCGTGTCACATACCAATTAAAGCAAGCTCGCTACTATTATGGTGAGCATATAAGATTTAATGGTTGCTACCGGATAGAACTCTGTAATAACCAGAGGAGCAGCATTATGGAAGGAATAAAGTTAAGCCCTAGCTGATCTTTACTTAGGGCTAGAATTGCAAGTCATCACTATTAGTCGTAAAGTGTATTTTACTATACAAATTCTATATAATATCTAATATATAAATTCTTTTTTCAATAGAGAAGGAGGCTTGGTACTACCACCTGCTTAGGACCCTGTAATTAATGAAATTAAAATTAAACCCAAGCATACCACTGCAAGACTTCAAGACACAGTAAGTTCATTCTGTAGATCGGACCATAAATAAAAATTAAAAATCTGAAGGTACTCCGGGTTAACACTGACATTGGGACGTAGGTCATCTCAGTCTGCCGTAACCATGGGTGCTGGAAAGCACCCGAAACGTCTGGAATTAAAAATAAAAGAAATAAAACGCGATAAAATCGATAAAAATAGTTGTTAAAAAAACTGCATTTGTGAAAATAAAAACTTCAAATATTTTCAAAACCCCGACTTTTTTTAAAGCAATTCCTTTACCATTTCATTGTTTTAATTGCATATTATCATATCTATATGCCTTTATATGTGGGCACTCATGGCCGAAGTGTTTATGAAGAGTGGGCATTCCCCTTTCTAGTTTGTAGGTCTCCTTTTCTGTTTAGGAGCCCTCCTGGGTCAGTACCACTCTTATAAGTAATTCTGCACTGCTGTAAATCTGTCTGAAATGTTTAGAGAGCCAGTACAACTGCAGGCTAAAAGCACAGCCTAAGAAGTTAGTAGTAGTTAGACTCCGCTAAGAGGCATTTCAGCTCTGCCCTTATAGGTCACATCTGTTGCCTTCCTTCTTCAATGGTGGTTGCAGTAGAACTGTAAGTTTGTTTTTCACTTCAATTTTATTTAAAAAAAAAACATGAATTATTATCTCTATATTAGCTTATGCGGGCTAATGATGAAGATCGAGTTATTTCAATGTTTATTTATTCATATGTAATGTATATATACTTTATGTTTTTCAGTGATGTTAATCCTTTTCAGTATACAATAGAATATACCCCCATGAATAACGACGCAAACAAACGACCCCAGTCCCCGGCGGCCCCGCTATTCCTGGCTACGGTAGCGACCATGGTATCGGCGGGGCAGGGGGTACTAAGAATCTCCGGTGGAGGTTCGGTTGCCACCTACGACGACTCGACCTGGCAACATATAACGCACGCACCCTGAGGACTGACGAGAAGATACTGGAGCTGGAAGAAGAGGTAGACAAGTTGCGCTGGCATATTATTGGATTATCCGAGGTCCGAAGAGAGGGGAAGGACACGGCAATCCTCGAGTCCGGCAACTTGTTCTATCGCCGGGAGGGCGACCATCTGTCCCAAGGAGGTGTCGGATTTATCGTCCACAAGTCTCTCGTCAACAACGTTGTAAAGATTGGGAGTGTGTCGACGAGGGTCGCGTACCTGATACTCAGAATCACCAAACGGTATTCACTGAAGGTCATACCGGTTTACACACCAACCTCGGCACATCCCGATGAGAAGGTGGAGGAAATGTATGAGGATATTTCCAGAGCCATGCATTCCTCCAAAACCCACTACACGGTGTTGATGGGAGACTTCAACGCAAAACTGGGCATAAGAGAAAGCGGTGAGCTGAAGGTACGGAAATTCAGAGGAAGCAGCTGGCCGACTTTATAGAGAAAGAGGGACTCTTTATGATGATTTCTTTCTTCCAGAAGCGGCCTCACAGGAAGTGGACCTGGTCGAGCCCCGACGGTTCGACAAAAAATGAGATTGACTTCATTATGACGACCAGACGCCAACTGTTCAGTGATGTCTCAGTGATCGCAAGGGTGAAAACTGGCAGCGAACACCGAATGGATAGAGGAACACTGAACCTAAACGTTAAGTTGGAGAGGTCTCGTCTAATGAAGTCAGCGCTCCGACCCCCTCGTGCTCTAATCCAGAATCCCGAAACCTTTCAGCTCGAGTTACGTAACCGCTTTCAGTGCCTAGAAGATTGCAATGCAGTGGACGATATGAATGACAGGCTCGTGGAAACTGTCCACGCGGTCGGAGCTAAGTTCTGCAAGATGCGCTGCAGAAGAACACAAAAACTCTCCTATTACACTCTTAATCTCAAGGCTTTTAGACGGGAGATAAGGCTGCAATCATCAACAGATTTGACAGCATACAGGCAACTGAACAGACAGATCTCCAAATGCATGCGACGAGACTTACGCAACTTTAATACTGCTCGCATTAAAGAAGCGATCGAGCGTAACCAGGGCTCCAAAGTCTTTGCCAGAGATCTGTCTGCCAGAAAGAGCCAACTGTCAAAGCTGAAGACTGAGTGTGGCATCATCGTTTCCGGGACACCTGAGATTCTGAGTGAGATTGAGAGGTTCTATGGGCAGCTGTACACATTATCGTTGGAGCCACACACAAGTGTGAGTAACAATCCAAGAGCAAGTCTTATCCGACACTATTCCGATGATATCCCGGACGTCAGTCTAAGCGAGATAAGAATGGCTCTCCAGCACCTTAAAAACGGCAGGGCCCCAGGCAAGGATGGAATTACAGCGGAGCTTCTGAAAGCGGGTGGAACACCGGTACTTGAAGTCCTTCAGAAGCTCTTCAATGCCGTCCTCCATTGTGGCTCTACTCCAGAGGCGTGGAGCAGAAGTGCCTTGGTTTTGTTCTTTAAGAAAGGCGAAAACGCTCTTTTGACGAACTACAGACCGATTTCCCTTCTGAGCCGCGTCTACGTGCTGTTTTCGAGAGTCATTACGAATCGTCTCGCACGCAGACTCGACGACTTCTAGCCTCCCGATCAAGCCGGTTTCCAAAAAGGCTTCAGTACCATAGACCACATACATACCATGTGGCAGATTGTAGGGGAGACCGGGGCTGGTTGACCAAATTTCAGCTTAAAGCTATCTATTCTTATTTCCTTAGAGTATATTAATTTTAAAACGAGTTCAGTTAATAGATATACTGTTAAGCTTTCGAAAAAAGTGGCAACAATCACTTTAATCATTATGATATAGAGTATAGGCCAGTTCTTGTATAACAGGAAAAACTGGTCAACCTACCCCATGCTTGGGGCAGGTTGACTAGTCACCTGTGGTAAGTTGACCTATGAAGTTATAAAGGCAAAACTTACGAGGAAATAGGATAAGACACAAAAATGTAGGTATTACTCATTTCTTTTATTGGAATCAATAAACGAGCTTCCACCACTTCAATCAATCACATTAAATTACAAGAATAAACAATCAGACGTTTCAACATTAGGTAATACGAGTACCCAAAAATAAACTAACTACTTTCTTATTCAATATTTAAAACAAAACGAAATAACTTCTCATAAACTTCAACCATTTTGTAACAAACAATCCTGTCTAACTAATATAATTATAAAATTTATTATTTGGTATTAATAAAATTATTTATTTTGAGATCATACTCTTAATCAGTCTTTTAAATCGGACGTGTAATTTTTGCATTCGTAGAACAATATTATGTTCTCATTTACACATGTTGTGTGTGCCAACAACTTGCACGTAGTGCATTGAACCCATTCTTCTCCTAAAATACTAGAGCTATATGATTCAGTGCACTCCAAACAAAATGTTTCATCCTCATCACTTTAGTCCGTAATAAATGTCTGCTGCTTTCTTCAAGTAACTCTCCAAAGCAAGCTCTTCCTCGATATTTGTCTATTTCTTTTGTAGCCAACGCTGTCCAAAGTTGATTCGGTTTTCGATAATTCAGGATTTTTTTCTAATTTTTTCTTCATATATACGACGTGGCGTTGTAGTGTTTTATACGGTATAGCAAACTTTTTCACCGTAGAATTAATACTTTTATCGTCAAAGATGATATGCTCTATCTATTACATCTTTGGGTGCGCTCCCTTAATCAGTCTTTCTCTAGTATGTTCGCATGGTCCTGAAACAACAAAATTTTAGATAAAATTTCAAAAATATTGACTTCATTGTATGTGTGGAATTTCCATAACATGATGGGGCTGGTTGACAAGGTGGTCAACCAGCCCCGTTATACATTAGTCTACTAGCCCCAAACCACCTTTTGATTTTTAAGCATGTGCCATAACCTCAAAACTGCGACGAAATCAAATAGAATAACACATAAAAGAAAGAACATGGATCAAACATTCGTTATAAATGCTTTGACAAACAATAACCATGAATAATTAGGCACTATTACAAATAACATTACAACAAAAATAATTACTTACGTGAGTTGTTTTTCAACAATACGTTCCTTCTCTCAAACGACGCGCGTGCGCGACGTCGCGTTCCCGGTGACTGAGCGGGGGGAGGTGCTGAACGTTCGTATCTCACTGGTTAGCTCAAGCCTATTACGTTGGACGAGTTTTTGCTAGTTAGTCAACCTACCCCTATAGTCAACCAACCCCGGTCTCCCCTACAGACGACCAACCTGCCACTTTGCCTGGCATATGTGGACTATGAGAAAGCCTTTGATTTCGTCGAAATTTGGGCGTTGCTACAGTCTCTTCAGCGGTGCCAATTTGACTGTCGGTATATCGAAGTGCTGAAGTGTTTGTATAGTAGGGCTACGATGGCTATCCGAGTACAGAACGAAACCTATCCAACTACAGAGAGATGTAAGACAAGGTGACGTTATATCCCCGAAACTCTTCACCGCTGCGTTGGAAGACGTTTTCAAGCTACTGGACTGGAAAGGATACGGTATTAACATAAATGGCGAGTACATCACTCACCTTCGATTTGCCGACGACAATAAAGTCCTTATAGCAGAATCGCTGGAGGACCTTAGCACTATGCTCAATGACCTCAATGGTGTCTCCCAACGGATAGGTCTTAAAATGAACATGGACAAAACAAAGATCATGTTTAATGTCCATGTCACACCTATGCCGGTTGTTGTTGGGAGCACTATGCTCAAAGTTGTTGACGAGTACGTTTACCTGGTACAAATAGTCCGACTAGGTAACTCCAACTTCGACCGAGAGGTCAATCGACGTATTCAACTCGGCTGGGCAGCGTTCGGGAAATTACTACACATCTTCTCGTCAGGTATACCTCAATCTCTGAAAACTAAAGTGTATAACCAGTGCGTGTTGCCAGTGATGACTTACGGATCTGAGACGTGGTCCGTCACTGCTGGCCGCATGAGGACGCTCAAGGTTGCTCTGCGAGCTATGGAGAGGGCTATGCTTGGAGTTTCTCTGCGTGATAGACTCAGAAATGAGGATATCCGCAGTAAAATCAGAGTGACCGACATAGCCCAACAGATTAGTAAGCTGAAGTGGCAATGGGCCGGCCATATAGCTCAAAGAACCGATAACCGATAGGGAAGAAAGGTTCTAGTGTGGCAGCCTCGTGGCGGTAGGTGTAGTGTAGGGTGACCCCCCACTAGATGGAGTGACGACCTGGTAAGACATGCGGGAAGTCGATGGATACAGGTGGCTCAGGACCGTGCTTTGTGGCATTACTTGGGGGAGGCCTATGTTCAGCAGTGGACTTGCGAAGGGCTGTAATGATGATGATGATGATGATGATGATACAATAGAAGTGTGTGAAGAATAATAAGAAAAACAATTAACTAATAATAAACTATAATTATTATTACATCTAATGCTTAATCTTAAGTTCTCAAAGAGTTCATGTTATGCAATTTCATTTTATATTTTAATTGTGACTGATTTACTGGTGTATTGTATATATTTAAAATTCAAGTTACTATTTATTATTTGACTGTTGTTTGTTTCCCAAATTTAATTAAAATAATAAATAAATAACTTTGAAGTAATTTATGTAATCGATGTGTAAGCTCTTAGATTTAAACTCATTACGTCTGTGTCCCAATTTGGAATAAAATTTCGGCTTCTGCATAATAGATTTTGTAGCGTTTTTAAAAATTCGTTCGCAGTATATCTAGTGCCGTCGGATTTTTCTAATATGATGAATAGGCTGCTTTATTTCAATGATTATTATTATGATTATAGCTATTTGTTTAGCAAGCAAGGGCTGTAAGGGTAATAGAGCTAAAATATTAATATTTAGAAGAAATTATTAAAGCTCTAAATGTACTGACTCTGATACCACAGGACATCTATGAATGATATATAAACAAAACAATACAGCGAAATGAAAACAAATTCCTTGAAGAGAACAAGTTCCTTGAATTCATACCATGAATTCAAGGAACGAACAAAACTGCAATATCAGTTACTCGACTCCACACAGAATTATCATTTAACTTATGTACGAGTACTATAGTGTACGTCTCAATGGTCTGGTGGTCGTAAACGCAATTGCCGATAATGAGGTTCCGGGTCGGGCCACACTCAGTTATTGAGTTTTTCTGTAAAGGAACCCGGAGCGAGGAAGTTGACGGTGTTTCACCGCCGTGCTTTAGAAAGCACGTAAAGGCGTTGGTCTTGCGCCTGCTCTTTCTCTGTTCATGTCGGCTTATCATCCCATCGGAATATCAGAATAAGGGGAGAGAGAGTGCACCTGTGTTTTTTCATACTCTTAGGCACTATAATTCTGTCCTGCGCAGATGGCTAAGCTGCGTTAAAACTGTCCGCCGTGACCGAAATTCGATCTGTAGCACGTTATAGTATACACATTTACAATAAAATCCCAGTTAATGTTTAAAACCCAGTAAGTCACTCAAAAATAATATTAAGGAATACACGAATGAAATTGATTTACTTTAAGGTTAGAAGTAATTGAATAGTGTATATGTATATTACAATTACAGTACAGTACAGTATATTTTGCAAATTTATTTGAAAAATATACTATACTGCGGGTTTCGGAAACCTAAATAATTTAATGTTGTCAACGGTTGGTGAGATGTTACACTTAGAACACTTTTTCTATTCTCTTTATCCGCCATTGCAGCGTAGTTTTTAGAGTCACAAAATCTTAGAAAAGACACAAGCAAAATTACGTCGGCACCATATTATGAGAATTATATAGGGTCATTTTTATTTACTGAAGACCTTTTGGGAATATATTATTTACATCATAACAACAACATCTGTAAGAAAAAAAATATATTTCTTTAGTTTTTATTTTCATACAAAAATAAAAATGAAACCATTGGTGATGAGGTGATCGCGACCAAGCTGTTTATATACAGTATCATACAGTACTTTCTAAATCACTCCATCGTGAAGTGTACTTCCGCATGTTATGACCCAGTTGGTGTCCAAGAGACGACAGAGGCAAAAGAAACGGTAGATAACAACTCAAAATAATAAAAACTAACACGAAGTGATATTATGCTCTTTTATCACAGCTATTGCCAATATCTTCGTTATATTATAAAATATTACATTTCATTTTGTCATATTCCCCAGTTTCACTCATATTATAATATAAACATTAATGATCTGCAAAAGAACGAGAAACACTCTAACACCATATGACACGTCACAAAAGCATACTAGTAGTATAATGAGAAATTCCTGTTTCCCGATTGAACAGCATATGTAACTGTTTGTTTAACTGAATGGACATTAACTTCTCGATCAAAAAACAGCTCAAAAAATTTAAAGAGGTCAGAATTTTCCGATAAAGTTGCAACAGACTTGGGAAAGGGTCTGATCGACTCACGATTATTTACGGGAAGATCTTCTCTTTACCCATGTGGGCGCACACCCACTTGGTGTTGAGTAGCTGTTCCTCGCCCTCTACCGCGTGCCCTTCTGCGATTCTTTTGTTCAAGTGATGACGGTGATGAATAATCGGATTCCACATCTTCGTTTGCCATAGCTTCACCACGATTAAGCGATGCTCTACCTCTTTCTCGTCCTATTCCAGGGCCTCTACCGCGTGATCTTCCGCGAGCCCTTCCGCGTTCCCTTCCCCGTCCTTTTCCACATAGAATTCCACGACTGTCTTGTTCCAGTGGCGCTGTTTCTGTAATGACGGGTTCCTCACTAAGAACGCTTTCCTCATCCAACGGACGCCTCTTAGTAACACTTGCAAGCACAAGTAACTGTCGACGAGATAAATCATGTAAGTAAATATCTTCTTCCTCACAAAAATCACAGTCTGACACCCTGCCATCGCCGGTAGGTTCGATAAACACATCGGCACCTTTTATCCCATCGTCATAATTCAAATTTTCAAACACATCTAAAATATTGTTCGTTGTAAGCGGCTTTCTAGATCTAAAACAAAAGTTATCAAAAAATACATACATTTCCCCAAAGGGTCGTTTTCGACCCAAGAATGTTGTCATGGCTATTTCTGTATAAAGGATAATTAATTTCTAAATACTTTTACTATTATTAGATAAGTAAACAATCAAACTTTATAACAAAAACAACATAACTGGTAAATTGACAAAGAAAACATTTTTTTTTAGCAGAAACAGATTTATTTGCCACCAAACATCAATCATATCTTGAACTGTCACCCGCTGACGTAATCTTAAGACCGTCAAACTAATTTATCTATCTTTTTTGGGTTGATAATACACTTGCCCTTAAAAACATGGCGCTAGACGTAGTAAATAAATATTTTTATAGGCAAACGTGCCAGTTTTCTGAAACATGTTTTGAAGGACAAAAACGACCCAATGGGCACATATGGGTTAAGGTTAATAAAAACATTATATTCATTTACAGGTGACAATGTATATGCATTTTGATTCTATAATCAGGATGGATAGGACCCAGGGTGATATGCGTCCATGAGCTGCAGCATCCTTTTGTCATTGTTACCCTTACTTTAATAAAATAATATGGACTAAAGCAAAACATTCACTTGTTCAAACATACTCGTATTTAGATGCTATATAATTTTATAAAATCAGAGCTAAACCAGAACCACATTTCCTAAAGTTATTATCAAAACTTAATGACATTTACTTTTAGTAAATGGTAGACCCATATAGCTATATTATGTTTGCTGCCTAGCGACCCGCTCCAGTTTTGCCTGGATCTATCAATTTCGATTATTAATATTTAACACGTTGAGCGCCATGTGTTTTTATTGGAAACACAAAATGCTACCTTCTGAGGCCGCGTGTTTCCTTTTGGATACACGGTCGTCCTTTTAGTTCGAGGCAAGTGTATCCACCAGGCAACACGTTTTCATACATTTTACTACGGAATCTTATACTTCTGGCCTCCACGGATGTTTCGGTCCGAGCGGTTTTTTATATGTACTTTGGGTAAAAAATTATGTCAAAAATAAAAATCACCTATTTATAAAAATTACATTAATTTGTATTATTCTCATTTCTTTTACAAACATACAAAATCAACAGTAGATAGACAGTAGAGCTTGTCAAAAAGATCTCTATATAGCAAAACTTGGCAAATAGAGTAAATTCTGTTCGTTTGTTTGGCAACTTTGCGTTTTCCCTCAACAAATTTTCCTTGCCTTCCATATATCTTATTGACTTTGACACAACGTCCTTTCATCTTTTCAGAGGGTTTCCCTTGACATTGAACACATGTTTGCATCGCTTGTTTGATGGTAGTCGTGGTGCCAGTCGGCTTTGGTCTTCATGACGTGAGTATTTGTGAAGCATTCCTCTAGTAAATGACTCCCTAAATTCTGTGATTTTGAGAGCCTTTCTCTGAGTATTCTCAGAGTACAAAAAGTGAGCACTTACGATCTGGTACCCCACAATACAAAACAAAACTTTCTGTACCATTTTGTGCTGGTACCCTACAATACTCCAGCAATTTTTTTTCTGTACCATTTTCTACAATGCCTTAACGCTAAGCTGTACGACACCATCTGATCATTCAAGTTAATGCTAGATTTTCATGTATTGTAACCTAGAATGCACGCCGGCTTTAGGATAATTTGATTCGTGCGAGTTTTTTTGCAACGGTTTTCAGTGCTGAATGGTTTGTTGAAAGCGTGATCACAATCTTATCACTTCAAAACGACAATCCCATTACTGGTTAGCGTGTGTCCAAAAGTATACACACGGCCTCTAAATAAATTTTTAAGTTAAAACTTTTTCAGCGGCCCCGTGTTTCTTTTTGGCACACATGAAAAATCATGGAATATCATGGGAAAATAAAATATTTTAACATGACTTTACTATAGGAATAGTATTACAACGAGAATTAGGATCAAAAAAGGCAGGTTCAAATATTTTAAGAAACATAGCTTTTGGGTTTGGCGGTCAATGTGTTAAGGTAGTCAAAGGTCATTTAATTTATCAGTTCTTCGTTTTTACAAAATAAAACAACTCCAACTTTTTCGGCTAAAATAAAAACCTTGTGATCACTCCAGGCAATTATCTGTAACTGTTCGTGCAGTAAGTCGTAAGTTTCATTACAATCGGTTCATCCATTGTGAAGGTTAGCCAGCATAGAGTGACAAAAATTTTAAAATTGGTAATTTAAATCTCAATGGCATTCGAACAATCCCCTCAGCTCAGGTATGTACCAAATGTAAATATAGCACAAATATAAACTGTGAACTATGGCAATACCGTCTTAGCTAATTTGAGTATTCAGTAGAGTTCGACAAGTTATATAAATTTTATGAAAAGGGAGATATTGAATAAAACTAATTATACGTATTTTATTGCGTTTAATTTTAACTTTTTTGCTTTTTTATTTTCCAACGTTTCAAGGTATGACGACGGGTATTGAAAAAAGGAGTGTTTTTTCATTGCTATATCTATCTATTCATTAAAATTTAACACGACAGAACAGACAGATAAAAAATAATGTGAAAACTGGCTGATGAGATTTCGTATCGAGAGATGCTTTTATCCAAAGGTTAAGATAATAATAGAAAGATAATAGTAATTAGAGAAAGATAATATTTTCCAGTGTTTGAGAACCAATTAGAAATATTTGAACTCTCTAGTCCTGAATATATAAAAGCGATACTAAAATTTCGTAAAAATCGGCTGCAGTATGAAACTTTTAGGTTAAATCCGATGTAGGTGATAATTCATGCTATTAACAGGCTGATAGGAAAAGTTTTGAATTTATGCTTAGCTATTTCGTGAAAGTATTTGTGAACTTAGTTCTTCTGGCGAATATTATAACGTACCTTTAATGGAAATGCTAAAAGCAGGGTTTTATTTTTGACACACTTACACTTACACAAATTATTTATATCGCTGGGAATATACGATTTTTGTAGAAGGGTATAACACACCAAGTTTGATATATATTACGAATAAAGTCATAATATTTAAATATTATTTATGTATATCTTGAAAAATTATTCGGTCTATGCATGATGGAGAGCATGCTGTGGCCCATAGACATACACATTTACCCTCAATTAAGAATCAAAATGCAAATGCGTTGTCACCCCTGAGGACTAGGATAAAATGCCTCGATTTCAGTAAAAAGGGTCTCCGGTTCTCTACACTCACCATACGAAACACAGCACCATTACGCTGCTTTTTTACGCTGGCATTCTGTGAGAGCGTGGTTCTGCCCTGGTTGAGCCGATGCATACGTGCTACAACTACAATATAAATGTAGCGTGGCTCTACCACGTACAAAGAGTTATTATAGAAGAAACAATCTAAAATGTTAAGGCCAAGTCACAAAATAAGAAGACAAACACAAAATTACAAAATTGCGCACAGTAAGCTCTCAAAACAGAAACGTAAACTTTTTTATTCAATATAGATTATGAATAATACTTATTAAAAGTCGCTTTTTCATTTACCACTGGTTCACAAAAAAAATTCTGTCCTGGGAAGAACCAGAAAGAAACCCAACGAGACTAGTTTTTTTTTAAAGTAAGAACTTACAATCGTGCGTGTTACAATTAACAACACATAACAAATTAGAAATAGCTTGGTAGCGATCACCCTTCCCAGGGGGAACCCTTCCCTTCCTTATCATCCATAAATTCCTTAATATTAAAATAACCCTTTTTATGCAAATTTAGTTTATGAAGTTTTTAAACTTTGTGTACTTACGTCAAATTTTGTATATTTTCTGGGATTTTGTTGTAAACGCGTATCGACATCGACTCAAGAATGAAATACTGATTCTGTGGAGTCAAGTAACTGGTACCGAAATGGCGGGATATTAAAATTATGTAGTGGTTATTTTAGCACGGCCTTGTATAATGATTTTTTTGCCTACAAAAATTTACTGTGACAAAGTAAAAAAATAAACTTGTTTTATTCATGATATATGTAATTCAAGGAATTTTGAAAATAAAAATTAAATTAAACATTTAATACATTAAACTTATTATTAATCGATTATTAGAATTTTTTACCGATTATTTGCATATTTTGCCGATTATTTGCATAACAATGAATCTTAATCTTCCAAACACTACGGTAATATACATAGCGACATATTATTGAAACGACGTCGAGTAAAAAAAGTTAATACTGGTATTTTTTAAATATTTTGCTTTGTTTGAAAAATTCAAATTTAAATTAGTGAAAAAAAAAAACTATACACGTTGTAATGAAATATAGATAACTTCATAATTCTTCGGATTTACGTAAAAGGTTATTTTAATTCGTGTGAGTACGCTTATGCAAAGTTATTGCTGTATTGTTAATGTAAAATGTCACAAGGTATTTCTTAGATTTGGTTGACTATAATTTATTTATATTCTTTGCCATGACCAAGGCAAGAATAATGTTTATTATCATCATCGTCGTCATCATTACAGCCCTTCGCAAGTACACTGCTGAATACAGACCTCCCCAAAAATGGCACAAAGCAATGTCAATCCTATAAGTATTACGTTGGTGTAGTAAAAATAAGTTATTTTAGGACCGATTAGCTATGAAATACAGTCTGAAACTTTTTCCAAATCACCAAATATAGATGATAACAGATACAAAAATGACAACTTATTAATATTAATTTTTATGATTAATAATGTCATAATTTAAGGTTTTATTAGGGATTAATTAAAGGTATCATTCATCAATCATCATATATTATTAAAATTATATAAAATTTTGTGGTAAAATTACTGATAAATATAGCAGTTCGTTATTCATATGCCAAGAAGCATATTATTGCCATTTTTTAATTTCTCAACACTATAATTACACTTTGTATTAGAAAATCACATAACTATTTGATAATGAGACTTATAGAACCTTGCTTGAACTGCTTTGGGATTTAATAAATAAATGTCGTTTAATAAGTGTCAGACTGTGTCTAAAATTAAATATTTTTTGCAATCTTTATCACATTCTAAATCACGCTATCAAAGTTTTGAAACAACTTTTAGAAGTTCCACTTTACCACACGGAGTATAGGCCTCTATCCGGGTTGAACATTTTGCATCATTACTTACTAAAAGTGGTTACTAAAGAGCACCTTGTTTGAATTTTAGCTGTTTTGAATTTCAGTTATTTATGCATTCCAGATTCTACTACGCATATACTTCTTAAGAAATGTATTCAAAGAACAATTTCGAGTTACCCACAAATTACCTTTCCATTAATATAAGCACTAAGCGATCGAATTCCTCTTATGGAAAAATAGTTGTTTAATGAAATTCTGTAGGAAAATATACAAACATTTTAGTTCTAACCCCAGTTTTTCCCCCGAATTTCGTGAAAAAAGTTGCTTGAACTTGTAACAAGATTAAGAAACTATCGCATAACGTTAACTATTGGTAGTGCCTCCACTATGTGTGCGTCATTTGATAAACTAAAGCGTCTCTACTGGTAACAGGCCCTCTATTTTTAATACGGTTTGTAGGGGGTATTTTGTGAATTGTGACCCTCTACATATAATTGATATGTAGTATATTAATGTAGGTAGTATCTTCTACGTTACGGGATGTGGTAATTAAAACTGTGTCCGTTTCCGTAGAGAGCGTTTATTGTACTGAAAATACTTATGAATAAAAAATGTAATTATAGTGAACGTGTCGCGCGCGCAGGCGCGATATCAGCATTATTTTCTAAACTGTTGAAATATCATGTACTTGCTCGTACATCTTGCCAATTTTATAAACAAGAAGAAAGTTTAAGGCGATGAACCCCTATTGAGTTTACGGGCAGCCGTAGCGATCACCGCATCCACACTATCGATGTCCGAGACCCCATGCTCCGATGAATGTCCTTGGGTTGGCTGCTCGACATTGTTGGGGTCTGGCTTGTCGCGAAGATTCACGCTGCAGCCTTGACGTCTTCTTTTCAGCCGGAATGTCCCCCATGCAATGAAGGCTACAATAATAAATCCGACTACGGTGTACAACACATAGTTGTGTGTGTCATGTGTGAGTGATTGTACACTCAGTGTTTGTTGCTGTTCCTTGACCTTATCAATGTTGTTTTTCAGCTCTTGTAAGGCGTCTTTATGATCTTCAGGTCCAAATGTATGATTAAAGTCTGTCAGTATGTGGTTCAGGCTTGATTTACGCATGTACATTCTTTCTTCACTGCCTGTTAGTTTCAACTCGCTGTGATAGTCGTTGCGAGCATGAATGATGAAGCTTTCTCCCTTGAGCATACACCCAAGTCCGAGTAACATAATCCCCGTGCCGTGTAAGTGCTGGGACGTCACTCCAGCTGGGCAGAAAATGCGCATCGTGCAGTCTTCGCAACAGGAGAACAGCCACGCGCCACGATTGTGTAATCGCACCCACCTGTCGTTGCAATCCAATACTCTTGTGCGGCATGTTGATGAGTCGCCATTGTTTAATATTTGCGCTTCACATAATGTATCGGCTACCTTAATGTTGTAAATAGGTTGATTGATAGCACATAACATTTTGTTTTCTTGCAGATTTAAGCATGATGATACATCTCGGTTTTCTAAGGGTATTATCATGTCCCCTTTTAGGTTTACAGCAAGGTATTCAGATGTGAGTACTATAGTTTTCTCTGTGTGTCCAGGTATTTGCGGAATAGGAATGATGTGGTTAAGTTCATATTGTTCGTTGTTTATTAGCGGTAGCTTCACTTCGAATATTATGTATGCACTTGTTAAGCGCACGTGCACTCGCGCCAGCTTGTATAGGCTTCGCGTGCAATGGCGTGTGTTCACACAGGGTAGCGATAACTCGCTTGGTAAATGACCGGAGATGATGTTGAGCTGATCTTCAAATTGGTTGGGCTTGATGAGATGGGTGTCAACTCTCCCGTCCTTCACGTCAGTTACTAGGTCTAGGAGTTGCTGTTGTATTTGTCGTATGTTTGAAATGATCAAGTTCACGGCCAGAGCGGTAGCTGTTATGTACATAGCATTGTCATGGCTGAGTTGTATGCGTTTTTCCGTTTCAGCGAGATGATTGTCGATGATACGAAATTGTGTGTTCATTACTTCCTCGTTTCTTTTTAGAAGATTATATTCACTTTCGATGATCGATGTGTGATTTTTGTAGAGATTCAATAGATGATTTTCGTTTGACTGGATTATGTTGATATCCTTCACGTACTGATTGGCAAATCTCTCATCCAGAGTACCAAAAAGGGAGTTTGCTAGGTATCCTATTCCATTCACTAGTCCTCTTTTTCTTCGAGACGGTCCATGTTCTGATCGTAAGATATCGTTATAGTGTTGAATTTCGTTAAGTTCGTGTTGAAACTGGGATGAAATTGTAAGATAGGCTGCTTCATTCTTGCATAATGTGTTCAAATGGTTGACATAGTTTTGTATGTTGTCCAAACTCCGCCAATATGTCGTCATGTTGTAGTATACAACCATTTTCCACGTATCTTGAATAATCTGCACATCAGACACCTTGTCAAAATAAACGACTCTTGAACTGCTAAGCCTTGTTATGTTGATCATTTGTTGCGTAGTAGGTTCAACACACATCGAAAATATAAGTAGTAACGTACAAAAAAGGTTGTTGAAGTGTTTTTTGCCGTTGTTGTTTCTTCGTTTTCTTTGCGTATTTATTGCAGGCTTCGTAGTGTCAACGTCAGAAGATGCAGTTGTATAAGATGACGGATCCAACGGAAGGCGTGACAATTTTGTAATCGGTCGCTTCATATTACTTGTTTTAGTTTTCAGTGTGACGACTCGTACCCGGCCGTCCGCACCTGGGTGAGTCTCCAACACCCGTCCCAGGATCCATTTGGCAGGAGGAATGTTGTCTTCTCTGACGATAACGACGTCCCCAACTTCTAAGTTTTTAGTAGGGAAGTGCCATTTGCTTCGAGTTTGTAGAGTTTGAAGATAGTCAGTAGACCACCTTCTCCAGAAGTCCTTGTACATTTTCTCCGTAAGTTGCCATCTTGTAGAGAAGGTCATGTCATTACCCTCAGCGGATAGTGGTGATTCTAGAGAAGGCTCGCCGATTAGGAAGTGAGCTGGTGTCAAGCAGTCAAGGTCTTCGATATTCTCTGACAACGCCACCAAGGGGCGAGAGTTGAGACATCCTTCAATCTGCGCCAACAGTGTAGAAAATTCCTCGAACGTAAGTTTTTGATCCCCAAGTACTCGTTTGAGGTGATGTTTCAGGCTTTTTACTGCAGCTTCGTAGAGTCCACCAGCAGTAGGCCAGGAAGGAGCGTTAAAATGCCATTCAATGCCCCACTCTGATATGTTAGTTATGACGTCATTGTTTATGTAGCATTGTAATGCCTCCTTTCGTTGTTTTTCCAATGCTCTTGCTGCGCCCACGAAGTTGGTGCCGTTGTCGCTGTAGATGTGACGAGGCTTTCCTCGGCGGGCACACATTCGTTTCAAGGCGTTCAGAAAAGCCACTGTGCTGAGATCGGAGACAAGTTCGAGGTGAAGAGCTTTTGTGCACAGACACACAAATACAGCTACGTAGGCCTTCATTGTCTTTATTCCTCTGCCCTTGTTAGCCTTTACCTCCACATGCCCAGTGAAATCTACACCGGTGTGTGTGAAAGGCCTTGATGGTGTGACGCGTGGAGGAGGTAAATCACCCATAAGTTGGTTGTTGTTGATAGTTTTGAAGCGATGACACGTGATGCACCGTATAAGTCGTTTTTTCACTGCTCTCAAACCGCTGATAATCCAATATCTGTTGCGTAGATATGATAGAGTTAGTCTGGCTCCACCATGCAGGGTCCTCTTGTGCGCTTGGTCGATCAGTAACTCCGTTAACCTGTCATTGTAAGGTACGATAATTGGATGTTTTTGTTCTTGACTTAAGTTGGCATTTTCCAGACGTCCTCCTACACGTAAGATTTCGTGTTTGTCCAGGAATGGATTTAAGTTTAAAATACTGCTTGTTATTCGCACTTTATGATGTTTATTGAGTTGTGCAATGTCGTCGGCGAAATGATTAGTTTGTATAGCCTTGATAATTGCATTATGTGCGTTCTGCAGGTCACTCGTTGCTAAGTACGATGACCGCATGGCATTGTTGACGTCACGTGCATTGTTTATGAACCGAAGTATCCAACTTAGGATTCGAGTTACGCGTGCCATACAGCTGTGTTTGTTTAAAAGTTCTCCGATTAATGGCATCGACCTTTGTGACACGCAAACTTGTTTGACCTTTTTCTCTTCAACAGTTGTGTGGAATTGGTCTTGAAGTGGGAGATCGTTGTCCTTTAGCCAAATAGGTCCCCACCATAAATGATGATTCGCCAGTTGTAGTGGAGTTAGGCCTCTGCTGGCACAATCTGCTGGGTTATATTCAGACTTGACGTGCCTCCAGCATCCCGATGGCATGATGACAGTGATCTGTGTTACGCGATTAGCCACAAATGTAGTCCATCTTGAAGGCCCCCCTTGTAACCAACCCATCACGATCATAGAATCTGTCCAACCATGTATTGTTACAATCTGTGAGTTTATTGACTCTATGACCTTTTTCATAAGTCGAGACAGTAGTAGGGCACCGCATAGTTCAAGCCGTGGTAAAGACGGGGGTTTTCTTAATGGTGCGAGCTTAGTTTTTCCCGCCACCAGCGTGATAAATTGTTGCCCTTCTTCACTAATAGATTTACAGTAGATAACGCAGCCGTAGGCTTTCTCGGAGGCGTCACTGAATCCGTGTAACTCGATGGGTTGTTTAGTGTTACCAATCCAGCGTTGTAAAGCGATGGTATTGATAGTGGGCAATTCTTGTTGAAAGGTTGTCCACTCTTGTTGTATGTCTTCCGGAAGAGGTTCATCCCAATTTGTTGAAGCAAGCCAAGCTTGTTGAAATATGAGTTTTGCCTTCATTGTTACCGGAGACAGCCAACCAAGTGGGTCATATAATTTTGATAGATCAGAGAGCAATGTCCGCTTCGTTGTGACGTCACGTGTGTTACTAACTGGCGCCTTGAATGTAAACTGATCAGTGTGCGGATTCCAGGTTAAGCCGAGTGTTTTGTTACTCTCTGCGTCCTTGAAGTCAAACATATTCTGGCTTATGAGATGTTCAGGTAAAGGTTGAAGCAATCTGGGGTGGTTACTAGCCCATTTGCGAAGATTGAACCCACCGCCTTTTAACAGGTCAATCAATTGGTTTTGAGCGTCTTGTGCTTCTAACATGTCGTTGCTGCCACCAAGTAGGTCATCCACATACAGCTGGTGAGTAAGGATCTCTGCCGCGAGAGGATAGCGGTGTCCATCGTCCATTACGAGTTGTATTATGGTGCGCATTGCCAAAAATGGTGCAGCTTTGGTACCATATGTTACAGTGCACAGTTGGTATTCTTTGATGAGATCTGTAGCAGAGTCACGCCATACAATTTTTTGCAGGTGTTGATCTTCATCGTGTATCAGTACTTGACGGTAAAACTTCTCAATGTCTGCAGTGTAGACGTATTGAAAGGCTCGCCAACGTAGAATCATAGATTGTAGGTCTTGTTGGAGGTTAGGCCCGCACTCCATGAGATCGTTCAAGCTTTGTCCTGTACTTGTCTTGGCAGAGGCATTAAAGACTACGCGCAATTTTGTAGTTGTTGAGTCCAGCTTTTGTACGCCGTGATGAGGTAAGAAGTAGCTTGGTTTATGGTGTTCAGTGCATAGCTTCATGTGGCCGAGTTGTAGATATTCGTCAATAAACTTCTTGTATGACGTAGAAAATGTTTCCTGTTTGGCCAATCGTTTTTCTAACTGCCGAAATTGTGCGATTGCCTGTGGCTTCGAAGTGCCCAAGGTTTGTTCGTAGTTTATTTTCATTGGAAGTCTGACTGCATATCGTCCGTCTTCTTTTCTTGTTGTTGTGGTTGAATAAATAGATTCACAGTATTCTTCCTCTGATGTTAGATTGTGATTGGTTTCGGTTATCTCCTCCATCTCCCAAAATCGAGATACATCGTCAAGATTAATGAGCACGTGGCAGTTGAAGGTTTTGATATTGCCCAGCAGTACCCAGCCCACTTTTGTCTGTTGAGCCATGGGTGCGTGTGAGGGTCCTCGTAGCATACCACTCATTACTATGTCAGCATACACTCCAGCGTCTAACAGAACGTCCACTGGTCTCGAGATGTTGAAGTCGGGATCCGCTAGTTGTATGTTCTGAATATGTGGCCAGTCTTGTTTTTCGAAGGTGTAATTAGGCAGGTTGCTGAGCATGTTGGCCATTACCATGGCTTCGATTGTAAATGAATGGCCTCCGTACAAAGACTCACAGTCTAACCGTACGGTTCCGTTGCTATGATGTGCTGACGTCCCTATGCCTGAGACTGTGGCGTTTCGATTTTGTCTTTGCAGTCCCAGCCGTTGCGCAGCATCTTCAGTTATTAGATTTATCTGTGATCCTTGGTCGAGAAGGCATCGCAATTGAACAGTCGATCCATCAGCTGCCATCACCTTTAATTGAACGGTCGCTAGTAGGACTTCGTTATAATTTCCAGACACGTGGTTTGCCTTTTGCTGTGACGTATGTGGCTTGTTGCTAGGTATAACGTTATTTGAGACCGCGATTTCAACTTTGCGGTAAATATCGTGCAATGTTGTGTGGTGTGCTTCTTTGCACACGCGGCATCTTTTGTTGGAGTTGCATTTATTGTCGTTGTGTAAGTACAGGCAATTGCGACAAATATGTAGTTGCGAAATTGACCTCATTTTGTCTTCCGGTGACATGTCTTGAAACGACTTGCAGTAGAGTAAAATATGATTGTTTTTACACAGCGGGCAATTTTTGTCTGTGCTTGTATGATATGCTCGAAGAAAACTACGCCTGTTGGTGTTGTTAAAGTCCTTCTTAAATTGAGCTGTTGCCTCCTTGTTGGTCGAATTGTTTGACTTGTTAGGTGTCTGTCTCTTCTTTTGAACAGGTTCAAGCGCAGTAAACTTGTTTTCCAAGAAGTTTATCAGCTCATCCAAGGAAGGTAGCTCTCTCGGAGCCTTTCTGATCTCCATGTAGGCTGCATACGTGTCGGAGTCCGATTTGCCAGTGAGAATGTGCACCAGGATCGGATCCCAAGTCGTTGTGTCGATGCCCAGATTGTGAATAGCATGTATGGTCTCGACACTTGTGTCATGTAGCTTCTTCAGCTCGTATGCATTCTGTGTTTGCAACGCCGTTTGTCCCATAAGGGTTTGTATATGTTTTGTAAACAAAAGTTGTCGGTTGTTGTACCTATGGGTGAGTATCTCCCAACAGGTGTCGTAATTATCAGCTGATACTGTAAGATGCTGTACGATGCGCTCCGCCTCGCCTTTAAGTTTGCCCTTGAGGTGCTGCATCTTTTGCGTTTTTGTCAACATGACATTGTTGTGGATGGCTTCACAGTAGAGGTCCATGAATGTAGGCCACTGGGTATAATTACCAGAAAAAGAAGGAATCTCAATTGTAGGCACTTGCTGATGCTGTTGAGATACTGAGTTAAGCTTACGATTCAAATCCCTTTTTGTAGTTTCGTACAAGGTTTCGTATGCAGAAAACTCTTCTTCGTAGCCTACATCACCGCCAGAAGTCAGGTTATCGATTTGCCAGTGGAGTTCGTCGATCAGTTTCCAGCGAGACTGCAGCGAATTCAGTTTGTCACAAATTTCCCACTTTTCTGTCAACTCTTTGGTGTTGATGTTTTTAATCACCCTAGAGAGCGCCCGGAAATTAGTGCGTTGTTGGCTAATGAACTCATCAGACCTTGATGGTACTCCAGTTTCCGCAGTTTTCACCTCGTAGTTCGCCAGCATGTCACGAATCGCTTCGTACCGCTTCTTTGTGGTGGTGTAGGTATCATTGATGAAATAGTCGTCATCCAAGTCACTGTCTGTTTTTTTTAGAACACCATGATTCATGTTGAACACCTCCCATTGAGCATTCAAAGCATCCAACCTTTTCTGTATGTATGTTCCTGACTTACGTGAATCAGAATCCTTTTTGAAGTTAGCCTCAATTTTAAGGATAGATTCAATGATTGTTCTCTGTTGTTGAAGTAGGTTCTCCATGGTTTAAGAACGATGTTGTAAATAGTTGGTTTCAGATACGTGTGACTGCGACTCTTACCGTAGTATGCACCTCAATCAAGCTGGTGAGACCCGCTTGTGGGAGGCCAGCAACCAAAGTGACACTACAGATAGATTCACGAATTACTCTTTTTTTTTTATTTTCAAATACACTTTACTGTTGAACTATTGTAGACGTAATATGCAAGTCTTAGTTCACGTCGAAAGCTCGAAGGACCAAAATGTAGGGGGTATTTTGTGAATTGTGACCCTCTACATATAATTGATATGTAGTATATTAATGTAGGTAGTATCTTCTACGTTACGGGATGTGGTAATTAAAACTGTGTCCGTTTCCGTAGAGAGCGTTTATTGTACTGAAAATACTTATGAATAAAAAATGTAATTATAGTGAACGTGTCGCGCGCGCAGGCGCGATATCAGCATTATTTTCTAAACTGTTGAAATATCATGTACTTGCTCGTACACGGTTTTAGGACAAAAAAAATCCGCCACACTTCCCCAATTCGTATTGGCGCACTTCACATTTCTTAAAAATATTGTACTGATTAATTTCTCAGACATACAGGTTTTCTCACGATGTTTTCCTTGCAATGACACTCAAAATTTCATTAAATAATTATTTCGGCGGAGATCGAACGCTGGTTAATCGCGCTCTGTTAAATTTAAAGCGAGCGCTTAACTACTGATTGCTATCTTAACAAAGCATTAACGCTTAGGTTATAAATTTAACTTGTAATCATTTTTCGTTGTCAATCTTTAAAGCTTACTTTTGAACATAGGCTAAAACTGCACTAGAAGCATTTTAGAGATTTGCTCATAATATGCACCACGGTGGACATGGGTTGGTGAGGGCAGAGCTGATCACTGGCACTGCCGTTCCTTATTTTTTCGACGGTTTTTAGCGCAAAGACAATCTCTCAATAACGTTTTATGAACATTCCTGAGTTATCTTTCATGTCAAATACATCATTATAATGAACTGAAATATTTTATTTTAAGCGTTTTTTTTAAAAAGAATTAAATAGAAAGTGTATAATATGTTATCTCAAAATTACAAAATTATAGCAACTTAGTATAAAAAATAATACTATAAAATCATTTAGACTGTCGACATCAATATCTTTTATGTGTATCTGAATATAAACTTAACTATTACATACCTAAGGCTAACCTAACCTAACTAACTGTTCTGACACGGTTATTTTAAAACGCGAGGTCACAAACATACGCCGAGGTTATATACTCGTGATATCAGATATTTTTAGTTACGACCCGTTTTCCTATGATCTATTTTCCAAGCTTGACTCACTCCAATAACAGGGGCTGGGGTGCTTCGGGACTGCAGTCGCTGGCGCCGGTAGAATCGACACATTCAATAGCTTGTAAGTCCTCGATTACGAGTCTGTTGTTTTGATGAAGTTGTAAAAGCCGCAGTGCCAACAACATACATTTTCAGGGAAAAACCCGTCCTATTAGTACGTTCCGCATCCTCCCAACGGTAAGAAGTATAATTTTTTTGCCACCGCGTGCGCTCTCGTCGATGCATACCTCGACTCCCTTACCATACATAAGCGAACGAAACCACGTCCTAGGACTGTCGATGATATTGATAATTTTCTTTTGGAAGTGTCATTTATAATTATAATTGGTATATAAGCAATTATGTGTTCTGATTCATAACTCGCTTGGCAATGAAGAAAAATATCATAAGATAATTTGAATGTATAAAAAATTAAAATAAGTCTGAGATAGGTATGTAATCTACAAACACACATTGGGGCAGCACATCCTTGGTAACAATTTTACATTAACAGCGCATTTAAGTTGCTGCAGTAAGAGCGGTTGTTAGCGACTTAAATAAAAAAGGATGTTCTTCATTCGACTGTATTTTTGTACGTATGTTACGCGATATCACATAAATCCAAATATACAAATTGAGATCATAAAAAATAATAACATCGAAATGATACGAGCTAGTTATAATTTGAGCTAGTAGTAGTAACTAGTAAAAGCGAAAATAACTGATCGCTTCCTTTTATAATTTGACCCACGCTCTGCTTTTCCGAGTGATGGGTAATGTTTACACTTATCGCACAGTGGGGGAGAGGGACATTTTAGTAACTACGGTTGTTAACGTTGAGATCGCAGGTTGCTATAGTGATATTTTGAATTAATTTATTACAAATTCAAAGTCGCTAGTAATTGGTCCTGAATACAGCAACTTCTGGAAATATTGAAAGTTTCGCCAAAAAAATAATTTCATGATGTTATGGCTGGTTTGGTTGTGAACCAGTTGTTAAACTTAGGTTAACTTAGGATAATTTAGTTTTGAATAAAAGATCATTAAGTTAAATATACTTACATATTATTACCAAACAAAAACAAACTATTACAAAATACACGAACACAAAAAGTATTCAATATTGTTTAAAGTTATTTAGAATGGTCGTTATTGAGAGTAGTATTTAGAGTAGTCATCGATACTGTAAATCTTCATTTCATATTCAGTTTTTGCAATCACTAGGACTTCAAGTGATAATTAAAGAGATCCAAATCCAGTCGAGATTACTTTAGTATGGATAAAACGACTCCATTTCTTCTTTTCTTCGTAAGCACTGATTAGGCGTTTTATCAAACCACAAGTCACCAAGTTATTTTTTTTGTTTTGTAATTATCGCGCATAAACTTTTATTTTAGTCCTTGAAAAGATGTTGTAAACAATTCTAAAATAAGAATTGTTGACAAAGAATAACGTTCAGGGAGTTCTTTAAAACTAACGTCTGGCAATCTAAAATATTTAATGTTAATGGAAGAGAGAATCTCTATCTGCTTCACTCACACAGACGATATGATGTGTCCACCTGTCTAGCTCTTAGATAAATGGAGCGTCACTATCTATCTCGCTCACAATTAGCAAAAAACATCACCATCTGTCTCGCTCACACTAGTCAAAATAACGTTACTCTTCGTTTCAATCGATTTTTTTTAAATCCGGCTCAATTAAGTAGTAGCAATTAATAAATATCCTATTATGGAATTCCGACTAAACGCACCATCTTTTAAAGTTACGACTACTTGCTAAAATATTTTAGTACATACTTTTATAGCACAAATGGTTAACGTTGGATTATGTAACTATTTCGAATTCGATGTTGGACAAAAATCAAACATTTTATTTGAAACACAGTTGTGTTTTAAATTTCGGTTGTATTTTAAAGTTTTGTTTTAAAATTCAAAGCATTTAAGCAAGGCTTTTCAATAAAAATCAAAATGTACAATCAATTGCCTTTAGATGTCCAGAACAGGTAAATGAAATTGTATACTTGGGGAGTGCTTTCAGCCGGGATGGAAGATGTGATTTAGATGTGGATAGGCGTGTCGCTGCCGGAAAAAAGTCAATGGTGCCCTGAATGCGTTAGTCAAAAGGCAAGGCGTGGTGAAGAGTGCACGCCTTGCAATACATAACGCAGTGTTGGTACCGACTTTGTTATATGGCAGCGAAACCTGGATATGCCAGAAGAAGCATAAAAGCAAGTTGAATGCAGTGGAGATGCGATCTCTTCGTAAAATGTGTGGCGTTACCATAGCCCACCGAAAGCGAAACGAAGAGATTCGCAATATGGCAGGATTGAAAGATGACCTTATCACAAAAATTGATAGGGGCGTACTCCAATGGTTTGGGCACGTTGAACGAATGAATGAAGACCGAATGGTGAAGAAAATATATAGAGCGAAAGTAAATATTAAAAGGTGTCGAGGTAGACGGAGACTAACTTTCGAAGACCATGTGAGCAAATTGGTCGAAGAGGGGAGGGTCAAGAGTACTAGGATACCTAGACGTGCATGTATGAAGAAGTTAATGCACCTGAAAGAAGCGAAAGAGGTATGTAAGGATCGTGACACTTGGTGATCTGTTCTCTCTGGCTACCCCGTTAGGGATTGTGCGTGAAGATAAGTAAGTAAGTAAGTAAGTAATTGCCTTTAGAAATGACAAGACTTCCATTAAACGCGTGTCAACAAGGAACAAAAAGTTTCTTTTTGAATCACGCTTTCTTTAATATAGAAGAATATATGAAATGTTCTTGCTTGACATATAAAATAATGTATGTATTTTATTTTGTAATTTTAATAATCTTACGAAATCTTATATAATTTTAATTGTAATTTTAAGGTATCAATGTTATGTAATAAAACGAAATGGCCAATAAATAAATAAACAAAATTTCAACTGTAAATTGTAGAAGGGTTATTAATGGTTACATCACAGAAAAAACTGAAGAAACTATATCAAACCGTGACACTGCTGATAAGTTAATGAACGTGATAAAAAGGCTAAAGAAAGATATGAAATTTTTCTTTATGTTTTAATTACATAGTAGCGACAGGAGCCGGCTTTCCTTGTTCACTCTTTATGTTTAAATAAACTGAACATCAAGTTCTACTGAAGGAAGTTTTTATTACGTATACTATTTATTATCATTTCTGAGGGACAAATCAGGAGATGGGCAGCAGCGTCGTCTAATAACAACTAGAAATAAAAACTGTATTCACCAACTCGCCTATCACGGGTGGCAATTATGTAAATATGCGGCAAATATCACTGCTATGGGGCCATTTATGGGAGAGGCTCGTGCTCACCACGTGGGTGCTACATGTAGTGGAATTAAGTGAAGTAGTATTGGTCGTCCCCCGAAGACGGGCTGCCGTGGGTAGCCGACATCAGTGGGGCCGTGGGTGTAGGTGAAAGTGTTCCCGTGATCCTGCCAATATGCGGCGAAGGTGTAAACACCATAGGGTTTTAGTCAGTGCGAGTCCGACGTAACTCGTCCTTGCTCCAGTGAGGCGGGCATGCGTAGGTTTTTCCCCGTGTAAATAAAGTGATATTGTACGCGGTAACAGAAGGGGATGAGGTGTTCTTAAAACTAGTAAATACATTACGATTTTATTTTTGTACAATAATCATAGCCATCTTTAATAAAAGCAACTTTTCTTTAAATAGTAATTATTTAATAATGGGAGATTTTAATATACCTTTTAGCAAAGATGTGTATCTTTACGATAGGGTGCTGACGAACTTTTACGACCATTTTTAAATTAGAAATTGGCAAGTGCATTAAAAACCATGGTAATTTTTTTAATAAAAACAATTGTAGTGACAAAGGAACTTGGAGCCATCGTGACATTATGTGACTACTGCAGCTTATGGACACCTGCAACCAACTTCAAACAAAAAAGGCTGCAGATAACCTCTTGTCACCTTTTTTTTTAAATTATTTATCGAAAGTATTCTTACATATTTGCTTGATTTGTACCATTAAACCAATAATGGGTTGTATTGGTACTCACATTCGCTACTAACGCACTGCTTTACATAAATATTTAATTAATTTGTTAAACCCACAAGGCTCAAGATGGAATCCCTCACAGCCAGTAAGCCTGTAACTATACACACTCTCTATACTTTTCAAAAGGCTGTGTGTTTGGCGGCCGGCAGGCAGTAAAAAGTCTTACCGTCTATCAAATTATAGGATAATTTTCGAATAAAACAATATAACGTATATAAGTATTATTATTACTCAGTAATATTAAATCTCGACGGCTTACGCTACATTTATGATCAATAAAATTGTTGAAATTTCTCTGATAAAAATTATTGGATACTTCCCTCATTCTCACGGGATCGTTGTAAAATTTTTATAAGGGTTTTCGAAACGTTCAATATAATTATTTTCTTACTACTACCGGAGCTTGGCCGTAAAGAAATATTAACGTTTATTTATTTTGCGATGGCTCGTAAAATCGGGATAAATTTAGGGTAATTTCTTTTTATTAAAAACTGGTTTAATTGAAGAAATTAGTTGACCTATGGCACCGTGACAGTTTTTACCTGCTAGGACCATATTGCAGCTATATTATGATTATATTACGAAAAAGTATGCTAGACCGGGGTAGGACAAAGCTCTCACAGAAACCGGTGTAAAATAACAGTCTTATGATGCTGTGTTTAGTATGGTGAGTGTAGATACCATTTTTACTAGAAACGAGGCATTCTACCGTGGCCCTTAGGGGTAGTAACGCATCTGTAATTAGATTTTTAATAAAAGATAGATTTCTATGAGTTATTTACAGCATCCATTTATCATTAGCTGTGAGGATGAAACGAGCACACATTGCTTCGTTCACTTCGTCTTATCAATAAAACTTACAACACCGCGAACGTGCGGAAATAAAACGAGTTGATCATGTTTTATTTGCGATTCTCAAAGTTTTTAGACAGTGTTCCCGACTAGGGTTCTGTCACAAGAACAAGCAGTTTGTTTGTGTAGTGCGTAATTCCATGCAAGCTGACACAGTTTAGAGCCCGCGCCGTCAGCTTCCACCTGATCTTACCCAGTGCCATTTTTAACATCAAAAATAAGCATTGATGTTTTTCAAATGGTGTTATCTATAATATCATTTTGCAATATATACATCTACACATATATATATATATATATATATATATATATATATATATATATATATATATATATATATATATATATATATATATATATATATATATATATATATATATATATATACTGACAGTTGTAACTAGCTACTAATGCAATTGATGATGACTTAAACAGATGATGTAGACCCAAACTTTATCTGTATCGATATGATACTATTTAAAATAACAACTAGATGAACCTATTAAAAATCAGCGGCCCGTGTTGCTTTATGTTTAAAAAGTTAGTTATTTATTATATTAAGTTATTATATGGATAAATTAGAAATTAAAATATTAAAGTTCGGCGGTAGTCACTTAACATCAGGTGAGCCGCATGCTCGGTTGCGCTCTTCTATATAAAAAAAACTTATTATACTAAGTTATTATTTACCTGCTCACCGCTCTTCATGGTTCACAGAGAATTCTATATATTTTCTTAATAATTTTTCATTGATAGCCTCGATTACAGCATATACGAAGAGTTAATACAAACATAAAAGCGTGTTACTTTTTAAATGTGTATAGATAGTTACATGACACTCACTTCGGGCCCCACAGAGAAGTTCGTAAGGCCGTTGTGTATGAAAAGATGGATTAAGTTTACATACGGGATTGGTAAACATATCTTTTCAAATTCTGTAAAGGTACAGAAGTTGACAATCCTCTAATTTGAAGGGATTTTGTTTTTGCGTCGATTTCATGCAATTTTCCTTTACATAACCATAACACACCTGTGTTTGAGCACTGAAAAATCCAATGCTAAATACGATACAGCTGTAATTAACAGTTTCTGAATTTAAATCTAAAAAACTTCAAAGCCCCAATAATTTCGAAGCTTACGTTCATAACGAACACTTTGTGGGCTGTCAAAAGTGCTCGCAAAGTTAAACATTACCGAAAAATTGTAAAGCTTGCGACAGTGTTCGTAACGATACCGATATCAATCCATAGCTTTAACAGTTGGGACTGCTAAGTATATTCGGATTGTTATAGCTTTACGACCAATATTTATTAAATAAGGGTGACAAACTATCATACAGTCCACCTGATGGTATGGCCTATAGACATCATTTATCCTTGATTGGGAATCCAAAAGCAGATTCGTTGTCACTCCTGAGGACTAAGATTGAATTCCTCGTTTCCAGTTAACTGGGTCTCCAGATCCCTAAACTCGATATATGAAACACAACAGCATTTAACTGCTATCTTACAATGGCATTATGTGAGAGCGTGGTTCTTTCTCGGTCGAGCAGATTCACTCATGCTACAATAATAATATATCAGCAGCGTGGCTCTATCACGCGTGGAAATTACGATTTTGATTGTAAAGCGATCATTATATATGTCAAGATACATTCTTGACGAGACCGACTAGTTTTGATATATGCAACGCTCTAAAAGAAAAACTTTTGTGACAGAAAGACAGAGCGCCGGTTCGCTAAATTTTATATGAAACACTAAAAATTACAGATAAAAACTTTACGTTAGCCAAGAGCGCTCTAAAGACAAACAATAACAAACTTTACTTAATATAATTTGCTTGAAATCACAAATAAAAAAACACTCTTTATAACTGCATCACTTTTTAAAGGAGGGGTACAAAATGGATTCATGCAAAATTCCATAATAAGTAAGTGAAATAATCCATCTAGCGGCGGCTTAGGAAAATCTTCCTGATTTGAACATTTGCCTGACAACACCTCAAAATAATTTAAAAAAAAACTGCTGGTTCCAACCCACATATGAAAACTATATGAAGCAATTTATGTGTTTAGAAGTTGCCTATTGATGGGTTTAAATGAAATAAGGAATGAATGGGCGTGTTCTTAGCGAAAACGATGTCTATTTTGACAAGAAAAAATATTTTTATATAGAATTGGGGTGACAAACGAGCACACAGTCCAACTGAAGGTAAGTGGATATTGTGGCCCATGGACATTAATATTTATCTTCAGTTAAATCAAACTGCAGATCCATTGTTACCACTGAGGACTACGATAGAATATCTCGTTTCCAGTGAAAAGGGTCTTCGGTTCTCTGCACTCACCATACGAAATGCAGCATCATTATCTGCTATTTTACGTTGGTATTTTCTGAGATCATGCTCAATCCCCCATCGAGAAGAACCATTCGGAGTACAGCCATAATATTATAGCTGTAGTGTGGCACTACTTAACACCACTACACTAAGAAAAATACACCACCGTCGATAATATCACACTTGTTTCGCCTCAAAACGCATCGCATCCTCAGGTGAAATAGACTCTACGGTTACGGCGGTACGGCTGACCGCTAAGAGATAAACGTTTTATTAATAAAGTAAAATGTCACAAAAAATTGGATTAATATAATCAATAAAATTAAAACAAAATTGGATTTAGTTTTAATTTTATTGATTATATAGGGTCCCAAGCAGGTGGTAGAACCCAGCTTTCTTCTCGATTGAAATTAGGATGTGTTTTTAATTTCAATAGCCTGACGTATCATCCTTGGTAGGAATCGGTGTTCTTTCGCGTGCATTTGAGGTCTATCACATCTGATATAATGGTGGGGGCTGTTTAGGATATAATCTCAAACTGCAGACTTCCCAGAACGTTGATGCTTCGTTCTATGTATTTATATGATATGATATTACTATGATACTTCGTGTGGTATTCGCGTAAATATAAAAAATCATCTGGTGAGATTGTTTGCCGGTGGTAATTTCTCCGCAATCGCTACAAGTTTCTTTCAGTATGATAATATTATTTTTCGTATTAATGTAAAAAGACGTCGGCTTATACATCATTCCACCTGTCGCCTCTAACGACACCCACGGGACGCTAGTGGACGTTCCTACACCGGCACTACACGGTTATCATCGTCGTTACAGCCCATCAATTGCTAAACCCTTATAGGCCTTTCCTTGGATTACCTCACATGGGGGATATTTGTCATAGTTGCCAAGCTTGGCAGGTTATTTGGCAACCGCAGATTCTTATAAGTTTGAGTTGTTTGAGCATACATGATCGTCGGTTCAGGGTACTCCTAATTTGGCCCGTTTTCAATAAATCGCCAATTTGGTCGATAAATTTTCGCCTAGGACGTCCCTTTCCGACTCTGCCATTCACTTCGGCACCATAAATTTTCTTTGTCACTCTTTACTCATTCATTCTTTCCACATGACCAAACCACCGAAGCATTCCTTTCTTAATCCTGGTCACCACATCATCTTGCAAACCACACTCTTCTCTTATTACACAATTTCTTACCCTGTCATTCAGATTCAGCCCTAACATACTCCTTAACGACCGCATTTCTACTGCGTTTATTCTACTCTCGTGCTTCTTCTGTCACACCCAACTTTCACTACCATACTTTAAAGTAGGGACCAACACAGCATTGTGAATTGCCATACGTGCCTTTTTCGACACATTTTGACTCTTCACAATAGAGTGCAAGGCCCCATTTACTCTATTTCCCGCATTCACTCGTCGTTCTATATCCTTATCATATCTCCCATCGCTGCTAAATACGCAGCTCAAATATACAAACTCATCTACGTGCTCGATCAACTATGCTATGATACTGGTACCAGAACCAAAATCAGAGTTAGCACATTTCGATGCGGTCTCCATAAGTAGCATCTACTCACACATTTTTATATTGCCTTTATTTATTAAAATTGAACCTTAGTATAGACTCCATTGTTATCATGGAATTCCAAAGATTACCTTTATCTTATAACTTACTTACTGTAAAAGCTTACTCCCTTTCCTTTGTGTAAAGCTTTTATTCAATAACAATAAGAATACGATGTTAACGGTTAACCGGTTAGGGGGCGGCTTATATAAAATTGTTTTGATAAATTCTTCGACTGGCTATTGCGTAAAATAATCTTCAAACAAAATATTGTTCCTAAATTATTTTATATTTTCATATTTTTAAAGGTTTTTACATCCAAGTTTTCGAATAAAAGTGAAATTTATAAAATGGATAATATAATTTTTTTGTAATTTAAATTCGGATTCTTAGTTAAACTTACCTATATATAAGCATATTAACTAAAGTCAAGCCGTCATGCAATAGTTATTATTTAGTAGGTGGTACGTTTTTAATAACAATACGAATTATAATCTTATTTAAGTAATTTAAGTTCCTATGTCACCAGTGATAGTATAATATATACATACTAAGACATTTATAGATCATAGTAAAGTTTCTGCGCGAAACATTGTTTTTGTGGCGGCTATCAACTACTACAACAATTGAAATGCCGCGCAGATTCAGACTCCATAATATTTTATACGCCAAAATGTCACAAAATCTATTAAAAATACAAGAAACGGGGAGAAACGGTCTGTTTTAAATTAGACGATCTCTACGATAGAATAAGAATGGCAAGTGCGCACAGAGACTATCCGATGATTAGTGAGTGCTAGGGTCCATAGACATGTACATCATTCCTCTATAGAGAATTGAAATACAGAAGCGTTGACACCACTGAGAACTAAGCTGGAATGCCTCATTGCCAGTAAAACGGCTGTTGCGTTGCCCACACTCACCATACGAAACACACCATTATGTAGCACAGCAGCGTTAAGCTGCTATTTTACGCTGGTATTCTATGAGATCGTGATCCTACCTCGGTCATTCTAACCATTGGCGCTGCAGCCATAATATAGCAGGAGCATGACTCTACCACGAAAAATTTGTTTTATCGTGTCTTAAACCATTTATGAAATACAGCAAATATAAATAAATTATGTTGAGTGTAAATATAAGATAAAATATAAATTTTCCAAATAAATCGTTGAGTCTGTTTGATCCAACACATAAATCCAAAGAAATTGGTTATTTTTCAATTTCGAAAACAAACAGAATCGGTTGAGGATTAATTTGAATTGCCGGGTTTAATGCTTTTATAAAGTTTTGTTTATACGTTCAAATAACAATTTGATATCTTCGCGATTTCCATTTAAAATTAATTTTTTTTTTGCTCATATTTATTTTGAGTAGGTACATATACTCGTATGAGTAATTTTTTGTAAATTGAGGAATTTCTCCATGTTGAGGATAAACAATTATACTCAGACCACATGCAATTATATTAAGTCCATAAGAATTCTTGTTCCGTGCAGAAATCAAACCCACAGCCCTCAGCACTGTAGTAAAATAGTTATTTACTATGTTACATAGCCATCAAAACAATATGGAAATATATCACACTTTTCCCGAACTGCCTTTCCTATACGCAGCTAGCAAGTGACTACGTTTGTAGTTTGCGATGACTTCATAATGTGCCGTCATTTATTTACAATTCATCTTCACCGCCCAGTGTTTTACTTTAGTCCAATCTACGTACCCTTAGATTGGAGCTGTTACATTTAAAATTTTAATAAATAAAACAAATATATTTATTCAATGTGTAGTGTTCGCGTAAATATAAAAAAATCATTTTTTAAATACATAAATAAAACAAGTCTTTAGTGACCGGTCGATGGAAACAGATCCATCAAAATATACCGAAGCTAAATCAAAGCATAGCAAATATTTTACGCCCACTACCCAATCTGACATTATGGACTTACGTTTGGTTTGATCGTGACAAACCTCTCTTGATTCTTTAAAAAGAAATAAAAAATCTTTTACATTTAATATCCATGCATACATGCTTATTGGTTTGTGGTACTTAATTTAAATGAATTTGACACATCTTCAAATATATCACTAAATTGACTGATAAAATTCCATTTAGACGTCTCTTAACGACTCTGTCACTCACATCTGCAGTGTACCTAATATATAATAATATCCTAAACGATGATCCTACAATATGAATAGTTGAAAAAAATGTGTAATAAATTAGAGAACACACTACAGAGACTATTGTTTTGTAAATAAATACACTGGAAACTGAAAAGCTTTTATTCATAACAAAACTTTCTAATGGTGATGACACTGTGACGATCTGTGTGAAAAATAAGTTTATACCAGTTTAACTAGCGACATCTAGTGAGCGTATGAATGTTAACCCTTAGTAATTGAGAACACTAATCCATCTGCAGCTGAACTTGTGCTTGTAAAGTTGCAATGCCGCATGAAATTACGTTTTGACCTACTGACCACACATAGCTGTTTAGAAGACAATTTTGTCTTTCATTTAAAATGACTTTTGAACTGTACGTCACTCGATATATCAACGCTTCCAATACTGGCTAAGGCAACAAGGGTCGTGCACTCGAGAAAAGGAGATATGACAAAGCGTTTCATTTTAGCTGTATACATATAAACCTGTGTTTTCTAGGTATAGCACTGTACTAGATTTAATCGATTTCAATTCAAGACTGTTTAACAAAGATTCGACTTCAGGCACAAGTTTGATTTAGTGCTGTTGCCATGTGTGAAAAACATTCGCACGGCCGGTCTAAAAAGCACCGCTAATGCTGTTTTCTGCATAATAATAAGAAGAAACAGGGTAGGTAGACGAGAGAGGCTACCCTGGCTTTGAGATCAAGCATGCAGAAGCCACTCAAAGTAGGTTGTTGCTGCCTTCAGTGGCAGCAGTTTTACTTTTTTAAGGTTTAGTGTAAGCGCCATCTGTGGGATACTTTTATGATTTCAAATTAGGTGTAGACTATCAACGATTTAACGATCGTAGTGACCATTAGTTCATACTAGATGGCGTTGTAATAATTTCTCATGAAGTAAAAGAAACCCTTCAATAATAATCAATATGCAAGCTGCTAATGTACCTATGCTTAGAAATACCTTAAACATTGAACATATCAGTTGAGAATAGTCAGCGAAGTTAATGAGGATATATTCGTTTAACTACGTGGTAGAGCCATGGTTTAATTATATTATGGTTGCAACACGAATGGGTCAGCTCGACCGGGGTAGGACCACGCTCTCAAGGAATATCATATTAATTAGCATTACGAATATTCCTTTCAACCACTCCTGTTAAGCTTGAAATGCTTGTGTTGTGTTGTGGAGTGGTTCACGACAGTAGTCAAATGGTGTATTTGAACCCACGACGTTTTGAATTCGCGATCCGCGCCCGGCCTTTTAGGCTACTGTCGCTTTTTATTTATATGTTGGTATAAGTATACACTTACCTATATGTGTAAGTGTTTAATTATTATAATATAGTTATACCTATGTATATCTGTATATATGTGTGCTTATACATATAAGTATATATTATCCCATTAAAGCATAAGTAATTTCCTAGGTCAGCCATGACAAACTATTTAAAGTAAGTATTGTTTTTGATCAAAGGTTTTGTTATTTTTTTTTCTTTTCAACTTTTCATATTGCTGATTCGTGCTAAATTGTGGAAAGTAGATGACTATTATTGGCCCTATGTAAAACATACTATATAATTTTTTTTGTACGGAATGAAGGCTGTTGTTTTCCCTAATGAAATAAAATGAAATAAATATTTTATTAACTACAGTAACCTACAGGTTTCCCTTACTTACTTTCTCATTAACTCTATTAGAAGATTAAGGGTTAAAAATTTTTTTTATTCCTTTTTTAAAAGACGTTACCCCTACACTAGGATTTTCTCCTGTATCGTGGGGGCAGTTTACAAACATAAATTGCACAAGGACAAACATCCAAACCCGGAACAATTATTTATAGCCCATACAAATACTTGTTCTGTGCGGGATTCAAACTCGCGATCCCCAGCGCAGCTACTCATTGCTAAGCCACTGCGCCACGGAGTTGTCATTGTACCAATGTAGTATTCCAAGATATTCTTGAAATTCTGCATAAGTTTCATCTTGCTTAAATACGAAAATTGACAAATTGACCAATGACATTTTAAATTGCAATTTTAAATGCTCCTTACCAAGTGAGAAAAAAGAAAAGAAGAAGAGTCGGCGGTGAAGGAAACATCGTGAGCAAATCTGCATGTATGAGAAATTAAAAAAAATATTTTGAAGACAAATGAGGTTTGCCAGTCGGGCGATAAGATTGGCATTTCGTTACTCTTAAACCCTCTCAGAATAAAGAGGAGGCCTGTGCCCGAAAGTGGGACGCATATAAGCTGTAACTTTACTAACTCTACTTCAAAATTTATATTCAATGAGCGACGGCTTTGTACGGTTGTGGACCTTTATTCATAATGACAGGTGGACAAAATTTTAAAATTACAGGTATATGTCATAATATTAACGCAGTAAACTACATACTGTTCCTGAAACAGTCATTAATTTATTTCACTTCAATAATAAATTTCACAGACAAGAAAGGCACATAGAATTTCGTCAGAATAGTTACATTTAAATCTTTATCCTCTATTTTTGCACGCTTAGTCATAATTTTTTTCTTTTTTATATAGTAAAAACCAATGGTACGATATACTTCTCCATAGCACACATCAAGCAGTGTAGTGGCAGTGTTCGAACATCCACTGCCCATGTAGTCCCATGTAATGTTAAAAGAGGCGACAATGTAGAACAAACCGCGAGATAGGCAGCACTTCCAAATAACATCGGGAAAACTGTTACTTTGTTAGAAATTAGACGATACACATTTGAGTTGGAAGCAGTTCATACAATAAGTTTGTCCATCCTCTTGTGTCAAAGCTCTCCAACAACTTAAACATGAAACAAATTTTAGGACTGCCCTTGAGGCTAAGAAGCTAAGAATACCCTTTTCCAAATTAAAATAAGTTTCGACATTATACTGACATTAGTTATGTCAATAAAATTTATAGCCATTTATCGTATTATATGAAAATGTAGAAAACCCTGCGCAAATAAAGTAAAAGATTCCTTATTAATATAAATGTTTTGACAATAAATAATAACAAAGAAGGAGTATATAATATTTCTAAAGTTTACAAATTTATATATAATGATATTGAATTTTTATAATATGATGTCTTATTGTGTATGTTTAAAAGCTAGATAATTTAAAAATAGTTACATAAAAACCGACTTGAATATTTTTACAAAATTTTATAGCTGCGGTCGGAGTATTAGTTATTATTCTAGGAATTAATTACTATTCTATGTAATTGTATAAAATTATTGCACTGTTTAAAGTGTTTTGAAGTCGAGTCTTCAATCTAATTTGAAAGGAAGTTTATTTAACTTTTTAAACTTTGCTTGGCGCATCAAGTAGTGTAAACCGCAGCGGAAATAGCGGCTATGTAATAAGTTACAATCACGCGATCTATTTTCTATGGTAATATTATGCAATGCAGACGTTTATGTCATTTTAATACACTTTTTACTCACGACGGATATATGCATTTATGGTGAGTGGTTAGAAGTTTAGAACGAAATGCGTTGTTTGTTTGTTCGTTTGTGTGTGCAAACTAATGTTCCCATTTATCTTCAAAACACTTCAAGATGTAGCTAATCTTGTCAGTGACTTCTCTGAAATATGGCATACAGCAGATGTACGCTCGACTGTAGCCGGCTTCACACGTTCACTGCGACGTAGGCGTGGGACCCGAGCTTGTTGTCGTGCAAAACTTGCTTGAGGTGTTGGAACTCGGCAACCTGGTGTTTACTGTCATAGACCTCTTGTGCTCTTTAAAACGAAGTATTACCTACGGTAGCTAACTGTGAAGGATGGTGGTGAGAATCATCGTTTAATATACATTATTGGTATTTTTATTCAGAGTGTAGCTCAAGACATTATCAGAAATTGTTTGCCTCTAACTTCATTGTGAACTGAATTTTAAAATTTATGCAGTTACTTTATCTAAAGGTAGAATTGTAAGTGTCATCTACGTACCGCTTATAGATGTTTGCGTTAATGTAATTAATTATTATATAAAGCAGTACGGACTGGTAATTGCAAATAAAATACGCCTATTAGAAGATCTTAAGAACAAGCTCGCAAGATATCTAACAGTCTTAAATTTCTCGAAGAGACGCTGAGACCATAACCTCATTCTTATGTGTATCAAAATATTAACCAAAATGGACATTCGAAGAAGCGCCAAGATCTTAAGGGTACACTAGTCACTCATTATTCCATAAAAAGGTAGTCTGGCGATTACTCCACTGTTTGGTGGTGTACATTTAAAATTAAAAATGATTTAAATTTGTCTCATCATTATCTGGCCCTGTACTGGAAACAAAAAAGTAAAAAAGTAATATATTTAAAAGTTCTAATTTTAACACATCTTTGGGCGGAAATAAATACCATAAGAAGAACGAAAATTGTAAAACATTTACCATACAGGGATATATTAGGTTTTCAAAAGTGCAAATAATTTTATTTTGAACAGATAAATTTAATAGATTTTTCATGATATCCAGATTCCCAAACGTCTGTTTATAAAATTTTGCGCGTTCGTTTTTATTGTAAATCATCATGCATATATGTATGCATTTTAACCCCGTCCACCACTTAGTTCGTGCCATCGACTAGGGCCACCTTAAGTCAGGCAACTAAAAAGTTGTTACGAACGGTAATGCAACAAAAACACTCCAATCTACATGACATAAACAAATAAATAGACACATCGTCCAGTGAATTAAATAAAAAAATAATAATATTTTATTATAATGTTTGCTTCGATACGTTAAATAAACGCAAATTGACTATAAAAATATTGAAATCATTTTGTTGTGATGTGGCGGTGAATATTCAAATTATATAACTTACATAAAATTATTCTGCTTTTAGATGTTATAAGTAACAACATATTATTATTAATAACGAACAATCCCTACAAATAGGTCAGTGGTCAATTATCCTGCATTTGACCAAAATCATTACTTTTTTAATGCCTTCAAAGAATAAAACGGATTGCTTCATGCATAACCTGTTTTCAGTTATTAAACAGCAAAGGTAACTATGAAACTGCTGCTTAATTTAACGTTATATTTTGTTCACAAAATACTTTTTACTATTATGTTGAATCACATTTTTGGGAGATTTTTCTGACAGCTGAATCCAGCAGACATCCGACGAGTATTTCAAGACGCCTAAGCGGAAAACCAACTTGAGATTTATGTAAAGATCAGGTACACATTTTACCGTTATCACTAATAGTTCACATACGCTGACACTTTATACACAACATCCCCTCTCTTTTATAATTAAGATTCACATCAAACAAATATTTAAGCCATAAGTATATAAGAAATAAAAATAGCATACTGCCAGCGTTAAGGTCGTATTAAAACTCAACATCCTATTCTGTATCTTATCTATAACAATTATTGCGTAGCAATAACGACAACTGGTCCAGACTTGTTAAAGGCTTCTACATAGCAGTTAACTTTTATAGTGTAATGATTTTACAGATTAGCGAATACGATTGATATTAAGACATAATACTGAAACAATATATTTATGACGGTAATATAGCTATAAGGCCCCTTGTCCTCCATGTACTTCAAATGTAGGTCGTAAAGTATATTATAGTCCTTTATCTTATCTCTAAATGGATATTTTCGTAACCCACGAGCACATGGTCCTAAAATCACGATTTTATCTCAGAAGTAATATCAGACTTTCCATATCTTTATATCCCTGAAAGAGACCTCTTTATTTTTCGACTTAAGAAATCATTTTATTGGTAAACGACAACATGTTTTAAATCTGCTACCGTATAAAAATGAGGTTCCTGTGTCTGGAGAAGAAGCGGCAAAAAAACATCATAGGTCTCCCGTTTATTGTCATGTTTAAAGGCTAAAGATGTATTAACATATTTAATCAAAATGAAAAGGAATAGACATATAAGACATCAAAACATGTTCTGTATGTAATGAAAATGACGTAAGTAAACAAGGTTAAGGGTAAAAACCGTAATTGTAAAACCCGACTGCGTAAACATTTTCAATTTTTTTTCTTTTTTTTCAACAATTTACATTTTTTTTTCAGTTTCATTTTCACATTTCAATTTTGAAAAGAGAAATATCTTCTACACACAAGACAAATCTAACACCCCATATTTTGTTACAATCCATCAAGCCGCTTAGGCTACAGAGCGTATCGTAGAATTAAGCATACATACTCTTGAAAAACATGACCCTTCTTCTAGAACAGTCCAATAAAAATTGATCTTAAAATCAGTACACAAGTTTGAAACACGTGGGCAATGGTTGCGCCCTCACCAAACATTTTGAAAGGAAGTGGACTGACGCGCACCCGAACTGCTCTCATTGTGCAATATCAATAAACGACGTATCGAGTAACAACTGTAGCTGTATATTCTTGGTGTTTTTGGCAAAACCCTGTGATAGAATCAGATGCTTCTTTTATGCTTAGACTGCTGTTTTGTTTACTCTGCAAAAAGGAATATTATTTTGTCATCTACGATCAGTGTAAGTGGACTTGTTTTTCTAGCTATATACTGTTTCAAATTTAAATCAATACATAAATAAAGTGCCCACAAGCTATTTAGATTGCAATAAATAAAGAAAAAATAATATATTGATAAGAATTATTATTTCGTTAAAATCTCTTTCCAATATTCATTAACTGTTTTTATGTTGATCGCTTAGAAGAAATCTATGTGCCTTGCAGGCTGAAATTTTGCAGAGTTGCCTATAGGCAGAGAGAAAAATGTATGGATATTGAAACCCTAGTTTATAATACATACCTACTGAGACCCTAGCTAAACATAAAAGGCTGAGAATTGAACGGCTAATTAAGCTAGTTGGCTGCTACAGCTTGTACTATTTTTCATTAAACTTTGGAAAACACCATCAAGTTTGTTGTTTGCTGACGCTATATTGACAGTTTGGAGAGTTTCAGCGCTAAGTGGCAGAAAGTGGAATTAAATTGACATGAACACCCTAGGCAGGTAATGAAACGACATCGATGCAAGTCATTTGACTAGCTGTTTGATCAAATGGCTGAGTATCATTCAGGCCGCTGGTTGAACGGCGCTGTTTAGTAAAGAAGCTAGGCTGTTGATTGAACGGTTGATTAAACTGACAAAGTAATATAGGGCGGAAGGGACAGTGATCATAATAAAGTGTATTATGATATGTGTCATAGCAAATTAATGTCATTTAAGTTACCTGAGGTAACTTAGGAGTAAACTTCGCGTATGTTATAATTCACACTATAACAATACTCATCATAGGTTAATGCATGATGACATGTACAATAACATTATTGCTACTTTATCAGAAGCCGCTATATAGAGTTATCCAGACCGTAGATGCTATAAAAATAGTGGTCATATTGTAGGGTAGAACAGACATAGCTTAAATATCGCATATGATTGTAGCATAATAAACCAACTAGTATTTCTATATGTAACGATATGTGCTTAACACACAATATGTAAGAGATTCAACGATATCATGGCATTATATCGTAATGCAAATAAATTCGAAAAATTCTGGAAAGCCACCAAGAAAACCGATATTAGGCATACCCTGTCCGTGTGCGTTGGAGGTACAACCGAACCTATTAGCTTAGCTAATATGTTTGTAGAGCATTTTAAAATAGAGCCGTTGCTGGGTCCATCACAGCCGGTGTCCGGGGATGAGAGCTATCTTGACAGGAATAACTTCATTCGTTTTACACCTAAGCAAATAGCAACTGCCATTAAAATATGACTAGGGAAATCTACTGGCCATGAGTCTCTCAGCATTGACCACCTGCAGAATACCGGACCTCACCTGTTTCGATTACTCGCTACGTTCTTCTCCTTATGTGTCTGTCATTCGTATCTGTACCTGTATCGTCACGACCTTATGCGGACTATAGTTGTACCTATCATTAAAAACAAAACAGGCGACGTAGCAGATCAAGTATTTTAGCCATAACTGTTCCCAAAGATATAGATCGATAAATACACATATTAGCTACTGCGCTTGTTGTATATACAGTCGGAAAGCTATTTTGAGTCGCACGATGCACAGTTTCATTCATGTTTGCAAAGTTGCATACAGATGACTACTACGCCATTATAATAAAGAAAACAGCCTTGTTGCTCGGTAGAGTGCAGGCTAGCTCCAAATCCATCATGAAAATATTTTCTGAAAGATATTACTCATTTCTTTTTAAGCAATATTACCGCCTCTGTTTAGTTGATAAGGCCCATGTATTTAACTTATATATATTTTAGACACTTATATATATTTGAGAGCTTTGAAGCTACGAACTGTTAACTTTATTTACTAAGGATACGATCTAATTAAGCGGTTTGAAATGCTAAGTTAAAAATAAATAAATTATCGATTCGGATCGCAATTGAGCATGAAACACGTTCCCACAGAATACCAGGCTATAAGAATAGCTTTATGCTGATGTCTTCCAAATGGTGATTATACAGATCCAGAAGCCCTTTACTGGAAATGAGGTATTCCATCTCAGGAGTTACTCATTTGTATTTTGTTTCTTAAACGACAGACGTAGAAGTCTATGAGTTACATCATATAGTTATCAACAGGCGGACAGTGTGCTCATTGGTCACCCTTGTTTTTATTTAAAAAATCTGTATTGTTCTGTTGTGTTGTAGGAATATTTTAAAACGCCACTCCGTTGCGGATTGACGAACTATAATTAAAGAGCCATCTATCAGAAGCTATGAGGTTTTTGACATTTTCTATAAATATCTGCTAAGCAAATAATAAACACAAGACTCCTTTTTTCCACAGATCCCGACCTAATGATGGATGAAAATATTATTTTTACTAGGTACTAATAATAATATCTTCTAGGTTCACCAAATCTCTCTCAAAATCTCTGTTTTCACTTCTTCTTGTTTTCACACTTTGAAAACCCTTTTAACCCCTAGAAAAGCTAGTATAGGATTTCCGTCCTGTGAGTTTCCAAAAAGGTTTAATATGTAAATTGTTCATCCATTTTGGGAACAGACAGAGTTTATGATATTCATTTTTGACGATTTCGTCACTAACATTCAAGTGGACGGTGTGCTCGTTTTTTACCCATATTCTATATAAAAAAGGATCGTCCGCCGAGAACAAACAATTATTGAGGGCATCCACAACTTTTTCTGTCACCAGGGTGGCGCCTCTTTGGAACGAGGTGAAATATAAGTTACATCTTATGGCGACGGACTTAAATTGTTAGAAATGTGTAATAAATTAATTTGTTTCGAAGTATTAGTAATGTTTTGTATTACCTAATATATAATAATATCCTAAACGATGATCCTACAATATGAATAGTTGAAAAAAATGTGTAATAAATTAGAGAACACACTACAGAGACTATTGTTTTGTATATAAATACACTGGAAACTGAAAAGCTTTTATTCATAACAAAACTTTCTAATGGTGATGACACTGTGACGATCTGTGTGAAAAATAAGTTTATACCAGTTTAACTAGCGACATCTAGTGAGCGTATGAATGTTAACCCTTAGTAATTGAGAACACTAATCCATCTGCAGCTGAACTTGTGCTTGTAAAGTTGCAATGCCGCATGAAATTACGTTTTGACCTACTGACCACACATAGCTGTTTAGAAGACAATTTTGTCTTTCATTTAAAATGACTTTTGAACTGTACGTCACTCGATATATCAACGCTTCCAATACTGGCTAAGGCAACAAGGGTCGTGCACTCGAGAAAAGGAGATATGACAAAGCGTTTCATTTTAGCTGTATACATATAAACCTGTGTTTTCTAGGTATAGCACTGTACTAGATTTAATCGATTTCAATTCAAGACTGTTTAACAAAGATTCGACTTCAGGCACAAGTTTGATTTAGTGCTGTTGCCATGTGTGAAAAACATTCGCACGGCCGGTCTAAAAAGCACCGCTAATGCTGTTTTCTGCATAATAATAAGAAGAAACAGGGTAGGTAGACGAGAGAGGCTACCCTGGCTTTGAGATCAAGCATGCAGAAGCCACTCAAAGTAGGTTGTTGCTGCCTTCAGTGGCAGCAGTTTTACTTTTTTAAGGTTTAGTGTAAGCGCCATCTGTGGGATACTTTTATGATTTCAAATTAGGTGTAGACTATCAACGATTTAACGATCGTAGTGACCATTAGTTCATACTAGATGGCGTTGTAATAATTTCTCATGAAGTAAAAGAAACCCTTCAATAATAATCAATATGCAAGCTGCTAATGTACCTATGCTTAGAAATACCTTAAACATTGAACATATCAGTTGAGAATAGTCAGCGAAGTTAATGAGGATATATTCGTTTAACTACGTGGTAGAGCCATGGTTTAATTATATTATGGTTGCAACACGAATGGGTCAGCTCGACCGGGGTAGGACCACGCTCTCAAGGAATATCATATTAATTAGCATTACGAATATTCCTTTCAACCACTCCTGTTAAGCTTGAAATGCTTGTGTTGTGTTGTGGAGTGGTTCACGACAGTAGTCAAATGGTGTATTTGAACCCACGACGTTTTGAATTCGCGATCCGCGCCCGGCCTTTTAGGCTACTGTCGCTTTTTATTTATATGTTGGTATAAGTATACACTTACCTATATGTGTAAGTGTTTAATTATTATAATATAGTTATACCTATGTATATCTGTATATATGTGTGCTTATACATATAAGTATATATTATCCCATTAAAGCATAAGTAATTTCCTAGGTCAGCCATGACAAACTATTTAAAGTAAGTATTGTTTTTGATCAAAGGTTTTGTTATTTTTTTTTCTTTTCAACTTTTCATATTGCTGATTCGTGCTAAATTGTGGAAAGTAGATGACTATTATTGGCCCTATGTAAAACATACTATATAATTTTTTTTGTACGGAATGAAGGCTGTTGTTTTCCCTAATGAAATAAAATGAAATAAATATTTTATTAACTACAGTAACCTACAGGTTTCCCTTACTTACTTTCTCATTAACTCTATTAGAAGATTAAGGGTTAAAAATTTTTTTTATTCCTTTTTTAAAAGACGTTACCCCTACACTAGGATTTTCTCCTGTATCGTGGGGGCAGTTTACAAACATAAATTGCACAAGGACAAACATCCAAACCCGGAACAATTATTTATAGCCCATACAAATACTTGTTCTGTGCGGGATTCAAACTCGCGATCCCCAGCGCAGCTACTCATTGCTAAGCCACTGCGCCACGGAGTTGTCATTGTACCAATGTAGTATTCCAAGATATTCTTGAAATTCTGCATAAGTTTCATCTTGCTTAAATACGAAAATTGACAAATTGACCAATGACATTTTAAATTGCAATTTTAAATGCTCCTTACCAAGTGAGAAAAAAGAAAAGAAGAAGAGTCGGCGGTGAAGTAAACATCGTGAGCAAATCTGCATGTATGAGAAATTAAAAAAAATATTTTGAAGACAAATGAGGTTTGCCAGTCGGGCGATAAGATTGGCATTTCGTTACTCTTAAACCCTCTCAGAATAAAGAGGAGGCCTGTGCCCGAAAGTGGGACGCATATAAGCTGTAACTTTACTAACTCTACTTCAAAATTTATATTCAATGAGCGACGGCTTTGTACGGTTGTGGACCTTTATTCATAATGACAGATGGACAAAATTTTAAAATTACAGGTATATGTCATAATATTAACGCAGTAAGCTACATACAGTTCCTGAAAGAGTCATTAATTTATTTCACTTCAATAATAAATTTCACAGACAAGAAAGGCACATAGAATTTCGTCAGAATAGTTACATTTAAATCTTTATCCTCTATTTTTGCACGCTTAGTCATAATTTTTTTCTTTTTTATATAGTAAAAACCAATGGTACGATATACTTCTCCATAGCACACATCAAGCAGTGTAGTGGCAGTGTTCGAACATCCACTGCCCATGTAGTCCCATGTAATGTTAAAAGAGGCGACAATGTAGAACAAACCGCGAGATAGGCAGCACTTCCAAATAACATCGGGAAAACTGTTACTTTGTTAGAAATTAGACGATAGACATTTGAGTTGGAAGCAGTTCATACAATAAGTTTGTCAATCCTCTTGTGTCAAAGCTCTCCAACAACTTAAACATGAAACAAATTTTAGGACTGCCCTTGAGGCTAAGAAGCTAAGAATACCCTTTTCCAAATTAAAATAAGTTTCGACATTATACTGACATTAGTTATGTCAATAAAATTTATAGCCATTTATCGTATTATATGAAAATGTAGAAAACCCTGCGCAAATAAAGTAAAAGATTCCTTATTAATATAAATGTTTTGACAATAAATAATAACAAAGAAGGAGTATATAATATTTCTAAAGTTTACAAATTTATATATAATGATATTGAATTTTTATAATATGATGTCTTATTGTGTATGTTTAAAAGCTAGATAATTTAAAAATAGTTACATAAAAACCGACTTGAATATTTTTACAAAATTTTATAGCTGCGGTCGGAGTATTAGTTATTATTCTAGGAATTAATTACTATTCTATGTAATTATATAAAATTATTGCACTGTTTAAAGTGTTTTGAAGTCTAGTCTTCAATCTAATTTGAAAGGAAGTTTATTTAACTTTTTAAACTTTTCTTGGCGCATCAAGTAGTGTAAACCGCAGCGGAAATAGCGGCTCTGTAATAAGTTACAATCACGCGATCTATTTTCTATGGTAATATTATGCAATGCAGACGTTTATGTCATTTTAATACACTTTTTACTCACGACGGAACGGTATATGCGTTTATGGTGCGTGGTTAGAAGTTTAGAACGAAATGCGTTGTTTGTTTGTTCGTTTGTGTGTGCAAACTAATGTTCCCATTTATCTTCAAAACACTTCAAGATGTAGCTAATCTTGTCAGTGACTTCCCTGACATATGGCATATAGCAGACGTACGCTCGACTGTAGCCGGCTTCACTCGTTCTCTGCGACGTAGGCGTGGGACCCGAGCTTGTTGTCGTGCAAAACTTGCATGAGGTGTTGGAACTCGGCAACCAGGTGTTTACTGTCATAGACCTCTTGTGCTCTTTAAAACAAAGTATTACCCACGGTATCTAACTGTGAAGGATGGTGGTGAGAATCACCGTTTAATATACATTATTGGTCTTTTTATACAGAGTGTAGCTCAAGACATTATCAGAAATTGTTTGCCTCTAACTTCATTGTGAACTGAATTTTAGAATTTATGCAGTTACTTTACCTAAAGGTAGAATTGTAAGTGTCATCTACGTACCGCTTATAGATTTTCGCTTTAGTGTAATTAATTATTATATAAACCAGTACGGACTGGTAATTGCAAATAAAATACGCCTATTAGAAGATCTAAAGAACAAGCGCGCAAGATATCTAACAGTCTTAAATTTCTCGAAGAGACGCTGAGACCATAACCGCATTCCTATGTGTATCAAAATATTAACCAAAATGGACATTCGAAGAAGCGCCAAGATCTTAAGGGTACACTTGAAAAGGAAAGTCAGCGTTTGTAAACGTTCAACTAAGAAACAGAAGGGAGGAATCGAGGCTTCTCTCGATCCGGCCTCCTATCACGCCTACGTTGGGTTCGGGAACAACGTATGTGATCTCCACAACGGAGTAACACACAAGGGCGATAACCTCTTCCTTTTCAGAAAATAGGTTCAGGCGGGGATTTCGTGTCTTCCGAAGTCGTCCCGGTCCCAACGCCTTAATTCTTCGATGTGGACTGTATAATTTTGAGGGATGAATTTCTTGGGAATAAAACAGCAATTATCTTCAAACCGTTCCGTGAGAGAGTAATCACTTTTCCCTATCACTTCCCTACACTTTTTCTTCCTTCTTCTTATTGACTGCTGTTTTGATTCCCGAACTAATCCCGAAGGATTCCCAAACGAATTGCAAACGTTGATTGTCGTCTTCATGTGCTTTTAATGCACATGCAGGCTTCGGGCCTCGGGGTAAGCCCCCATTACCCGTGTTGTCCTCGCGGTCCACCACTATGGACCGGTCCTGGGAGCCTTCTATTGGCATTGTAGGTGTCATTTACGGATTTGTCCGTGATCGGTTAATTTTTTCGTAGTCGGTTAGACTACGAAAAAGAAAGGTTATCTAGTAAAGTCGGAGTTGGCCTATCAGCGGCATTGTGGATTGTTACTCGACTCTCTAATCGATATAGAGAGGAGTTCTCTTGGATAGGGTCGCCCGTCTGGAGGGCGCGCATGTAGCGGCGCTAGGTTGTTCAGATGTATATGTGGCCCGTTGTCTGCACGGTCGAACAATCCGCGCGCCAGCCGGGCCACAAATTTCTGTATGGTGTCTATCTTCAGGTTGGCCGCTATAACGTCATTCCGGACGTAGCGACCCGCACCGACGATGGTTCTTAACGCCATATTTTGCTGGGCCTGCAGTCGCCGCCTCAGAGGCTCGCTCAGAAGCGCGTACCAGGCCGGAGCAGCATAGGTGATGATTGATCTGATATAAGTTTTGTAGACACGCACTTTGGTATTAAGTGGTAACTTGGATGCCAGGACCGGACGTAGCGTCGCCCGCGCACATCGTGCTCTACGGACGACGAGGTCCACGTGCGTAGTCATGCGCAGCGCCCGGTCGATCCGGCACCCAAGGTAGGTCACGGCCTTCTCGTACGCGATCTGCTGGCCATTGAAGGTTAATTGAGGTGGTAGGTTCCTGAGGCGGCGAGTGAGCAGAGCGGTCGTCTTACCAACGTTGACGACCATCCTCCACTCATCTAGCCATGGTGGCAGCAGGTACAGGAGACGTTGCATCCTGGCAGTGGCAATGTGGGCTCTTCTGGACGAGGTGAAATAAGCGCTATCGACCGCGTATAACGCCAATTCCACGTCATCCTCCCACTCTTGCAGCCTTCCTGCCAGGGTAGGGATGTCGTTGGTATAAGCCGCGTACAGGACTGGAGACAAACAGCTGCCCTGAGGAACGCCGGCTCTGATGGTTCTGGTTGCGGACTCGGCGCCCTCTACGCAGACGTAGAACTTCCTGTCTGCCAGGAAAGACGCTACTAGCCGCAACATAGCAGGAGGGACACTGGTCTGTTCTTCTAGTTTATAAAAGTAGCCCAGAATGCCACACCCTGTCGAACGCCTTCTCGATATCGAGAAAGACGCACAACGTAGTGCGGCCACGGTTGTATTCGGCCGCAAGCAGGTGCAGCACTCTGGTCAGCTGTGTTGCTGTGGAGTGACCCCTCCTGAATCCGTGCTGCTCCGCCCGAAGTTGGATGCACGGGCGGAGGCGTCTTAGCAACAATCTTTCAAGCAGTTTAGCTATGTGTGGTAGCAGCGTGATCGGCCTGTAGCTGGCAGCTCTACGCCTGTCCTTCCCGGGTTTCGGCAAGACGATTATTTTGCCTTTCTTCCAGTCCTCCGGGAAGTGGGATGTCCGCAGTATCCCATTGTAGAGTCGACCAAGCTCTACTAGGACTCTATGGGGCAGCTGTCGGAGTGCAGCGTTGGTAATCCCGTCGTGCCCCGGCGCCTTCCTCGGTTGCAGGCGGGTTGCTGTCCATCGCAGTTCAGCAGGGGAGATGAACCACTCTCCTGCAAGAGGTGGTGCGGGCGACGACAGGAACTCCTGTACGCGACTCTCCTTTTGGGCATGAAGCTCCAAGAACTCCGCACTTGCTGGGTTATCCGCTCTACCCCTGGCATCGTAACGACGTTCGCCCGCGTTGTTGGTCAGCGGGCAAACGGGAGGTTTGGCTTGAGTTAACTGTCGGTTCAGTTTATAGAGCGACGCATCATGCTCTTCCGCCTTCCATATGCGCCGTTCCCAGGCATCTCCTCTGTATGCCTGGACTGCAACCGACAGTTCCTCCGATAAGGTGTTCAATTTCGTCTTGATTCTCGGGCAGCAAGTACGCGCCCAGAGTCTCCTTAAGGCCCTTTTTCTCTTGATCTGCACGCTAATGTGTCGCGGCAGATCATCCCTTCTGGTAGACATCGGGACGATCGTAGAGGCAGCATTGAGGGCCTCTTGAATCGCCTTTGTCATGTTAGTGGCAGCGGCCTCTGTGTTTAAGGGGTGGTGTGCTGAAGGTCTCTCTAGCAGGTGTTTGTGGAAGAGCCTCCAGTCGACACGTGTCTTTACTGTTCTGGGCGGCGTAGTCACCGCCTTTAGGCCAAGGGTAATTAAGATCGGGAGGTGCTGTGAGTCCAGGACGTACAGCACCTCTACCACTATCGGGTAGTTGATGTTCCTAGCGAGCACGATGTCCAATACATCCGGACGACTTCGTGGATCCGTCGGAACATGAGTGGGTTCTTCGGGACCTAAAACGTCATAGCCGTGTCTTTCGGCGTCTTCAAATAGTGCATGACCCGGCGGGTTGATCAGTCTAGATCCCCACGCCGGGTGTTTGGCGTTTAGGTCCCCGGCGATGATGGTCGGTGTTTCGCCTTCCATTATCGTCCGGACGTCTGAGGAGCAAAATGGAGTCCCTGGCGGGCGGTATGCTGCGTAGATCCTAAGTTCCTCGCACGCCGCCTCCATTTTTATGCCGATAGAGCGCATAGTTTGGTATTCCGGTAGGTCTAGTTCTTGATGGACGATGTCCCTTCTCACTAGGACCGCTGTCCCTCTGTAGGCGGCCCCTTGAGAAGTGACCTCGTCCCTCCTATACAGATGGTAGTTAGGCAGCTTTATGCGTGTGCTCGGATTAAGTTTCGTCTCTCCCAGCAAGATGACCTGTACGTCTTGTTGTTGGGCGACGGTGCGGAGTTCTTGTAGCTTCTGCTGGATTCCACCTGGGTTCCAGTAGAGGAGGCGCAGGTTAGATTCCTCCATAGTGCCGAGCCAGGAGGTTCGCCAGCGCCTTCATGACTGCTGTAATAGGATCGGTCCCGGCTCTGATGTCTGCCAGGACCTGGCTGCCGACTTCGATTGCGATGCCAACCAGACGTTGGATGGCGTCGGCAGTCTCGAAGCCGGCTGTTGGTGTTCTATGTGTCTGTGCAGTTGGCGCTGGTCTCGTGAGTTGGTGTACAATTCTCTGTGTGTGGGTAGAGGGCGCTCTCTGTGCAGAGCGGGCTCTTTTTCTGATAGAGCCCTTTCTGGCACTCTACCCATTTTGGCTTTCTTGACCTCCTTGGTAACCTGCGCCTGGGCTATCGTTACCGCTGGGGTTGGGGTAGAGGTTGCTGCCTGAGGAGGAGGCTGCACCTTCTTCTTCTTCCTCCTCCCCCGCTTACTCCACTGAGTGGTTTGGCGCTCTGTGGCGTCGTTAGCGGGGGGCTGAAGAGTCGTCCCGGTGGTTGCCTTTGGAATGGTGGTAGTGGGCACCACCGTTTCTGTGGGTGCCGTGACGGGTGGAGGGGGGGCTGGTTGCCTTCCCTTTCCTCTAATTGTGGTCCACGCGTCTTCCTGGACCACGGCCCTGGGATGACTTTGGGGGACTGTAGAGTAATCCCCTGCTTCCTTGCAATCCTCCTCAGGACTGGGCAGCGGCGATCATTGGCGGTGTGGTTCTTGGCACAGTTTGCGCATCGCGGTTCCTCATCTCTACCCCTTGGGCAGTTACTAGCGATGTGATCTCCAGCACAGCGAACACACTTCACTGGCCTGAAGCAGTTGGTGGATGCATGTCCAAAGGCCTGGCAGCGGTGGCATTGTGAAGGGCCCGCTCTTCCTTGCCAGACCTCTATGACGACTCCTCTCATGAAGAGGAGCTCGTCGACTTGGTAGAGCTCGTTGAGGCGCTCCAGGCTCAGGAACGGACGAGCATTCGGTGGGTGGCCCAGCTTCTTATTGAGCACTTCGAAATGCTTCGTCCAGTCCGGCAAGCACTCAGCTACTACAGGTGGGTAACTCTTAGCGGATTCTTCCGGCAGCTTTGGCGTTTCGGCTGTCTTAGTCCTTGGTACTGCCGGGGCAGCTACCAGTTGGGCGTAGCTGGTCGAAGGCCTCTGACCATCGTCCGATGGCCGGCCTGACGGATTGGTGGTAGGCGCGGACGGTGAGTGTCCGGCAGATGTGCTCGGCACTAGGGTTGCATACGTGGTAGCACTCCACCCGTATGACCCCTCTCCTCCCTGTTCCAGATCAGCAGCATCCATACTGGTGTGTTGTTCCGATGTTCTGGGGGGGGGGATGTGTTTAATCGGCGATGGCGATTTGGGTGGTGATCTCCTCCTCGGTTTCTCTGGTTGGTGATCTGATTCACCCTCGGATGTTGAATAATCCGAGGAGTTCGATGAACCGAAGCATCGCCTCTTTTCCTGGAGGGATGCTGCTGTCTCTGGAGGTGTATGTCTCCTCAACGTCTTCTTGGCCCGCTGGAGTTGTGGGAACGGTTCCCGCCCAGTCGTACCTTCAGGTACGATGGGCGAGAGCGCGGTCCTCGATGCGGGCTCCTTACCCGGTGAGGAGGGTTTCCGTGTCGGGATCTGAGAGTAGGAGGACACTACTCTAGTCCTTTCAGGATGAAAGATATCGCGGTACGCGATTGGCCGATCTAGTACGCCAGGACGGTCGGGTGGTCTTCTTGGTTTCGGCTTGGGTGGGGGTTCCCCCTTGTCCTGAGGACATACTGAGAACCTACCTAACAGGTAATCTAATTTACGGCCCTGTCTACGGTATGGTATAAAAGATAGTGACTTTCCACACTTGGGGCACTGCCTACCCCTTTTGTAATCAAAAGTGTTGGGGGAAGTGCTAAGGTGGCACTTTAAAACGCGACTAGGCACAGGATGCACGAAGCGCATAAAGTGCCAAGAATCACCCAGGGGCCGGTGACCTCGACGCCTCACGGAATCACGGGACTCAACGTTAGGCGGAGTATGTCGTACCGGCGGTCATTTGCAGCCACTGCTAACTACAAAAGACGCACACCTAGGAGATCCTTGATATGTTGATTTTGACGAATTGCAAGAAAACTTGTTTACAGAGCTACCCCTGAGCTATACGCGAAAGTGAGCCGCGCCATTTGCGCGCTCGCGCAACTTAATTACATCAATTTGTACTATCACTCTCTCACGGTTTTCTCAATTATTTATTTTGTATAAGACATACATTTATACAATTTACTTATAAAGATAGCACAAAAAATATCTTTACTACGATATACGTTACATTTTTATATCACAAAAAACCTTTTATTTATTTAACAAAATGTGCATATTTTATACACATTGAAAAAGTTGAAATTTCTTAAATATTTAACATAGAAAGTTAAAACAATGTTTTCCACTTGAAATTATACATATCTTAACCAACACAACAGTTTAATTTACATTTTCTCTATACATTTCACTATTAAAACACTTTTAAATTTCTTATACAAAACTATCATTATTTCACTTATTCACTGGAATTTTCACATAAAAATAACACATAATTCACCTCTTTTGCACGTACAATCAATCTGAAATGTTTTACAAGTCATTACATACATAAACTGCTTAAATTGCAAATATTTAAATTTTACATATTTGGCCTCCTAAGTACGTGGCTAGCGTGCGTCTATGATCTCACACTATTTGAACAACTAACTTTTGCACGGCTATCGACTATCGGTAAAAATGGAAAGTCTAATATCAACAATAATAGATGAATAAATGCTTTTACACAATTCTCTAACGTTGAAAACTATTTCTAATCAGATTCTTATCAGTTATAATGTTTCTCATCAGATAACATAGACAAAATATTTCATGAATCAATACATTGAAAATAGGCATTTGTTTTCATACAAAACATATCAAACTTACATAAGACAATACTTATGCAATAAATTTCCATTAATTCTACTTATGCACAGCGATTATCTCGACCGGGGAACAAATCCGGTCTCTAACTTTATTTTAATATTTCTTTAAATTAACGTCATTGGAAAGATGATTTCAACCGGGGAACAAATCCGGTAACATAATTTATATCTTGAAAATTCCCTATATGAATTTATTAAGAGATATTACTAAGAAAACGATAAACTGTTCCGGCCTGGGAGTCGAACCCAAGACCTTCATATCATTAATTCGATATTTCTTTAAGATTCAACTAAGCATTTTCTTATTAGAATACTGTTGCTAGATAACTTTCTTTTTAGAAGCTATTCGTAATCGGTTAACTAATAAATTGAAATATTCTTATAAGCGCGTCGCCAACAACACCAGTCACTCATTATTCCATAAAAACGTAGTCTGGCGATTACTCCACTGTTTGGTGGTGTACATTTAAAATTAAAAATGATTTAAATTTGTCTCATCATTATCTGGCCCTGTACTGGAAACAAAAAAGTAAAAAAATAATATATTTAAAAGTGCTAATTTTAACACATCTTTGGGCGGAAATAAATACCATAAGAAGAACGAAAATTGCAAAACATTTACCATACAGGGATGTATTAGGTGTTCAAAAGTGCAAATAATTTTATTTTGAACAGATAAATTTAATAGATTTTTCATCATATCCAGATTCCCAAACGTCCGTTTATAAAATTTCGCGCGTTCGTTTTTATTGTAAATCATCATGCATATATGTATGCATTTTAACCCCGTCCACCACTTAAATCGTGCCATCGACTAGGGCCACCTTAACCTTAACCTTAAGTCAGGCAACTAAAAAGTTGTTACGAACGGTAATGCAATAAAAACACTCCAATCAACATGACATAAACAATTCAATAGACACATCGTCCAGTGAATTAAATAAAAAAATAATAACATTTTGTTATAATGTTTGCTTCGAAACGTTAAATAAACGCAAATTAGTAAATATAATGAATGCAAAACAAACATAATATAGAAAAATATCAAAACTTAACGACCAAATCAAATGTCAAACATCTGAATCAACGTCATAACCAAACGCAACCGTTGAGTACAAACACAGACCATAGATTGATCGAGTTCTATAATCTGTCAAAATAAACACTGGATGATTCAATAATTAGATTATTATCGAGAGGAATGAATTTTGCAATAATAATACCAACACATTTGCAACAATAACACCGCGCATATTACCGCATAAAAATAATGTGAACATGTCGAAGTTCAGTACCTAAACCGAATCCATCCAAAGACAAATTAAAAATAACCTACGCAATAAACCAGAACTTATGATTCTTCGCGCAGATTAGGGGAATGCCACGGTAGTCATGGATACGTCAGATCTTAATTCTAAAATATGAGAACTTTTATCATATGTAAGCATTTATAAAAAGTATGTAACAAGAACCAACAAGTGGCACACTTAAAACTACTAGTGACCCCATAAAGAAACACTCCAAAAAATGAAATCTGAACGTAAAATCAACAATAAATAAATAAATCATCAAAGTTGTATGGCTTACCAAAAATACACAAGCCCAATGCTCCACTTCGTCCCATAGTGAGCCAAATCGATTCACCAACTTACACATTGGCTCATAACACTTAGCGAAAATACTCTCACCACTCAAGGGACATACGGGAGCACACATATAGGATTCTTATCTCTTTTTCAGCGAGATTAAATACCTACATTTTGCAGACAATGAAACTATGGTCAGTTTTGATGTGCAGCTATTGTTCACATGCTAACCTGTTAAAGACTGAATCTCCATTGTAACTAGAAGGCTGATAAAAAACAACATGCCCTTAGAATATGCAGTATTACTCAGACACTGCCAGCAAGTAGATAGTGTGGCGACGGGCTTGTGGTGTTGCCCATTGTCGGCGACATATTCATGGAAGATTTTGAGGAAAAAGCCCTGCCTACTTCTCTTGTAAATCCAAGATTCTACAAGCGGTACGTAGACGACATTTTAACAATTCTACCTTAAGATAAAGTAAGTTTAGTGAAGATGTATTCACAGATGTAGTCACTGGGAATCTTAATAACACCTTGAGCCACACTGTGTATAGAAAAAGATCCATACAAATAGATATCAAATGATGATTCTCACCACTATCTTTCACAGTTAACTACCGTGGTTAAACCTTTGTTTTAGAAAGCACGAAGGATTTGTGCGAATAAACAGCGGGCCTTTGAGATCCAACACGTCTAATAAACAGCTGGTCGTCGAGATCCAACACGTCAAGCAAAATTTGCATGACAACAAGCTTCGGGTCCCGCCTCCACGTCAGAGTACACGAGTGAAGCCGGTCACAGTCGAGCGTGCACCTGCTGTACCGCCATGTGTCGAGGAGTGACTCACAAAATTGGCTACATCTTGAAGCACGCTTCCATTAAAACATACTTAAAGCCGCCAAAGAATTGGTCGGTTTTTACCATCAGTCAAGTATAGGATCCAGGTGTGTACAAGCTTGTGAATGTAATTTCTCTTACATAGGACAAACTAATAGAACAATTAAAACCCTAAAATACAACCCCGTTACCACAGCCAATTCGATAGACCACAAATTCTCGCTAAAACACCGATTCCTTCCAAGGAAGATTTGCGAAGCAATTGAAATAAAAAAAACATCTTAATTTCAGTAGAGAAGCTGGCTGAGTGCTACCATCTGCTTAAAATCCTATAGTTAATAAAATTAAATCCCAACCCGTTCATCCAACTGCAATACTTCAAGATACCATAAGTTCATTCTGCGTAAATGCGAACAAAAATTAATAATTTTAACTTGGGGGTAATCGGGGTTAACATCTGGACGTCAAATACCTCAGTCCTACTCTTGACCGTGGGTGGTGTAAAGTGCTCAAAACGTCAGGAAAATAAAAGAGTTAATATACGCGATAAAATACGTAAAAGCCACTTATATTTAATTGCATAGTGTTCGCCTAAATATAAGTATTATTATGCTTAGTGACCCGCCCAAAACTGAAAGGGGGACCTACTTTTATGTTCTAATGGTATTACTTCCGTGATTTGTCGTCACCGCTGTAGGCAAAAGGATTAGCTTTTTTTTTTCTAAAAGGCTAATGTAGCTAACAAAAACAGCCAGTGTGCTTGCAATGAGTAGGACCGTAGAACTAATTAAAATTTATATAATTTTTATTGTAATAAATGTTTGATATTAGTTACGTAATTATAACTCAAAAGTTGAGTTATTTTTCTAACTAATTACTTTTTATTGCAGGATAGGAAAAAATTTCTTACCCTCCAATACTCTTAATGTATATTGATTATGAAAGAAAGCAAGAAAGAAAATTTTATGTCACACCACAAGGAAAAAAAAACACGAGATAATAAATATATGAGTGAAGTCAAATTAGGTCCCTATTTCGGCTTACTGCTGCTATACTAAACGACAGCAGCGCTTAGTTTCAAATAGAGCCCATTATTGATTTCAAGGATATCACGGAAGTAAAGCTAAAAATCACGGAACAAAACATTCAGAGAAGTGAGTGGAGAATAAATCGGCCTAATCGGAGGTGGTATTCGAAAATAACTATATATTGTATATGCGAACATAAGCATACACTTACATGAATACACATGTGCATATGCCTATACATTTAAATATATATAGAATACTAGCTATAGAATTACTAGGTAGTTTTCAGAGCACGCAGAGGTGGCAGCAGATCGTTACAGCAGCGAGAAGCTGCATACCTGAAGGACCCTCTAAATGCCATTGTTCTATGTTTTATAATAACACAGATGTTAATACATTTACTTTTTAGATATTCTGATTACTTACAAAAAATTGTCATTTAAGTCACGTGGACTTTTTGATGCAATTATTTCTAATAATAGGGTAACAAGGTGTTATATTCGACACGATGACGTTCCTGCATTATTAACAAAAGCATACATACATACGAGATGATAATATGTTCAAGCAGAACCCCGCACATGCATTTTGTACACGCTGTATCATCCTCTGAGTCCTACATAATAGACATGGTCCAAACACCACGTTGCGTTGCTGTAATTAAGATGAAATCAATGGGTGCGTTTGGCAGAAAAAAGCGCTAGCAAGCGCTTATAAGCAAAATGGCGATCGTAAGCGCTAAGTGCTGTCAAATCGTAAGTAGCTATTTTCCTCTAGGACACGATGTTAGTTTTAACCGGGGAACCTAACCTAATTTAAATATATGTTTGTAAAGTATTTATATTAAAAACTTACCAACCATGAATTTTTAATAACATGTATATGTTTATTCATGTCATTATATTACTTAAAACCAATATTGCACAAAACAACTTATAAACTCTACTTCAAAACAAACAAATTAAATAAGCAAAATGGCGGATTGTGTCAGCGCTTCTGAAGTAGCAATCGTGTCCTGGCCGAAAACTATTTTAGCGCTTGTAAGCGCTTGCTAGCGCTTTTTTCTGCCAAACGCACCCAATGACTTGCAGAGTCTAATTCCTATTTGTTCCGTTAAGTTTTATATAAGGCTAGCTATCCGCCGCGGCTTCGCAAGGATTATTTCTGCATCTCGACAACAGCGCCACCTACTGGGTATCCGACTGTTACTTTAAACCATCCAGAGACCCGCTACAACTCACACACAAAAATTCCGTCGAATCATTTTTTAGTTAAAGCAGGACTAACGGACAGCAATTTTATTTTATATATAAATATTTTTAATTTATAAAATCAATTTAGAACACTTTCTGTGACATGTGTTTCAAACCGCAGGTGATTGTCAAGCTTAACCCCAGGGCATCCATTCACGGGCATTTGTTCATTATGATTTTTTTATAGAAAAGTAAGACAAACGAGCACACAGTCTATGTGATGGCAAGTAGATGCTGTGGCCTCTAGACATATACATTTTGAATTTCCTAGATTAAGCATCAAAATGCAGATACGTTGTCACCCATGAGAGGTGTATACGCTATATATACATTATTACAACGAAGTCCCAGAAAATATAAAAGGTTTAAAAACCCTATAAAAAGGGTTATTAATATTATAATATAAATGAACACATGGTTGCTAATAGCCCCTGGAAATGAGGTGGTCACTTCCAAGCTGTTTCTGAAATGGATTTTGTTAGTATTTTATGACTATTCGTGACCATTGACTAAGATGGAATGCCCCGTTTCCAGTAAAAGGTGTTTCCGGTTCTCTTCACTAACCATACAAAACACAGCAGCAGCATTGAGCTGCTATTTTACGTTGGTGTTCGGTGAGAGCGTGGTCCTACCCGGTCGAGCAGATCCATTTGTGCTACAACTATAATATAGTTACAGCGCGGCTGTACCTTGTAAAAAATTTCATCTATTTACAAAGATTGTTTCCAATTTTAAAAACTTTTGGGACATTTACAAGTTATCATAATGTTTGATCCTTTTAACATACACTATAATATTTCGGGATTTAGAACTTATTAATACAATTCCTAATACTTTAGGTTTAAATTAATGTAGTAAGAACTTCAGTACAACTTATTTACGAAATTGTCGTGTCCCATCTGAATAAAATAAAACGGCATAACATGTCAACGTAATAAACCAACCGAACAGAGTCCAATCACTCTAGAAATAATATTTCGGGCGTCAGCTTCAGCTTTTAGCCCAGGATCGTTGATTGGTCGGGAACAAAATTGATATTGAATCGAAATTCATAAGCGGACTGTTGCAAGGGTCAAACTTAGACCAACTAAAAGATAGAGGGGAAAATACGTTCGTTTACAGTTACACTCAGGTGACTTCTTGAGTCTAACTCACGGATACATCCTTTTTTATACAATGAGGGTGACGAACGGCACGTATTCCAACCGATGGTAAGAGATGTAAAAAAATTAAATAATGGTTCTTTTATTGTCATTGATAGTTCCTACCCAGGCAAATCCGAGATGGATAGCTCGTTTTAAATATAAATCTTTTTTGTTCCATTAGACTTTATCGCACTATCTAAATTAACACTACTGCAACAACGTGTAAAGCGAGAAAATGTGTTAAATGCAAGTCGTATTATTTTCTTTAGAGAACGTGGTTTTGTATGCTTAAAGAATAAAATAAAATTGAAAACAGGCTAAAATGCTCGCTAAGTATGAGATACTTGTATAAAGTCACGTGTGGAATTTTGCAACGTTCCAGTACCAGCGTATTGTGTTAAGCTTGTAAAAAGATAAGTAAGTGCCGTTGGAAGGCTTGGAGAATACTTTTATGAATTCAATAACGATGAATACGTATGACATATGAGTACGTAAGTACGTAAGTTTTAATTTGAGCATTATCATTTCTAGACGAATAAATTCGATTGTAGGTTTGCTTTTTGTGTGTTTTTTACCCGATAACTTCAGCGATTGTGAATTGTTTTATATTATTATAAATTTTTACTAAGTAGGTGGTACTTGAGAGTCAAAAACACAACGTCAAGTAAATTTAGAGAAAATATGGAATAAGTTTTTAATCTGTCTATTTATATAAAATTCTTCTCATTTAATAAACAAGTATTCAACTTTGTTTATTGGGAAACAATTTTTACCCAGCACACGACAACTCTCCAAAGTTTCATCGAAATCGGGTGTATGGTATAGAAAGCGTTTCTACCAAGAAACAAAGTAATGTTTATTTTTGTATAATAAAGATTAGATTTTTAAAATTTATTTATATTGGTTTACATAAAGTTTTATCACTTTTTACTACTGAGGTTTGTTCAATACCAAAGTTAGATCACTACAATAGATTTTTTATTTGTAATAATAATTAAACTGTAACGATGACTCATCAGCTTAAATGTTCACATGAAAGTGGCGACATCAGTGATAGCTTCACGCAGGAGGTTTGTAGTGTCAATAATGTAGAATTAATTAAAAATAATAATAAATGTTATAAAATGCAAAATAATACAGATTACCGAGAGAGCTTACTTAGATTTTATAAGTATTTTTCCAATATATTTTAGGGCAATTAGATTATAAAAATACAAAATCATATAAATAAAATGGAAATCATATAAAAAAAATAATACATAAAATGTCTGTGTGTAAAATCCTTACAACTGCGTTTTATTTAGATAAGGGGTTATTCGCATGCTGTATATTTTTGTCAGAGTTAATCTTTTGAATGGCTCAAAAAGATTTAAACACTTCTAATTAAATGTCTTTGGAATGGCTCAACAGATTGAAATGAAATGTGTCAACAGATAGAGACCAATTCCAGTGTCAATTGTAATTTAAAATCGATTTAAATGATTTCTTTTACGAAATATAGTGTTGACAAATTAATTGATTTAGATAAAGCCCGGGCGTATTGCTTGTTATAATTATAAAAATTGAAAATTAATGTAAATATACAATTTATATATGGCCCACTTGTGAGCGCATACCTCCGTTCATCTTTGATTGGGTAATGGAATTATTAGTCCACCACCAGCGCGTGCTAGCGGACTTTATACTCAAACTTGAAAAGGAAACCTGAAATCCTAACGGTTTTTCCCTTAACGCCGAGTAAGCTGTAAATCAACACTTAATAATGCAATGAAATATAAATATTTTGTCTGTTGCCGACGGGGTTGAAATCCGTGAGCTATGGGACTAATAAATATAAAAGTTAGTAGAAGTTTTTTTTATTCATTTAAAAAATATTACAATATCTTGACATGAAAACGACATGACATACGTAATAAATAATGATGGAATGTTCTCGAATATAGCTACAGTTATAAAACAAGATGAAGTCTTTACTTCTGTTTATTATTTCGACGATGAAACATGTTTTACAGTCTATTAGGCTTTTTAATGTCGATATATCTGAAATAAAACTTTATGGTGTATTCGTACACTAATCCTTTTAAAATTACGGGAATTTAGTATTTCAACAAATAAATAATCAGAACATTATTTTTATTTACCCAACAGTCCTAGAATAAGAGTAATGGATTTCGAGTAATATAATAATAATAATAATCCACCCCGGCTTTTCATGGGTGATTTCTGGACCTCACTTCTCTCAGTGTACTCATTCAATCACTACAAATCTTTAAAATATCGCGACCAATGTTTGATTTGTAGCGAGACTGACGGACAGCAATTCGTTTTTATATATAGATAGATATATGAAAACAGTCATAATGTACCTACTGTATATTGGGATCGTTTTCATTATACCTATTTGTTAGTCATTGTCAAAGCAGCATCAAGTTCTCTTACTATCGTTTGTCTGGCAGAGGTAACATTTTAAAAGGCTGCTGTTTAACCCCTGCTACAGTCGGCTGATTTAAAAACTTCATGAATACAGATTTCGGGGTTAACTCCACTATAGCATTTCTTAAATATAATTTAAAAAAAAAACTATTTGCTGTTACTAATTTTAACTTACTATAAATTATTTTACATATTAGCGTAACGGAAATGTGATCTGATTTTTCGTAGCTTAGATTTGTGATCTCAGTAACTAACAACATGCATTTTGACGCTATTTTCCAACGCCGGTTTGGTCTAATTTACATCTAGTTTATAAGATTAATACCACGCTATATAACATTTGGTGGAGACGAAGTTTTTATAGCGCTATCAATAAAATGCCATAAATTTTTTCTGTTATTTTTCATTGTCGCCTCTTACAACATCCACAGAAAGAAAAGTTGTGATGGCTTACGACACCAGTTTGTGCACTATAAAAAGTCCAGATGATTAAGATACATTTAATGTTTATTATTGGTCTGAATTTTTCTGATGGTCTGATGTTTTCTTTAATTCCAACTAGCTTTTAACAACAACTTCGTTTGCGTGGAACTTGAATAAAAAACCAGATCTTTAATAGCAGTATTTTGCCAAGTAGATCAATTAATAAAAAATACTCAGATTAAAAACACACAAAGCTCATATTTTAGATTATATTTTGATTATATTATGTTTATATGATAATCATCAAAAATCATTTATTTTAAGGTCAGGTTCAGGTTTAAATAAAAATCTGAATTTGTCTAAAAGATATTAAAAAAAATAACCAAAAACTAAATTGTCTATGGGAATATACACGCAAAGCAAAAGCGCGCGCTTTGTAATAATTATTGAGAAAATAATTAATTTCAAACAATTGTAATGTTATTGAATCTTTTGTTAAAATAAGTTATGACTATAGACTTTTAGCAGAACTTTTGCATCTGCATCGGGCCAAGTTATATTAACGCGAACACATGTTAATCGTAATATATTCAGTTATTCGATTAAACAGATAATATAGCATGTTTTCAAAAAAAAAGCATATAGCATTTTACACTCCTGGCATTGCTTTTCTACCTATTTGTGTATCGATTTAGCCATTCCGATGAATGTGGGTGATGCCCGAGTAGATAGGCAGACAGAGGTCTCAAAATCATTTTTGGAATTTGCTCATGGTAATAAAAATGGTTATTCATGTCTTATTAGCATGGACATAACCCCTTAGCTTGCAGACACTTCCATTTAGTCTAAATGTATAAACAACTCCACTTTGCGACCGATCATCTAGTTTAACGTCATAAAATAAAAACGTTCTTATTATCTCATATTCACACATCTTTTAATAAGCGTATCTTCTAAGTCATCACTTATGAAACTAATGTAATCAAATGCGGTTCTCAACCATCTTTTAGTCACCGCCCACATTGAATATATTTTTTTTAATGGATTTTCTCAATATTTTTTACTTGCCATCTCTTGCCAACAACACAGAGTTTCTAAATTTAGGTCGTGGTAAATAATCTAGTAAAGAATGCTACAAGAAAAAGCAATCCGAAACTCTACTTTATTTGTTTTAGGTGCAGGAGCTCAATTTTATTTATTTTACAGTAATATGCATGCATGATATTATGAGCATGGTCCTTCCCCGATCAAGATGACCCATTTGTGACCCACGTAAAGAATAGACGCTAGATGGCCTAGACACGATTAATTAAAATAAATCGGTAATACAAGAAATCTTTGATAGTTATCAATGCACTGAATGGTCGATTTTGATAAATAACTATGTTTGTTATTTTTTTAATAAATTTATTTATCTTTCAGAACGTACTCACGTTTCAAGTAACATACTTTTCAAACCTTATCATGTCTATCAAACGCTTATCTTACACAAATGATAAGTTCTCTATTTTTTGTCTAAGTAGTTAGTAAAGAAAAAATACATAAACACTCACGCCTGTCACCCAAAGGGGTAGGCAGAGACTACGGACTTCCATTTGACATGATCATGACATACCTCTTTCGCCTCCTTTACATCCATATATCCACGCATACATGCTCGTCGGTTAAGGGTACTTTTAACGTGGCCCATTTTCAAAATATCGCCTATTTGGTCGATAAACTTTTTTCTAACACCAGTTGAAACCTACCTTCTTTCAACTATTCTGTGCATGAATCATTGTCATTTGAGACACATAAAAGTGCAGTGCCTCGGTATTTTAAGGGTACCAAAGACCATACAGGTATTAAGTATACAACTGAATGTCTGACCTATTTATTCTGATCCGGTAATCAACTTTCCACAAATAAATACTGTCAGAATACTCTAGACCAGTGATGGGCAAAGTACGGCCCCCGGGCCAACTCCGGCCCGCGAAAGTATTTAATCCGGCCCGCCGAGGGTCCATTGTCATGGAGAGTATATGACCGTTATAATTACGTTTTGACGGTTTTGTAAAAGCTTGTAACACAAAATGCATTGTTTTTATAATTCGGGCCCTCCTCTAGAATTTCTGAAACTTTGTGGCCCGCCATTAAAAAAGTTTGCCCACCACTGCTCTAGACAAAAAGCCATTAAATTAATTATAACTAAGAGAATGTCTCCTATTTTGATGCCTCCATTGGATTCAAACTTAAAATCTCTTTATATGATGTCCTCCCCCCAACTATTCCTCGTCTTATTTATACAATTTTCCTGTTATCATTAATATTCACACTTTTTATAAATGTTTTGTGTGATTTTATATGTATATGAAAAAGCCAAAATACTAACAATATTGTCTAACAGAGGTTATGGATCCTCTATTTTGATTTTGTCCTTTGTTTTAAATTTGGGATTCTCAATCAAAAAGTTGGTAAACATTAAATGTGTACAGTATAATTTTGTTGTCACTCCTATAACTGACGTGAAATTGGTAGAATAATTTTAAGCTAAAAAGTAAGAAGAAGATCTAGGCAGAATAAGCTTACTCTGTCTTAAGGTTTTGCAGAGGTATGCACTACTATATTTCTGCTCGAATGATTAAGCAAAGGTCACCTATCACACTGGACGAAATGACAATGGACAATATATGAGTTTCTTTGCGTGATTTGTTTAATAACATAAATGTGACAAACCAGCACACAGTCCACCTGATGGTAAGTGGTTGCTAATTCGTTAAGAGTTGAAATCTACACCTCTTCTAGACTACGAATCAAAATGTAGATGTGTTGTCACCCGGTTTTCAGTAAAATGGTCTCCAATTCTCTTCACTCGCCATACGAAACACAGCAGCGTTAAGCTGCTATTTTACGCTGGTGGTGTGAAGATCTGATAAGAGATGCAGGAAGTGGAAGTATACAGGTGGCTCAGACCGTGTTTTGTAGCAACCGTTAGAGGATAACCATATTCAGCAGTTAACTTGATGGGCTGTAAAGATGAAGATGATGAACACAATATATTTTATATTGATAACCTTAAACCATATAACCGTTAAAATACACAAACTAGCCTCCAAAAATTTAAATTCAATACAAACAAATGCATAAAATTTTTCTTCTGTTAAGCCAGCTTATCCCACGAGAGACGGTAAGTTATTACTACAGTAACCCCGAAAGGACGATGTAGAGCGATCTCAGGCAAGTTGAAAATGTTAAAATGCTACGGTGATAAAGTGTTTCACCCCTTGCCTTTCACTAGAAAAGGTCGACATTTTGATTTATGTTATGAAGATAAAAATAATAATTATTTTTAACAAAATTTGTTAAGTTAATATTTTACGCGTCTTTTTAATTTATAGAATAAGGCTGACAAACAAGCACACAGCTTGCTTGAAATTGGATGTCGTGACCTATAACATCTATATATATCCTCGATTAGGAATCAAAACAAATACGTTACCACTCTTAAGAACTAAGATGGAATGCCTCATTTCTAGACCATACGAACCAGAGCAGCGTTAAACTGCTAACACGCTAGTATTTTATGAGAGCTTAGTCCTTCACCGTGCCGTAGTAGCTAAGGGGCTAAAGGCTAGTCGCAATACGAGCAACCTGGGTTCGATCCCAGCCGTCATCAATGAAAATATTGATTGCAACTTTAAGTGTTGATTAACACGTGCTTGGCCTCCTCACTGCTTTGCACTAAAACCCTCTCAGAAGTGCCCAGCAGTCAGAAGTATATAGGCTGTAATTTTAGCCTTATTTTTTGGTCTATATCTTGTCAAGCCGACCCATTCTTGCTAAAACGATAATGTAGCTGCAGCGTTAATCTACCACATAAAAATGTTTTTTTTTCATCAGTTCGTAAAAGCGCTCAGCTGGACATTCCGCTGTACGGAAGGCTTGCCTTAATCGTCTCGCACCTTTGTCGCTTCTGTCAGTCGTCTCATCGTGTGGGTAGTAGACAGAAAGACAAAAGTGAACAAATAAATGAAATACATTTTTTATTTTTGTTTCAGTTACCCTGTGTCGTCTCATAGGACACTCAAGGAATGGTTTGGGTTAGTGGATTGACATGACAAACGTCTCTCACAGAATACCAGCTTAAAATAACATCATTATACCACTAGTAATGACACTATTTGTTTAAATCCTCAACTATGAAGTCAAGTTTAAGCTGGACTAAGCAATTGATTTTTATTTATTAATTAATATTTTTTTTATTAATTAATATGTAGATACGGTGGTGTTAGCGTCCAATGATCATGTACATTACAATGTATTTTTTATCAGTTCCCGGGTAAACTGTAAAAAATACAATAGAAACGTAAAAAAAGTATACTTTTAAGGATAGATAGAAAAGAAATTCTTGTTTACTCGTGTTATTCTAGGTATTGGCTGTAAGCTTACCAGCTTGCAGTAACATAATTAGATAAAACGATGTTAAGCGAAACCGTCCTCGTATAAAAAGTTAAATGCTTTAGTTGTTTATTCGCAAAGCGTGCTCAGAATTTAACGCTAATCGTTATCAGTGGTTACTTATGTGCTTCGGTACTATACTGAATTAATTAACTGCATTGGTATATTATGCTTTATTAAGCAATTTTTTTAGTACGGTTTCAATACTCAATACTCAATAACTTTATTGCATTCCATAGGTTACAAAAGGTGTTACATAGTTATGGTATCTCTATAGACCCTCATGGGCACAGCAATATTATGAAGGAGGAACATTTATTTTGTTTTATTATTATTATTGCTAAATAATTATTTAATATTCACATTCATTATATTATATAAACATACACACATTGAATATGGAATACGGCTATTATAATTGTTATTATTTATTAATTGATTTTGACATTTAATATATTATTATAAGTAGCATAATTGAATTTTTATTAAATTATTTGAATCATTTTAAATTTTATTATAATTTTTTATTGTAATTTATTTAGTAGAATGGCATTTCCTTATTACCTAACATTTATATTTATATCTATATTATATTATATTTTTATCTTCTAAAAATTCAGAAGTACTATAGTAACACTTATTTATAAGTAGTTGCTTTAATTTTTTTTCAAATGGTTTTTCGTTCTTAATGTTTTTTATGTACTCGGGTAATTTATTATAAACTTTTATAGACATGGCAAATGGGCTGGATGAATGAGATTTTAGTTTTAAAGTTGGTAGCACTAGTTTGTTTCTCTGTCTTAGATTCCTAGATATGATGTCATCGCGTTTTGTGTACAAGCTTGGATGTTTTTGGACAAATTTGCATAGTTCTAAAATATAGATACAGGGCAGACTTAAAATGTTATACTTCTTAAAGTAAGGCTTACAGCTTTCTGTGTTTTGTAGATTAGCAATGATCCGTATTAGTTTTTTTTGTTTAGTTAATAAACTTGGGGCCTCAGTACTGCATCCCCATAGGACAATGCCGTAGCTAAGCCATGCATATGCATACGCGTAGTAGGTTGTTATCGCGGTGGTGTTTATTGTACTACTAAAGAGTGCGTGATTATTGATAACTACTGGGAACTAGGTGATCGCTAGCATGCTGTTTCTTAATGTTTTCGTAACAATTGTATAAAATATATTTAAAACAAAAGTCCTGCTGAATTTTTTGCTGATTCTTCCCAGGACAGAGGTCTTTTTTCGAATCATTGGTAAAAGTAAAGAATGACTATTAATAAGTATTTAATAAAATCTATTTTTAAATATAAACTATACTATTCTATTTTATTATATTATATTACATTTTTATCTTATTCAGAAGATGAATCAGAAGGTGGATAATGTTTTCCAATTGTATTATATATATATATATATATATATATATATATATATATATATATATATATATATATATATGTATGTAAACGCAGTTTTTTGTATGTATGTATGTAGTGTGTTTGTATATTCAAATGTATGTCTATTTTTTCGGCTCGTTCTTCGCCTTAACGGCTTGATTGATCTCATATGGGAACGCGTTCGTTTAAGTTGTGGAAGTGACATAGTACATAAAGCTTTTTTGTTTTAGTAAACTTTTTAACTCAGTCGGGGTTTTTGACATTGTTTACTAATTTAACTATCGGACATGTTAGTAATAATTTTATAACTTCAAATAAAACTTAAATTAGGTTACAAACATACTAATAATGATTATGGTTTCAAATTGTTGCATTGTTTAAGATCAATACTTAAAAAGTGATAAAAAAATACAAATATGAGAAAATCAATAATTTGCCTTAAAGTTGGCACACTTGATTCACTGTACTGAATGATGCTTGGTTGGCAAGGTTTGATCGAAATCAGAAATTGGCATTAAATTATTGTGGACTACTTTCAATTTTTCCTATTTCAAATTCAGTTTTTTTAATAATATACGTAGGCGGTCCCATAATGAATTGGCCTAACTATGAACCAATGAAGGAAATGAAACGAAACCAATTTTATTTTTCAACATAATCACCATGAATACTAACACACTTCTGACATCTGTGAATCAACATCTCTAAACCTTTATAAAAATAATCACATTTTTATCTTCAAAATGACTGAAGACGGCCGCCTGCAACTCTTCATCGCTTGAAAATTTTCTTCCTCTTAAGTCCCGCTTTAAATTTGGAAATGAATAATAGTCGGACGGGGCAATGTCTGGACTGTAAGGTGAATGTTGAACTTCTGTGAACCCGCATTGACGAACTGCATCCTTCGAAACACCAGCGGTATGAACAGGGGCGTTGTCATGGAGCAACAGGACAACTTTAGACAGCTTGCCTCTTCGTTTTTCCTTTATCTTGTCTCGTAATTTATATATTAAAGAAGCATAATATTCGCCGTTCACGACTGTATTACGTTCTTTAAAATTCACCATCAAAATGCCTTGAAAATCCCAAAATATTGTGCACATCAGTTTTTTAGTCGATTGTTGCACCTTTGCCTTTCTAGGGGGCTTTTCACCATTATAACGCCATTCCATTGATCGCGCTTGCTTTGTGGATCATAATACAAGATCATAGTTTCATCACCAGTCACTAGCCGCTCGATCACACTCTTTGGATTTTCGCCACAAAGATCCAAAAACTCCGAAGCGCAGCGCACTCTTTCCTGTCTCTGTACCGCTGAAAGAAGTTTCGGTACCCATCTTGCACTCACTGTTTTCATGTGAAGATGTTCATAGATCGCGCGATGAACGGTACTCTTAGAGAGCCCAAGCCTTGCTGCAATTTCTCTAATCTTCAAACGGCAGTCACTCAGAACCTCCTCTTCGATAAGAGCAATCGTTTCGGGAGTGAGCACTTCCACAGGTCGACCGTCGTGGCCAAAGTCTTCGACGGTTTCTCCCCCGAGGCGAAACTCTTTCACCCAATTTTTCACTGTGCTATAGGAGGGGGCAGACTCCTTATACATGCCATCCGATCGTTCTTTTATTTGGGCAGGGGATAAACCTTCTTTAAACAGAAACTTTATGACACTTTGATACTCAGTTTTCGACATTTTGAAAAAATACGCGACTCTCGTTATTCAAATGCCTGTTAAACTAAGACTAAGCATTTCATGTCCATGCATGTTTCTTATATTAAGTGCACGACAAACGTACTATTTAATGCAACACAACATGTAGCGACATGTCGCGTTGAACTATATCAGGCCAGTTCATTATGGGACCGCCTGGTAACTAGACTTGATATATATAGATCTAACAAAAATTCATATCCATGAGTAATTTCAAACAACTTCTTTTAATCGAATTAACGATCCATGTGATTGTTATCTATTGCAATCAGTTGATACCTACAACCAAATTAAAACATAATAAACAGTATAATGCCTCACAGCCCCTTATAGCTCTGTTATGGTCTGAATGCATAGTCCAGCGGATCAGTAAGCTGAAGTGGCAGTGAGCTGGCCAACAACCGTCGGAAAATAACCGATGGGAAAAAGGTTTTCCAGTGATAGCTTCATACTAGCAAAGCACACAGTCCATCTGATGGTGGTAGGTGGTTGCTGTGGCCCATAGAAATTTACATCTATCCTCGTTTGTGAATCAAAATGCAGATGCGTTTTCAGCCGCGATTTTTAAGACGGAATGCCTCTTTTATAGTAAAAGGGGTCTCCGGAATGTAGAAACTCACCATATGAAACACTGCAGTATTAAGCTACCATTTTACGCTGGTATTCTGTGAGAGCGTAGTCCTTCCCCGGTCGAGCCGACAAATTCGTGCTATAACTATACAATTAATACAGCTGCAGCAAAGATCTACCACGTATAAGTAATATGCGTTGAAAATATATATTTAATTTCTTTCTTAGATATTTTTTTCACCACTCGTGTTAAATCACAAACGTATTAAATCACGAACACGAGTAGCCCGCGTATTGCAAAAATATCATTATATTTTTCTTTTCCTTACTGTGTAGTGCCTAAATGGTGACTGTGTTTCCTCCTCAGATTGCTATACTAAGCGTGCGGGCACGAAAAGAATCATCTCTTTTGTGGCCAGTGGCAACGACTAGTCGCGCATAATCTACCTTCAGAAGCTTCACCTTTAGGAACATTACTTTTATGATAGACAGTCAATTTACTAAATAGCGCAAATATACAAGTCATTTGAATATCTCTGTATAAACTGTCTACGTAAAAATTCTAAATCATTTAATTGGGATGCTGTATCGCAAATCACAAATCAAAAATAATTAAACAAGTTTTCCGCTGATCTCGTTATGCCGTAAAACGTGCCTAACGCGCGATACTTTCCAGTCATTTAACACGAGTTCACGGTTTGAAATCAAATTCACAAAACAACGATAATTATAAGGAAGGTCGTTATTTTAATCTATGTTCTATTTTATATACTTTGTTATATATTATGTGTTATTCTTTATTAAGTTTGTGTGTCCATCCATCCATTACAGCTTTTAATGGTCCACTGCGGAACTTTTCCATACTTGCTACAATTAGTAGGCGGGTTGACAAACGCAGTTTTATTGTAATTTTATGTTGTTATATGTTCCTCTCGTATTTTTATTTTTAACAATAAACTATGATCATATCATTATTGTTTAATTACATATATTTCTCGACAACAGCGCCTCCTACCGCATTATGAATATAAACCATGCAGGTCCCTGCTCAAACACACGCACATTTTTTTTTACCTATATTGGTCCATCCGTTTAGTGTCAACGACACGTACAGAAAAATTAACTCCTCTGCGCGACCCGTTGTCCTATATGAAATCCTTAAATTTGTAATAAAAATATTGACGGTCACTTATCTGGATAAAAAAATATCCTATATTTTAAATTATACCAAACTGCATACAGTGTGCAAAGTTTCATAGAATTCAGTCCAGTAATTTAGGAGTTCGATCGAATCAAAGAAAAAGAATGTGACGTGTTATTTTTGTATGTAAAGATGTATAAATAAAAAAATTATTCTTTACTTATATATTTTGTACAATCTATAATAAGTTTAGATTTAAATAATACCCTTTACCAAAGATTTGCCCGCAAGAGATCGGTGTTTACCAATAAGGTCACTTATAGTGTAAAACTTGCAGTGTAAAGTTTCTTGTCAGCGTTTCCGTATTCTAACTAGTGGAGTGGTAACGCTGTTGTGTTTCAAATAATCAGTGACGAGAACCGGGGACAATTTGGTAACAACCCATTCCATCCACCCGCATTTCGATTCTTAATCTCTATATATAAAATAAATTGCTGTCAGTTAGTCTCGCAAAAACTCGAAAACGGCTCGGTACCGATTTTGATGAAATTTTTGTATGTATGTGTATTTTAACGGATCCCTGGATGGTTTGAATTCGCATTTTGACTCGGTATGTCCATCAAGGTGGATCGTTAGTTTTTTTTTTATAGAAGAGGGGGCAAACGAGCATGCGGCTCACCTAATGTAGTGACTACCGCCGCCCATGATCAACCGCAACACCATGGGAATTGCAGGTGCGTTACCGGCCCTTTAGAAAGGAGTAAGCTCTTTTCTTGAAGGTCCCCAGGTCGTATCGTAGAAGAGGTCGTACACGGAAGAAAACTCCTTTTGAAACGTACAGTGGTGCTGCCATTTTATACTGTTATTCCGTAGGAACATTGCCCTTCCATTTCGAGCCGACTCTTTCCTGCTGCAGCCATAGTAAAAGAGTGGCGTATTTGTGCTATACAAATTATTTCACCAAATTATTTACGAATAATAATAATAATCGTATGTATCGCATTCTTATATCACTATATTTTCTTCCGCAACTTTTCTCGCGAGCCGTGGTAGCTCAGATGGTTAACACTCGCTGTAAATATAACAGAACGCGAGTAACCCGGGTTCGATCCCCGCCGGCACCAATGAAATTGTTAATTGTAATTTTAAATGCTGATTTACCACGTGCTCGGTGGTGAAGGAAAACATCGTGAGGAAACCTTAATGTTTAAAAAATAAGAAAAAAATTATTTCGAAGACATGTGAAGTTTGCCAACACGCATTAGGGCAGCGCGGCGGACATTTCCTTACCCTAAAACCATCTCAGAAATGAGGGGAGGCCTGTGCCTAGCAGTGGGACGTATATAGGCTGTAACTTTACTTTTACTTTACTTTACTTATCTCGCGGTAAATCAGTACTTGAAAATGGTGATCAACTATTTTAGAGTTTAGAATTTTAGGACATGTTGTAAATTCTAATAATACGCACTAGGGCAGCAGGTACAACCTATTTCTCATAGTTTTTTATAATGGTTAGTTGTTTAAATATATTAGGTATCATGCAATTTTTTACACCCAGGGTAACTGGCAAAGAACGCTACATGACATTATGTCTACCCTATATACCTTAGTAAATAAGTCACATAATGATATTTTATAATATGTCCTTTTGTGCAACTCATTAAATTAAAATATTTTTACGGATTTATCGAGTGAATTTATTTTGTTTTATACAGGCTCATCAAACTAAACACGATATAAACCTTAAAATAATCTTATATGAGGAAAAACCTTATGGGAAAGGAGACCTTCTCTCTTGTCCCACTTCTATGTTCAGCACCGGAACGTGTGATGAATTATTTTTAATTCAATAACTTTAACCGAAATATAAACTCGGTTTGTGGTTCGTTAGGCTGGCATGTTTGTGGTTAATTGACATTTTTTGTGTTTATCAACCGCGAAACGTAAAACTCTTAAAAGTTATAAGTTGGTATTGAAATAAGAGTATATAACACAAAGAATACCGGTTGTAAAGTGGCAAACTCGTGCCATTGTAGCGACAGTAACCTAATGGCAGGGCGCGGATCGATAACTCAAAAGGTCGTAGGTTCGAATCCGCCATTTGACTACTGTCGTGAACCACTCCTAACACAAGCGTTTCAAGCTTACCAGGAGTGGTTAGAAGGAATATTAGTAACGTTAATTAATAAGATTACTATTATTTTTTATTATAAAAAAAAATGTGTTAGCTATGGTGATTAAAAATCTGAAGGTCCGTTTCATTATTTGTAATTATGGGCATTCTATTTTTGTATTTAGGGATAACAACCCATCTTATTTTTATTCTTAATTAAGTATAGTATTAGATGTCTATGGGTAACAGCATGCAATTACCATTAGGTGGACTTCAAAGTATATCTTTTAAAAAAATATGCGATTATTAGGTAATTCACTAATTTTTCTTTACTTCCAAATATTTATTGGGTTTTTATTCAAGAAACTCTCACAAGCAGCCCGGAGTGTTGGCGGTAATTCACCCTCTTGCCTCGGAAAGAATGAGAATATAAAATCGAACTGAATGTACCGCACCTATTTTTGCGCACGAGTACGTGCACTATAATTATATCCTGCGTGCTAATAACCAACAATTTATTATATATATATATATATATATATATATATATATATATATATATATATATATATATATATGTATCACTCTATTCTATATAAAATATGGTAATAATATTTATTTTAAAGTACTATAAAACAAACAAAAACGTTTAAGCCACCATTTGCCACTGATAAGTAACGAAATGTTCTCCGGTCGTATTTTTACTCATAATGTGTTACCAATGTTATGTGATTTCTGTTGCCGGAGATTCTCGAAAATATTGGCTTTTCGTTTGCTACCTTTTTTGAAGTTATTCTTTTTTGTTTATATATTGAAACAAAAGAAAATTTTAATTGTTTCTTATGTTTAAAAGAGTATCAAACTTAAAATAAAATATACTGCATATTGAATTCAACGTTTTAAAGACGTTCTGCGTAGATCTGACCAAAAATAAATAATATTCCAAAGCTAAAGGTAACTATGACATCGGGACTACATACAAACTAGCAACCTTACATCTATAAAGCACCTGAAACATCAGGAATTAATATAAGTAACAAGTGTAAATATTTTGTACAATCGACTTCAATGTAATTAAAATGAGAATATCATCAAACTTGTTGAAATTGGTTTATTTAGAAAAAAGTTCTAAAGTAACACATATAAAAAACAATCGAATTAAGAACATCCTCCTTTTTTTGAAGTCGGTTGAAAATAGTTTAACATATTCCCAGTCCACAAAATAAACAAAATAGTTTAAAAATCGAAATGTTCATATAATTCCATATATAATTCATAGGACAGGGAAAAGGATTAAATTAAAACTGTAAAATATTCCGTAAAAATTCCGAAAATCCGTGTGATTAAATTTATTCAAAAGAAAAGGAACAAATAGGTCCTTACATATGAAATTGGCGCTTTGTACGGGAGGTATATAAAGTCATTTTTTTTTGTAAAATATATTCAATTAATCACAGTATGCACCGTTGTTACTACCTACGCACTATTGTCATCTCATAGGTAGTTCATTAATCCCTTTACTAATAAAACCATGGGGGCGCGAATCAATAAACTCTTTGAAACCGGTTTAGATTGCCGCATCGAAGTTGAATTTTTTTCCTCGTAAGAAGTTTCCAAACTCCAGAAAAAATGGTAATCTTTTGGAGCAAGGTCCGGTGAGTAATGTGGATGTCGCAGATATTCCAATTGTAGCTCATATAACTTAGTGGTGGTTTTTGTGCAGTGTGTGGTCTTGAGTTGTCGTGAAGCAGCAGTGGCCTAGAGCAATTAACCAATCTATGTTGTTTAGCGGCTAGTTCTTCCTTCATGTTGTGCAGTTACTGACAAAACATATCTGCCGTAATCGTTTTGCCAGATTTTAGAAAGCTGTAGCGAACGACACCGGCGCTAGTCCACCAAATACTCACAAGTAACATGTTCTTAGTCAATTTTCGCTTAGGGCAGGATTTGGCTGAGTCGCCAGGGTTCAGCCATTGCGACGAGCTCTTTCAATTATCGTACAGTATCCACTTTTCATCATAAGTAATGATTCAATTTAAAATACCTTCATTTTTGTGTCGGTTGAGCAAAGTAACACAGCAATCAACGCATGTTTGTACGTTTGATTTACTCAATTCATGAGGTACCCATCGTTCAAGTCTTTTTTACTTTTTCGATTTGCTTCACTCGTAATCGTACTCGTAAATATACCAATTTTTCATGTTTTCCGTTGTGCGGTAATGAGCAACGCCAAAGAAAAAACTAATGAGGACAATACAAATGAATGATTTCAAAAGTCAAATGTACCAGCTAAATGAATTTATAAATTTGAATTTGGAATTCTTAACCAAACAGAAGACATTTCAGATCAAAGTGGTCAGTACGACAAAACGCTAATTTCTTATGTAAGGACCCAATATTTTACTTCCTTTTTAGTAAAACGTTTTAGGAGGTATTATATATCCCTAAATGCAAAGATTATCGTTCTCATAACAGGTGGGCTCTCGTACCGAAGTACCAATAGCCTGAACCACGTGCTTCAGCCGTGAGCTCAGTGTCTTCCAATGTTCAATATCCTGTCTAACTTGTTCTGTTATATAAACTATCTCAAAAATTCTTATTTATGCCCTAGGAAGTTCCTATGCTCATTATTTCTAATTCCTTGACCATCTGACACCAACACATCTTTTCATATATTTATATTTATTATACCATCAAGGAATACGAGTTTTTACACATTTATAGGCAAATGAAATAAAAATCGTTAAGCTAATCAGTTATTTATTTTATGCTGGGAGGAATATGAAACAGAAAAACGAAAAATAGTATAAAAAAGTAGTTTTTTAAAATCGAAACACTGTGTCTTTAAACATTTATGACACTCCCAGCGGACTCTATCTCTAGTGGCTAATTATAAAAAGCAGCAGTTTCTCAATTTTTTTTTGAGAGTGTCCTGAGCCGTCTTGGGACAAACCCTCGATTAACGACCATGATGAACCTTTTTTCCTCAATATATTTCCTTCACCGCAGAGAAGGTGGTAGATCGTTTACGACTATGTTTTGTTTTCCTGTGTTTATTCTCGTCTGTTTTTTTAATAATATTCTGCTGCTGAAAATTTCGCAGGCTAAGAAAAGTTTTAAATTCGAATTTATAACTTTAACTATTCTCACAAAAAAGATTTGTTACGACATTAATACAGTCGCAAATCCTAATATTTTATTTTCCTTCTACGCTCTGGACAAACTGGTGTAATGCCAAAATTACTTTCTGCTACATAGAATTTTACTGAGTATTTTCCAATAAATTTACCGGTAATGCGATTGCGAGTCGTGTTAAAATACTTAACTTGGTTGCATGAACAAAATTATGTTGATATTTTTTTTTCTCTATACAATTTTATTTTACACTAGCTGCGGCGATGCCTTTCAAAACGTTTTTTAAAAAGTACAATATAACACACTCGTATGCCAGTGCAACATTTGCGTCAATATTTCAAACCAATCGTTGAAGAACTTTCAGATATATACATTTTTAAACGAAAAAACATTTTTAGTTGATATCTAAGGTTAATTAGATTAGACTCCCACCAAAACAAATACTCATTTTAGTTGTAATTTTAAGTGCTGATTTGCTACGTGCTCGGCGGTGAAGGAGAATATTGAAAATGCAGGTTTTCTACACTAAATATTTCGAAGCCATTAGCTCTGCTCTGGTTAATTAAACTCGACTGTTTGCTACTGTACACAAATTTTCTGTCATACACTCTTATGATTGGAATGCATACCTATGTACACCTTCAGAAACTCTCTTCGGACTGATTTTGTAATCAAGGGATGGGAGAGCGCTGAGCTCACTGGACGGCAGCAGCCAAGATCTAAGTTCTTTATTTTAATATTGGATGCACGGCAGTAAAAAAAGGCAGACTAAATACAGCACAGGAGAGTATTGTTGCGAAGAAAATTAGCTCGAAATCAATAACAGTAACCGACCTATGACCCTAAGTTCATAAAAAAATACTTAATTTTTTTAAATTCTTACTTGTTATATTTTAACTAAATTAAAATGTAACTCTGGTATACAGTAAAAATGGTCTTCTTCTGCAACTTCCTACATGCGTCCTTATTAGTGCTGTTATATTACAGCCGTTGTAATTGAAATGAAAACTAAATTTTTGCTTTTATTTCAAACATAAACTCAAAAAGAAAAAGCAATTTATTTGGTATAAAAACAAAACCAAACAAATCTGTTTATTAACGTAATTGAAAAAAGAGCCAAATTTCTTGAGTTTAACTAAATTGGATGAAATAAATAACAAATTTCAACTTGATTTTTGTGTATTTTCCTTTGATAACATTCGGAGTAATGGTTTTGAATTATCTATGTCCTTGTAGATTATATTTTTCTTTAATTGAGAAGTTTTAGCAAAACAATTTATATATTCACATATAATTTGTTTTGTTTAATCATTCGCCAACCATTTACCGTAGGACTGTATTAAAATATATTTATATAAATTTAAAGAAGAAGAAGAAAAATTCTAAAAATAAAGATATACCTAGCAAGTGAATCGTTAATATACGTAATATATTATCAGAGATGGCTGACACGATAATTAGAGCGAAAAGTGAATGCCGGACATAGAAAAATGGGGCTCTTCACTCTATTGTGGGAACTCAGGATGTGTCACTAGACCCACGTAAGGAAATTCGTGATGCTGTGTTAGTCCCTTAAGTAAGTCCTAGAAAGTTGGCTGTACGAAAGAAGTACGAAAGTATAATTAATGCTGTAGATATGCGGGCATTAACGAGTATGTTAGGGTGTCTCCGATGACAGAGTTAGAAATTGTGTGATAAGAGAAGAGTGTGGTTTGCTTGATTGAGATCATGTTGTAACCAGGATTAAGAAAGGAATGCTTCATTATTTGGTCATGCAGAAAAATGTATGAAAGCATTTTTATGCTGTAGATGTGAGTATCGCAGTTAGCAAGGAACGCCCTAGACGAAAGTCTATCGACCTAATTGGTAATATATTAAAAATTGGTTAAAAGTACCAAATTAAAATTTAAAAAAGTATCTTTTACCGACGAACATGTACGCGCACGTATTTGGATGTGAAAGAAGTGAGAGAGGTTGTTCTGGAGGAATAACAGGCGTTTATAATATTAATATTTTTGTAAATTAAAGTTGATATTAAAACGTATGAATATCATATTTAGAAATCAATTTCCCGTAAAAACTGATAAATGGCCAGCAATGCATAAATTATTTAACCTGTACGCCAAGCCATGCTCACTTTCGATCGCGCAATACCAACCTTACGCCCGCCAAGTAGTGATCGAATTAGATCAGAATTATGTAAACATGTCTACCTATGAAAAAACTATTTTTTCGTTTTAAACAAAACCAAAGACACTATGCAATAGATATTAGTATCAAAGACAAAGATATGCTCTTTTATTTTAAACCATAACCTGGCAATGTTTCTTAGAAAAAAAAAAAAAGAAATCACTCTGAACTTCCGGCGTTCCACGTGTCACTTTGATGAAGTTGCTCTGTCTTTTTTATAGAATTTTATATTTGTGTCTGGACTAAAAACGAAAGTATTATACTTTTTACATTTCTTGTAATATAGTCAACACGTAGATATATAATTTGTGGTATAAAAAGTGAAAAGTAAATTGCCAAAAGTACTTCAAATTCCGAAAGGCCTGTTTTGGCGGGCGGGTTATGGAAACCCGCAACGGAAAGTTGCTATTTCCGTTGCGGGTTACGTTACTTGAAACGTCGAGTAAACTTTTATAAAATGAAACAAAGGTTAGTTTAGAGCTGTTTGATTAACTATCTATTGTAAAACGATGATTCAAAATATTGAAATATTGCTTAAAATTTCTATCCTTTAAATACCGTTTTTTTTGACAGTGACAAACGGATTTACCAACTTACAGGCCTTAACCTGATGGTTGACTATAAATCGGTAAATCGGACACCTTGCAGACAACTAAACAAAGAATGCTCCAGATGCGTCGTCACATATAAGGACTTAGACGGAATGCCTTACAACCTAGATTGATGTGTACATACAGGCTCTTTACGCTTTAGATTCCAACAAAGCAGTATACAAACACTAAGCACAGGTATTCGGCGGCGGAATTAAATCAGAGTATATGACAGCGCGGGGGGAGAGGCGGCCTTGCACTCAAACCTTTTTGAAAAGTGACCTGTAGCCAGATGAGAGATGTATATAGGTTGTAACTTTCATTTACTTTAGCTCTAGATATACATAGTTAGCAATCAAACATGGAATTGGAAATATATTTTCCAAAATTATTCCACAGGAATATTAATTAACAGAAACTGTACAACTGTTCTTCTTAATCTGTCGTGATCATTTATTTATTATGGAAAGATGACTATGTTTTACAGAGTATGCCCTATATCGCATCGTAGTGGGCAGGCGGTGTTGTTGTGGGTTTGCATACTTCATGTGTTTTTTCATGTTTTCCAATAAATTCCAGAAAATTTTATAGCATAAAGTAATCACTTAGAACTTTCATTTATTAAAATAGTTTTGAGAAAGTACTCTCTAACAAATGATATGATGATGTTTAACACATCGGTCCCTCGTGGCTTAGAACATTGGAAACGTCAAAATTTAAAAAAAACGTCAAAGATTTTAAAGTTAAATCTACTAAGAACTGTAAAATTATTACACAATCCTTGTAAGCACGCAATCATTTTACGGATTACAAGACATGCTTGTAGGAATGGGAAAAAAAACTCTTTTAACTTTGGTTTCTTTTTATTACGAGATAAGCATTCCGGTTAGCAAGGCTCGTACGGAATTTCGGTTTATTCGCTTAAATGTTACACAACTCATATACTCATCGGAATATCAAATGAGATGTATTTTAGTGTGTATCCTTCATTCACGAAATTTTAACAAAAGCAGTATTTAATTTGTGCGTACAACAGTAATTATTTTATGGTGGTTTCTGTTTATTACAAAAAAGTAGAACATTGCAATTGTTGATATGGTTAGCATTAAATGCTACTCTAAAAATTAATGACAACCACTTACCATAGCTTATGTAATGTGTTTTAATTAATAATGACTGTGTTAATATACAATATTTTGTGTACTTTATTGTTTCTTTTTGGATACTCAGAAAAATGAAATACAAGGCGGTGATAAATGACAGAAAAATTCTCTCTCCTTTATCTTGTCATCAGTTATAGCAATTATTCATTCAAAATGACAAAAAATAACGTTATGTAGCCACCGTTTTACTGAACGGTAGAAATATTGCTGGGTGAGTATCTCTGACATTTTTTAGCCGGTGAAACTGGAAGCTGAGATACATTTCCGGGTATATTCAAAGTACTCTGTAAGGCATTCCATCTTAGGCCTCAGAAAAAAAAACACACGTGTATTCTTCTTTATTTGCAGTTACATCATTAGGATCCGCACTCATAGACGGCATGGCGTAGCACAGCGTGGCAAGGCACACTTTGACATGCCAAAGGATCCTGTGGCATCTCGCGGCGTACCAAAATTTTCCGTGGCAACCCGCGTCTTTACAAAACAGCCGCCTCCAGGCTCATTGAGATCGCTGGCACAATGGGCTAGATTCAACATTGTTTCAACTACTTAGCAATCACATTATATTAACAACATGAAGTAAACTATGCGTTTTACGTGACGTGCAACAGTATACCGCGGTATCACTCGAGAAGTTTTGGTTTATTCGTGTTGAAATAACTGAATTTCAGAGCTAAATTCATTAAAATAAGATCGAAAATCTTACGTTCACGAAAAAAATCCTTTGACACGCCGTGCCGTGCCGTGCCCTCTGTGAGCACAGTTCTTTACTCTATTTCATCTCATTGTCGATACTAGCGAACTTTGTCTACTACTAATATTTTAAGCTTTTCGGTTCAAGTGACAAGTGATTACTGCCTATGAACATATGTAATACTAGGAGAATTGCAGGTGCGTTGCCGGCATTTTAGAAAGAAGTAGGCTCTTTTCTTGAAGATTCCTAAGTCGTATCGAGGAAACCGCTGGGAATAGTAAATTCCACAGTATAGTCGGGCGAGGCAGAAAATTTGACGTAAACCGCATGATAGTGGACCACTAGCAGTCGAAACGATGAAGATGGAATCATTACAGTCCATCCAAAGTCGATTGGTGGACATAGGCTTCTGCATAAATAAAATCTTGGTGTAATGCAAATTATATAATTACAATTGAGCTGTTATCGGAAGGTTGACGCAGCCTATATCCTGTATATAAACAAATCAATAGATGGGCACGAGTGTCTTTCTAATAACGACTTAAAATGAAAAACTGCGGTTGCCAATCCGCTAGATAAGCGTGGCAGCAATGGCATATGTCTCCCCTATAAAGAAAACTGTGGGGGAGGCCTCTGTTCAGCTGGGCTGTAAGGGTAACTGTAACGATTTGATTGATGATTTGACCATGCGTAATCTTTTAAGTCCAAGTAGTTTCTAAAATCTTCAAATAATGTTGAAATTATATCATGAATATCATAGAAAAGTTACGAAATCTAAATTTTTTTGTATTTAAACCGTTTATCAATTATTCGTCACCTTGCGATGTAGTAAATAACGTTGCAACTTAATCCAGTGGCAGCTCATAACTCTATTTAAATTTCCACACCGTAACGCTGTCTAATTATGTCAGGCGTTAAATTTATTTCACCTTTTATGTCACGCAATCGTTATTAGAATATAGGTACAGCAGAAAAGCTTTGTATTACGTAAACAGCATTTTTAAATAATGGTTACGTAAAAATCATTGATTATATGAAACTTTTACGGATTAAAATACATATCAAATATGTTGATCAAACGCGATAAAATATATACAAACTAATTTTATTTAATTAATGCAAGCAAGTTTATCCTTTAAGTATTTACGTCACCCGCTTAAAAAAATTTATGAAAGAAAGATTGACAAGCAAGCTCACAGTCATTATGATGGTTTATTGATTGTGTGGCCCATATACATACATCTATAATTGACATGAAATAAAAATGGAGGTACATTGTCACCCCTGAGGACTAAGATATAATGCCACGACACTGGCAAGAAGGGTCCTCAGGGTTTATATATATATATATATATATATATATATATATATATATATATATATATATATATATATATATATATATATATAACACATTCAGTAACTTTAAAATTACAACGCAACTATGTCGGTTTGAACTCCAGTTTATAGGAAAATATTACCAAAGAAATCCAAGTCACATAATATATCACTAGACTTTAAATTCGCTTGCACTGACAGAGTAAATTCAAAGTAGGTACGAAGATGAATAATGGCTTATTTCAGCAATTCGACGTCAGTTAAAATAAGTTTTTTGTTTCAACAATTTAGTGTCTGTAGCTTTGTAGTAGCAGATATGAGTTATTATTTCGCTTGTAGGAAAACTTTTGCAACTATTCAAAGTCACTCAATTTTTTCAGTCTTGTGATGCTTCTACCATTGTAACTAGGTTAGCGAACTACTATATATAGTATATTATTCTATTTTATTAGGGCTTTCGATATCATAATCAAAAATATCTTAAATAAGGGAAAATATTTTAGTTTAGTAAAGATTGACTTGTTACGGCTGTTAGAAACTTCACAAGGCAACACAAATGTTTCTTAAGGTAGGACCGTACAAGGCAGAACTGCACCGCAGCGGAACTGAACGACACGACGCGTAATTTTTTGGTAAACCGAACTTGAACTTCATCGCCGCTACAAAAATATATACAGTATAGCTAGGCAACCTCTTAGCAAGATGAACGACGAAATGTATATGATAATTATTTCATTGTTGTTTGTGGAAAATGAAAGGATCGAGCAAGAGCAGGCAAGAAACAAGCAATGAATATGGCTACATGACATATCAAAATCGCGATGTGAAGAAGGCGAAGGTAGGAACGCACTAGGCGGAAATGCATCGCTGCGGAACTGAGCAACACGAGTTGGTCAGTTGATCAACTTTGCCGCACAGTTCTGCTGCAGTGTAGTTCAATTGCCCCTTAGTGTAAAAATAAAGGTTCCAGATAAAAGGGTCACCCATTCTCTACACTTACCAGAAGGAACACGGCAGCACTACGCTGCTATTTTCGCTGGTATTCTGTGAGAGCGTGTTCCTGCCCTTGTCGAACGGAACATTCGTGCTACAACTATATTACAGCTGCAGTGTGGCTCTACCGCGTAAAAATTTTATGACATTTACCTCGCCCTTAACTTTAAAAAGGTTATAATAATATTATTTGTAAAATACATGTATACTAACTAAAACTATGCGAATAATAAATATATATTATAATACAAATATATAAGCGATGTAGAAATGGTAGAGTGGGTTATTCCTTTTATTCACCCAAAAGAATCCACCTTAGGGTGGTTTCTTTTGGATTTTGGTGGGTTTATCCACCCCAGATGGTGTGGATAATCGTATATATTATTTTCTTCCCTACGTTCCCCATCGGCTGTGTACAGTCATTTATAGAAACATGATAAGAACCGGCTCAAGATATTTAGTAGATATTGCATATAAAATATACTACGCGTTCATTTCGAGTTTGCCGTCGTAGACCGTTACGACGTCACAGCTGACGGTACCGTAGACGAAAAAAGTCATCATGTTTATGTTTTTTAGTATTCATATTTTCAATAAAGTTAAATAATAACGTGTTCGATGAAATAAAATATTTTTTTATGGTGATGATGATGAAATAATAACGTGTTCGATAAAATAAAATATTTTTTTATAGTTTTATTTTACATTTTAAATATATCAAATTAAAGATTTTCGAAGATTTTCTCATTGTAACAGAACAAATTAACGAATATCAACAGAAACAAAAACAAAAAATCAACAGTAACAAAAACAACAGCAAAAACAGTAACAAACTAGAGAACGTACGGGAGCATAAAAAACGGACGTAAGTACACTTCGACGTTGCTATCGGTACTAAAAGGGCGACGCTTGAGGCGCGGAATGAGGGGGCGCGGCGGGAGGTAACGGCATTCTTGAAGTGAACGACTAGTACATACTTCTTGTTTGAGGAGTCAACGTTGAACTAAAAGGAGTGCCTCACAGAATTACAGATTCATTGCATTTCTTGGAATAAAATAATTTAAAATAAAGATAAATACAAGCTTCTTTCTGAAGTACTTGCAAAAAACGTCGAATTCTTTGGTAACACATTTGTGAGCAAATATATTAAAAAAACCATTTCAGATATTAATTAAAAGTAGCGAATTTATCCAGGACATCAAATTACGACTACTAAAGAATGAAATTAGAATTTGTAATTGTCTGGACATATTGTAGTATTTATAAATTACGCAATAGTATTTTTAAAACGAGGAAGTTTAATTTGATTTAAATGCAATACGTAATGCGCGGACTTTAAAAGACTGTAACGGTAGCAGTAACGGCAACAATTAATAAGTTTTTGGAAAGATTTGTGGTTAATAAAAATTAATTAATAAATAAAGTGTATGTGTTGAACTGTTGGTGTGTAGGTGAAAAGTCGAAACAACAAATAAAAGGAATTCCGATTATCCATCCCGTCTGGGGTAGATAAACGGACACGCGTTTCCGAGTATCCACCCTAGGGTAGATTTTTTAGGGTGGATAAACGAAATAACCCGATAGAGGGGATATATTAAGTAGAGATTATTATAGATTGAGCAACGGACATATTCGTACGACCGGTCGCACAAGTGCATCCATTGCCGTTTCCTTGCCGTTGCTGATTGTAGCGACATGAATTGTACTGTCCTTAGAAGGACTATTATTATAATGTTATAATATTATATTTTTTGATTCGTAATCGAGGATAGATGCAGATGTCTATGGGCCACAGCAACCACTTACCATCAGGTGGACTGTGTGCTCGTTTGTCACCCTTTCTTATAAAAAAAAAACACGGATAATTTATACGGACAAATATTTATATTTGTAAAATTAACAAAAATGTTCCAATGAACTGGAATTGATGACTATATTTTTAAAGTCACGATTTACGATTCGCAGCGTCAGAGGTAAATCACAATAATTAATGCAGATGTACTTTATTCGGCGACGTCTTTTATTTGAACGTTCATTGTTCTAAACAGTCGTATAAATGTTAATAATTCAACAAACTTTATAATTATTTTTACTAACTTTATATTAATTTTTACTAATTGACCTTTAAAAAAGCTATAACTCTTTTGCTTCATATTTCGCCTGCACATTCATCCTTCATCGATAAATCATTCCTGGTTACAGCCGTAAGCTTGTGGAACTCATTGCCACGAAAAAGATTAAAAAAGCTTTATTTTTAAAAGTTTCTCCGTTATGGAATAGGAACTTTTTACGAGGCCGTTCTCTATTTTTCCTCACTATCTTAGACATCTTTTATTCAGATCGTTAATGGAAGGGATTTGACTGGATAGGAAAAAGCGCTATGAATATTCATCACTTGAAAGGCGTGAAACGCCGATTGTATTACGAGATTGCAGCTAAATCAAGCTAGATCAAGTATAAATTGAGCATTTTTAGTCGCCGTTATCTTTAATTCACTTTTTATAAAAAATAATAATGAATACTTGCAATTGCTGCATTGCTATAAACAAATAAATAATATGCCATATCTATAGTATGCTTTGCAATGTATCTATAGTACCATATCTATAGTAGCTTACACATAACATTAAGGTAAAAAATTTAAACAAGTACTAGGTCTTAATGTCTTTCCTTTCAGTAGCAATTTTTAATTTTTTTAAATTCCGCGTTTTAGAATTTAAGAATCATAACATTAATTAGTCTGCTGAATATAATATGTCGAAAATCCGACATTTGGTCGGATGACAACAAAAAACCTTTTCAAGACGAACGATCTTATTTCAAATTCAATAAGACACATTTATTTCTTTGGATGAAAATAGCTGGGTTTTTGTGTGGATTTTTTGCTAAAAACGAAGATAAAATGTCTACGAGTTATATGATTTGAAATTTCTTTTATTTTTTTTTCTTTCACAGACAACGTGTACCTTATATCGTGATTTTAAACGAAAGTAGTATCTTTCTATCATCGCAACGTGATCGCACAAACTATATACGTAAAAATTAAAAATTAACCTGTTATTTTTCATCATCATCATCATTACAACATATCACTAGTCCACTGCCAAGCATTGGCTTCCCATGGTAGTGCCAAAATGCATGGTTCTGAGCCACCTGTATCATTATATGCCTCTATCTCTTATCAGATCATCTTATTAATGAGTGGGTTGCCTTACACTTCGTTTATCGGTACGACGCTTCGACTTTTTCCCCATCGGTTGTCAGTTCTTCGAGCTATACGGCCGATCTATTGCCACTTAGCTCAACGATTCGTATGGCTTTGTTGTGTGCTCTGGTTTTAATGCGGATATCTTAATTTCTAACTGAGAAACCTCGAGGATAACCTCCGTAGCTTTATAATAAATTGTAGTTTATTAAATATACATTTTAATATTATAAAACCTTTTTTCTATTTATTAAATATAATATATTAATATCTAGAATATGTAAAACACATACTTGTTAGTTTTATGTCGGTAACAGAGACATGACTGTTAGTATAATTAGACATGTTTTTTGGATTATCCTTTTCCTATTTAAAAGGTCAATGTACTTGTAAAGTATATGCGGATGGCTTGCTGATTTAGAGTTCATGGCCAGCAGAATTTGAACTCGCTTTCCTATATATTCAAGCATTAGTGTTATGAATTCATATCACGTCGTATCGGGTCCATAGATAAAAATGTGGTTTGTGAAATCAAAAAAAAGTTTTTATAATGAACTGTCAAAAGTCCACTGTTAACATAGACCTTTCTTATAGGATAAGGGTGACAAACGAGCACACAGTTCACCTGATGGTAAGTGGATTCTGTGGCAAGAAGATATCTACATTTAATATGGATTAAAAATCAAAATGCGGATGCATTTTCACCCTTGAGGACTAAGATGGAATGCCTCGATTCCAGTAAAACGAGTCTCCGGTTCTCTATACTCATCATACGGAACACAGGAGCATTAAGCTGCTATTTTACGTTGGTATTCTGAGAGAGCGTGGTCCGTCCCCGGTAAAGCCGATCCATTCATGCTACAACCATGATATAGTTGTAGCCAGGCTCTACCTCCCCAACGATTGCCTTTAAAGAGGGATATTTGTCACCGTTGCTACGCTGAGCTGGCGGGATGGCAACCGCAGTATTTTATTTTTGGGTTCTTTTAGGAAGACATTGCTGCCTATTCCCTTATTTGTTTCCCTCTGTCGCCGCTTACAACACCCACGGACGATATGAGGTACGGGATATCCTTAAACTGCCACCACACCGCTAAAAGTAACCGCCAATGTGAATGAAAGGATCATGCATCGTCTTCATCATCATTACAGACCTTCACAAGTTCACTACGGAATATAGGCCTCCCTCAAGGAACGCGACTAAGCACGGTCCCGAGCTACCTGCATCCATGGATTTCCTGGATGTCTTACCAGGTCCTTACTCCGTCCAGTGGGGGGACGCCTTACACTTCGCCTGCCGGTACGAGGTTGTCACTCAAGAAACTTTCTTCTCCATCGGTTTTCGATTCTTCGAGTTATATGGACGGGGAACTGCCACATCAGCTTACTAATCCGTTGGGCTATGTCGGTTACTCTGGTTCTACTGCGGATATCCACGTTTTTTTGTTTATTACGCAGAGAAACTCTGAGCAAAGCTTTCTCTTTGAGACTTTGAGCTTCCTCACATGGCCAGCAGTAAAAGATCTCGTTTCAGATCCATAGGTAATCGCCGGCAGCAGGTACTGGTTGTACAATCTAGTTGTAAGGTTTTGAGGCATGTCCGACGAGCAGATGTTGTGTCGTAATTTCCCGAATGCTGCGCAGCCGAATTGAATCCATCGATTGATATTCCGGTCAAAGTTGGACTTACCTAGTCGGATTACTTGACCCAAGTAAACATACTCGTCCACAACTTCGAGCTTAGTGCTCCCAAAAACCGCCAACATAGGTGTAACAAGGACATTGTACATGACTTTTGTTTTCTCCATTTTCATGTTAATACCTATCCATTAGGAGACACTATTGAGTCATTGAGCATAATGCTTAGGTCCACCAGCGATTCTGCGAAAATGACTATATCGCCGGCAAATCTAAAGTGGGTGATGTACTCGCCATTGACGTTAATACCCTATCCTTTTCAGTCCAGTAGCTTGAAAACGTCTTTCAATGTTTAGGATGAGTTTAGGGGATATTATTTCACCCTATTTACACCTCTCTGTAGTTGGAAAGGTTTTATAATCTGAGTTTGTACTCAGATAGCCACCGTAGCCCTACTGTACAAACACTTCAGCACTTGAATATACTGACAGTCAACTGGACACCGCTGAGTGGACTGCAGCTCCACCCAAATTAAGACAGAATCGAATACTTTCTCATGGTCCACATACGCTGGATGAAGTGACAAATTGTACTCTTTGGTCTTCTGTTCTATTTGTTGAAGGGTATGTATGTGGTCTTAATTCTAAAGCTTTTTGAAACTGGCTTGTTCGGGAAACTGGAAGTCGTCGAGTCTGCGTGCGGGTCGGTCAAATCGGTCTGTACTTTTTCAAGAGAGCGTTGTTGCATTTTTTGAAGAACAAGACTACCGCACTTCTTCCCCATACCTTCGAAGGAGTGCCACAATAAAGGACGGAATTAAAGAGTTTCTTAAAAAATTAAAGCAACGGTGTTCCACTGTAATTCAATCTTCGCCCGGGGACTTGCCGTTTTTAGGTTTTGTAGAGCCTAATATCGCTCAGATTGACATTCGGGATATTATTGAAATGGTGTCGGAAGTCCCGCCCCTGCATTTGGAGATCTGTTTGTTCAGTTGCCTGTATGCTGTCAAATCTGCTGAAGACTGCAGCTTCATTTTCCATCTAACAGCCACGAGATTAAGAATGTAATCGGAGAGTTTGTTTGTTCTTCTGCGACAGGTCTTACAGAATTTAGCTCAGACCGCATGGACAGTTTCCACAAACTTTTCATTCATATCGTCCACTTCATTATAACTTTGTAACTCGAACTGAATGTTTCCGGGGCCTTGTACGAAGGGGACGGAACGTGACTTCATTAGACACGACCTCTCCAACTTAAAAAAGGTTCAGAGTGCCTCTCAGCATTCCGTGATCTTTGCCAGTTTTCACCCTCGCGACCAATGAGACATCACTGTCTAGTTCTCGTCTGTTCATGAAAATGAAGACAATCTCATTTTTTGTCAAACCGTCGTGACTTGACCAGGCCTACTTTCTGTGGGGCCGCTTCCGGAAAAAAGATTTGAATGAAGTCACGAGGTGTCAATGTGAAAAAGGCGGTTTCTCTTTCTGTCGACGTGGCTACTGCAATCGTCGACCCCAAGTCAGTGAACGGATTGTGTACCGCCGTCTCTACCGTTAAAACCTAGCGAAAGTTCTCTCTCTCTCTCTCTCTCTCTCTCCGTCTTTCTCTCTCCTCTTCTCTCTCTCTCTCTCTCTCTGTCACTTTCTGCCTGGTGGTGCTTGACGAGGCCATCGCTATTGTCTACCTCAATCGGTGCACGCATTGTATCCGCCGCCTCTACCGTTTCGGCCTAGCGAAAGTTCTCTCTCTCTCTCTCTCTCCCTCTATCTCTGTCGCCTCCCGCCAGCTCGTGTTCAACGAGGCCAAAAACTGCTAAGTGACATTTTTCAGCACCAACCCGTTTTCGAAAGTAATACTTTATGCACGACCTTGCCCTTTATACAGTGTAAGCAAGCAGCTATTTTTCTTTTTCAATTAAAATATTCTTATAAAATTAGAGTCAATGAGATAATATTTAATCGGATATTGAGTGGCTAGAGTATCTCATAAATGCCTGCAACTACCGTTAGATAAAGAAGACTAAACATGTATTAATATCCCTGTGGATTACAAAACAACTTTTCACTGCCTGTAAGTTTAATTCCTTTACACACAGTTAACATTAGAATACAACTGTGGATGCACAAATAAGTAACGGATTGGAGTCTAGTCCGTGTGTCTGTCAAGACTTAGTATTCAGTTACCTAACCTCCCGTAACCTAACCTCCTTAACAATCACTTTTTAAAGTTTGCGGAACGAGTATTTGCAATGGAATATAATTATCATCGTCACTTGATTTAGAATATATATTACCTGAACGTTCTAGTAATAACAAGTCAATTCTTTATTATTAGGCATATAATAAAGTAACAAAATAACTTAACAGACACAAGTATGTCGATATCGATTGATTCCAACATTGCAAACGAAACCACTATAGGTTAAAGACACCCATATCTTGTAGAGAAACATCACATATAATACTATTACAATAGGGATGTCATTTTTCTGAAATTTAGTATAGTATAATGAGACCAAAATGACCACTTGACATTTCTATTACCACGCATGAAATACACGCAATGTCTTGCAATAGATTTGAATCTTCTGGTCTCATTTAAAAATTAAATTAGGAAGAGTGAGACAAGTATGAATCAATTTATGTGGAATTGTAGGTTCTCTTTATGCATACGTATATATGTAATTTATTCTAAGGCCAGCTTAAATCAGTTTGAGGTAATCTAAAGTATATTCGAGTAAGTTTGGTGTAACCTCTCAAATGTAAGGGAATTTACCCCGTAGGTTTGTGATGCTTGTGCCACAGTTACTCGAATATGTCTTAAAAGAAAAGTTTAAAGTTACAGCATACAAAGGTTTAAAATTCCCGCGATAAAAGTTTAATATGGACGCCCACTGTGGGTTCTAGTAGTAAATACTTATAGACGCAAGACATCTACCAAAAATGAGCTTGTACGGAGTCTTTATTTTGAAATCACGCCAGCGTGTGTGTCGACGACAGTGGCTGTATTTTCCCGTTTTGAGTAGTGTTAGGACTACCACAATGTTGATGTTACTCAAATAGTTACGTTAAAATCTTATCACCTATTTCGCAACTATAAAGGTGGCATCATATGAGACTTCCCATAAAGTATATCCTAATTAATAAAATAAGAATAATCAAAATCGGTTTAAAAATGATGAAGATATCGCATAATAAATATATAAAGAGATTACAGTCAAATTGTAATCCTCCTCCTTTTTTGATGGTAGCTAGGAAAATATGACTTGACTTATGGTGACAAAAATAAATGCAACATAATAATTTTCCCCTGAAACAACGTTCAACAAAATACAGCTAGAGGAATAAAGACCCTCTACCCATTTATACAGAGGAAGAAAGCGTGGAAAAGGGAGAAACGTATAAAATGGATCTTGCAGACTTTGTCTGTTAGCGCAAAGACGAGTTGAGTAATAGTTTTGCATCTAAAAGGAAAATGTAGCTATTCCTTCTAGCAAAAGATGCTTTTGTTTGAGGAAAGGCAAATAGTGTTCAAGACTAATAGATATTGTTATATTTAGCGTAACCTAGGAAAATGGAATAATGCTTTGTGTTAAAAACTTAAGCTTAATTTGAACCGAGTTCTAAAACAAGTACGGGTAAGGTCCTAAATTCAACTCATATGTTTTATGTATGTTCATCGATTTCCCAAAACGGCTTAATCAATTCAAATAAATTGTCATAGATAAAGGATATACCTAGATGGATTACAATTAGTTGAAGAATTTAATCTCACTTGACACTTCGTTATAAATCCGTTATATTTGATAGAAAGAGATAGCAAAAGCTGTTTTGCAAATTTTCAAGCAGTGCGCGCCAATATTTGCGGCCAGCCATATTATAACAGTGGTAGAGCCACGCGGCAGCTTTGCTGTTGCACGTATGGGCTGGCTTAAACCGGGGTGGTACCACGACCTCACAGAATACCGGTGTGAAGTGGAAGCTCTGCTTCCGCGTTTCGTCTGGTGAGTGCAGGTGGCCGGAGGCCCAAATCCCCCTCCCCCCCCCCATCAACATGGTAGCGAAATTAAATAATCATAGACTACCCCAGGAGGGTACCAGCACCCCTGGAGAATCCTTCGCTGAGCATCCACGACCCTGTTTCTTCACTTCTGAGCGTGGGTGCTCAGGCTGCTCCGCGTATTCTGGGGGGAGGGGGGGGGGGCAAAATTCCGCTCAAGACTACAACTGCTCGGGGCAAACGGAGCAACAAGACCAAGGCGACCCCTGCCACGCTGTCCGTGAATTTCTGCAACATCAGGGGACTTCACTCTAACCTAAACGCCGTCCACTACCATCTCGAGACGGCGAGGCCGGCTCTGCTCTCTCTGACCGAGACGCAGGTGTCTTCTCCGGCTGATGTCTCGTATCTCTCCTACCCGGGGTACAAACTGGAACACTCCTTTGTGCCTCGGGCTGGAGTTTGCGTTTACGTCAGAGAGGACATCTGTTCTCGACGCCTAGGCAGACATGAAGGTTCAGACCTGTCCATCCTTTGGCTACGCGTAGACAGCGACGACCATCCGCGCATCTACGGGTGCCTCTATAGGTCCCATAGCGGTAATGCCGAAACAGACCAACTCTTAGACCACGTTCAAGTGGCTGCAGATTCGTTGCTACAGCAGATCCCCTCCGCAGAGAACGTGATCCTCGGCGACTTTAACGCCCATCACGCCGAATGGCTTGGTTCACGTTTAACCGATCATGCGGGGAGATCTGTTCATGATTTTGCCTTGGCATATGGTCTGACACAACTGGTTACTTCGCCTACGCGGATTCCAGATATGGAGGATCGTGCACCCTCCCTGTTGGACCTTCTGCTGACCTCTCACCCGGACGGATATCAGATTTCCGTCGACGCCCCTTTAGGCTCCTCGGACCATTGTCTGGTTCGGAGTGTTGTGCCACTCACGCTGAAACCGCGGTTGCATTCTGCAGGCTGCCGCCGTGTTTGGCACTATAGGTCAGCCGATTGGAATGGGATGCGGTCTTTCTTTGCATCCTACCCTTGGGGGCGGGTTTGCTTCTCGCCGGATGATCCCAACGTTGTTGCGGATTCTGTTACTGATGTGGTACTTCTGGGTATGGAACTTTTTATTCCTTCCTCTGTGGTGCCCATTGGAGGCAAATCTCAGCCATGGTTTGGTCGCTCCTGTGAAATAGCATCATGCTATAAGCAGGAGTGCTACCAAGCCTGGGTTGATGCATCAGCGTCCCGGGATGTAAACACCAGCGCTCTAAAAAGAAGTATAATTCCGCCTCTAGGTCCTTCAAAAGAGTCATTGCCGAGGCAAAGTCAGAGCACATAGGCAGAATTGGCGAGAAACTAGTTCGCCTTCCTTCTGGAACCCGTGCATTCTGGTATCTTGCCAAGGCTGTCCAGGGGAATTTCTGTCAGCCATCTCTTCCATCTCAGCACAGGGAAGACGACTCACTGGCCCATACTGCAAAGGAGAAAGCCGATCTTCTAGGCTCTTTCTTTTCTTTGCATCTAACTCGACTCTCGATGACGGGGGGAGTACGCCGCCGACCATCCCACGGTGTGAGTGCTCCATGCCGGAAGTGCAGTTCACACAGCGCTCGGTTCGCAAAGCACTCCTCTCCCTGGACATCCACAAGTCGAGTGGGCCTGATGGAATCCCCCCAATTGTGCTGAGGACGTGTGCTCCAGAGTTGGCACCGGTTTTAACGCGTCTTTTCCGGTACTCCTACTCCCTAGGCGTAGTCCCAAAAATCATGGAAGACGGCTTTCGCCCACCCGATCCCTAAAAAAGGCAACCGCTCAGACCCGTCCAACTACCGGCCTATCGCCATCACCTCCTTGTTCTCCAAAACAATGGAGTCAATTGTAAACCGCCAGCTCGTGAGGTACCTTGAGGATCACCAGCTGATTAGTGACCGCCAATACGGTTTTCGCCGTGGTCGGTCAGCTGGTGATCTTCTGGTCTACCTCACTCACAGACGGGCGGAGGCAGTAGAGTTCAAGGGGAAGGCATTGGCCGTTAGTTTGGACATTGCGAAGGCCTTCGATCGGGTTTGGCACAAAGCGCTTCTTTCGAAGCTCCCTTCCTATGAGCTTCCCGAGAAATTGTGCGATTGGATCACCAGCTTTCTTGCAGATCGGAGCATCAAGGTCGTTGTAGACGGTGCAAGCTCCGATTGCAAGCCTATTAATGCTGGTGTTCCACAGGGCTGCGTGCTATCGCCAACGCTGTTTCTTCTGCATATCAATGATATTGTTACGCGCTCAAGTCGACGACACACTAGCGCCATCTAGTGTCAGGAACGAGAGCGAGGGGAGCTTTGCAGAAAATGACATCACAAATCTCTCAACCGACAGCGCCATCCGAAGAACTAAGTTTCTGGAAAGTCTGCACTCGCACACTCGTCCCTTTGAGCGCCTTTGCTTGAATGTTCGGGATGCTTCTTTGCTAATTTAAATAAATAGGCGCTGCAAGATGCGATCGGGGCAGTATTGAATTGGCGATACGAGCGAAGCTTCGGAGCGCAATTAAGTGAATTAGTGTGTTTAATTATTAGTGTTTTAGGTTTTAATTTGTGTAAAGTAAATTAAAGTGTTAATTTAGGTAACTTTATCGGCAATTTTTATTGTCACGAACCTCAAGCACGTAACAACATGTTGCATACCCGTAACATTCATTGCTATGCAGATGACAGCACTGGTGATGCTCTTTACACCAGCCGAGCCAATATTTCTTGGGAAAACGTCTCCGAGTGCCGGGACAAACTTGTGTTTGAAGTCGAGTCTTTGCTGAACAGAGTCTTGGATTGGGGACGACTAAATCTAGTCCAGTTTAACCCCCAGAAGACACAAGTTTGCGCGTTAACCGCTAAAAAGAACCCCTTTGTCGTATCCCCTCAGTTTCAAGGCTCTGCCCTTGTTGCCTCAGCCAGTATCGGAATCCTCGGCGTCGACATATCGAGTGACGTGCAGTTTCGTGGTCACTTAGAAGGGAAGGCCAAATAGGCCTCTAAAAAGCTTGGCGTGCTCAGCAGAGCGGGACAGTATTTCATGCCGGCACACCGCCTGCAACTTTTCAAGGCGCAGGTTCGGCCGCACATGGAATACTGTTCCCATCTCTGGGCTGGGGCTCCCCAGTACCAGCTCCTTCCACTTGACCGCATCCAGCGCAGAGCGGCTCGAATCGTCGACGACCGAGTGCTTTCCGACCGGCTCGATTCACTGGCACTGCGAAGAGATGTTGCACCTCTTTGCGTATTTTATCGCATCTATCACGGGGAGTGCTCTGAGGAATTGTTCGGATTAATCCCAGCCGTCAAATTTCGTGAACGCACTACACGGCAAACGTCCCGATACCATCCACACCATCTGGATGCTTGGCGGTCCACCACTGTACGTTTCACAAGGAGTTTTCTGTCACGTACAACCTCTCTGTGGAATAGTTTACCACCGGCGATTTTTCCGGACCGATACGACCTGGGGACCTTCAAGAAAAGAGCTTACTCCTTTCTAAAGGGCCGGCAACGCACCCGAAATTCACCTGGTGTTGCGGTTGATCATGGGCGGCGGTAGTCAGTTAACATCAGGTGAGCCGCATGCTCGTTTGCCCCCTCTTCTATAAAAAAAAATATTTGTTTGTTACTCGGCCTAGGTCTCCTACAGTAGGTAGGTACTTGTTGAAGCGATGGCATATCTTTTAAATTTTAGAAATGTGCTTTATAAAAGCCTGTTTTGAAATTAACGATAATTTTAATTGTTTTAGAATAGCGTTTAGTGTGGGTACTAGGAGGGGGGGGGGGGGGAGTAGGCTTAAAAGAATATTGATAATGATTTGAATATGTAAGAAGTGAGATGGATGCGGACAGGTTTTGGCTTGTAGAAATCTATAGGAGGGGCTTGTGCTTTACAGGAACAATTTGCTAGATTGCTTCTGTGTTCCGTTGTGTAAAGAAGATTTGCCTAAATCGCCACGTTTTTCAGGCGTGATCGTGGGAAGATTGCTGTTTCAAACGTATCGCATACTGGTGGTGCTGATGACGCTGCTGCTTGTTGCCGGAGTCAGAAACCAAACTATTTTTATACAACAGTCACAGTACCAGACGCTTCGCATCTTTGACCTCTGGACGTCTGACGTCATCTGTCAGAAGTGGTAAATTCTTTTTAGCTTAACCCAAAGTCGCCTCTTTCAAACAACCATGAGACAAAGTATAGTGATATAAATTAAGGTCTTACTCCGCCATAAAGGGTAAAAGTGAAAGTATATACTAACGCAACTAAATTTTGCACATCTTCAACTATTTATTTTAAAGTGTGCCTGGCAAGCATTTCAATGCCTTTTAGCCGACTTCAAAAAGTAAGTTCTCAATTAGATTATGTAATCTTTTCTTTTGTATGTATATGACGTGATATATTTGTTGAGTGTGAACTTATTTAATGATTGCTTTTTATTAAACAGGTTATACTTTAGATATACTTCAAGTACTAATTAATTACTGTTAAATTTTGAGAAAAAATTCCACCTCTAAAGATGCGAAAACAAGGGATGAAATTTTAAATGTAACTACTTAGACGACATTCCAGTTGCTTTACGTAATGTACGGTCTTATATTGTCATATAATATATTTTTGTATATATAATAGAAAGTTGTAAAGTTTCCCAAGTAAACGTGCGGTGCATGCTACAAGTACAATATTCGTATGGTTAAAATTACAAACTAACAACTGCCTTGTAGAATATTAACTAGTATTTAGTACAAGCAAGAGCATTATTTTATTGCAGTTTCTGGCGTTGTTTAACCATAAGTTAACCATTTCGCCGGGGAAACGATACACACTGTTTCTACTCAGAGTACGAGAACTAAATTCAAGTTTGGAATTAAAATCGAGTTCTGTGAATTGCAATAAGAATAAAATATTAAGGTGTCTGGGAACATATTCTGATACTTAAAATTGGATATTTTATTATTGCATTATTTGCGACAAAAAAAACTTTTAGTCTACTTGATTTTAATGGGCCACTGCAGTTCATTGTCATCTGTAAGCACCTTCAAACAATGAAGGACTCAGACACATTCTCACCGCTAAAGTCTATTAGGAAGTTCCCCACAGCCTTGCGGAGCACTAAAAACCGACACGGAGCAGTGGATCCGACAGAACTGGGCAAAACCCTACCACCCAGAAACATAATATAATAATAATCATTATATTAATACGTGAACATTGATTATTTTAGTACTTGATTATCGATCGTTTAAGTACCTGGACGGATGCAGAAATTTTCTTTTTATATCTTATTTATGGCCATAATTGAAACAAGTAGAAACTTTAACTACGCTATCCAAATACTTCGGTATATATAGAACAGTCCAGTATTATCACGCGAAATACACACACACACTTACCCACACAACCACAGGAAACGATGTAGTAAGTGTTTCGATGGCGATATAAATCTTACGTGTTGTTATCCGTTTAGACATCTTAAGACAATGGCAATGTAGCAATGGTTATAATAACTCCGTGAATAATTATAATCCATAAATTATGTTATTGTTGAATATAAAAAAGTTAATAGTTTATTTAGCCAGAGAGAGAATAATTAGCGGGATAAGATTTTCCAAATGAAAAATAAAAGCTGTAGCTCATTCTTTAGTAGTTGCCTTCACACTTAAAGACGCATTGGGAAAATTTAAAATCGTAAAGTAATAACGCCTCAGTTGAAGCTATGAATTCTTTAATAAAGATATAATTTTTTTATAATGATGAATAATGAATAATGAAAAAATACAAAGCGATCTTTTTCAACGAGAGTTATTTATTATACCACAACAAACTAAAAATAGTTGTGAAAAATAGAAGTGATTTTTTCATCTTAATGTCACCATAATCCTGCTCAATTAGCTACTGTTGAAAAATATTTGTCTCAGAGAGCACAAGGGATCTGTGAGAAAAACACTTTAGCTCCAGCTTTAGTACATTAAGCAAGTTTTGTTGCGCGTCAACAAGCTTCGGGTCCCTCGCCTACTTTATAGTAGTCGAGTGAAATCGGCCACTCGAGCGTGTGCCTGCTAAAATGTAATATGTCAGAGGAGTCCCAATCAATATTGGTTACACCGTGAAGCGAACTTCTAACAGAACATTCTTCACCCATCAGAAGAGGATAATTCAGTTCTTACAATCCGTAATGTGTAACATCCTTCTACAAGATCCAGAAGTGTACAAGCACGATATTAAATGTAGTATCTCTTATATTGGGCAAATAAAAATATCTTTCAAACCCGCGTAAAAGAACATATAGGTGACATAAAACACCGTCATTCTTAATATTTGTATAGAATAAATAATTACTCTATTCTATTTAATCACACATTAAAAACGGTCCTAGCATTTAAGTCAGAAGAAACATAAGTAAGTGATTTTATGTAACTTTAGAAATATTTTAAGTGGTTGGTGACACACTTTGCTGAATATCAATTATTTCATGGGATACATTTAGGTAAGATAAATTTCGCTCAGATGAGTTATTGCTCGTAATTACAGTCGCATATGTGTAACTTGTATTGTACCATGTCTTAATGAAACTGATAAAATATTCCGTAGCTGAGTACCTACAGGCTTTTGCTTCTAGAATTTTAAACGTTTCGAGTTTGAGTTTGTAATTTTGCGTGTAAAACTGAAATTTCATTCAGGCCAAAAATATCACTAAGAGAACTTTTAAAAATCAATTGCTGTCTGTTAGTCTCGCAAAAGCTCAAAAAGTGCTCGACCGATTTTAAGAATTTTTTTATGTGTATGTGAATGGATTGTTTAAATACTTAATTGGACCCGGTAGGTGGCGCAGTTGTCGATATCTAGAAATCATCCCTGCAAATACGGGGCTTAGCGTTAGTTTATAATATAATTAAAATATATTATAATTAATTAATTTAGCATTGTCGCAAATGAGGGATAAGGTATAATTTTTTAGTGTAATATGAAATCCTCATCTTCTTACTTTTGTGGTTTACAATCAGCTTAAGACCACCGAAAACACTACTTATTCTCATGCAGGGTATATTTCTGAGTTTTTTGAGAAGTTCGAAATTGAGAATTTTTCTGCAGCATACCAGGAAGTTGGCGGTGGTTGGCAGTGGTTCACCCCTGTACAGAGGCAGATGGCAGGCATGGATTTATGTGCTTTCAGAGAGCACATAAATCAATTGTCACTACGCTAATCTCCCTCCGGTCATATTGGTTTACCGTCCTATCAGACCATGAGTGTGAAGTAATACACTGTCCTGCGCAGATGGCTATCACGTTGATCCTGGCTGCCATAGCCGAAAAAAGGTCTGAACGATTTTCGCAGATTTTAGGCTCGAACTGTATTATAGCGGATAGAGACAATAGATCCATTGGTTGAGTGCACGTGCAATGAAGTTTCTTAAATAACCGTTTCCGTTCATTGAAACTGGTGAAAAGAAAGAAAGAAAGGTTATATTTTCACTTAAACTAAAACCAAAAAGAAAACTCTAAGCTTGTCCATACTCTCGTATTCTTGGTATCATATTGCACTTTTGTTCAGTGAAAATATAAATAATTTTACATTGTTGCGACGTCGGTAAATTTACTCTCTACTCCAGCAATCTTGTTAGTGGAGACTGCTTTCGAGGTTTCTTTATTTTAAAAGTATTATAAGTTGCAGGCAGAGTACTTGATTACTTGGTTAGGTTCAAATTCATATGGGTTGAAACGTATTGTGTTTGGCCTATGTGTTTGGGTTTTTTGCTGAACATTCAATGTTTTTAATAAAAATTTTAGAAGCTAAGTGATGCGACAGTTGCCTAATGATTAAGGATGTAGATTGCTAATCAGCAAATCGTGGTTTCGAATCTGCTATTCGTGGATTTATTCATTCATACAGTCGTGGATCAGTTTAAGCACAAGAATTATAAGCAAACTTGGAGAGGAAAACTTTATTTACAAAAAATAATAATAGAGAACAAAATATTATTGTCTTCGTTCGATTAAACCTTGTTTACACACTAGCTGCATTCCGGCATGCGTTGCGATGCCTCTTTTTAACCGACTGCCAAAGTAGTATAATAGGTAAAAAAGTAGAATAAGGGGTGTAATAAACTATCAACATCTATCTTTACACCCAATTAAAATGTACGTGTCTTAAAGGTAGGAGTGATTAGGCATATTTAGTCAGTGCGCTTCGCCATCTTCGGCTGCGTCACCACTCAACAATCATCTGAGATAGAAGTCAAGTGCTTGCTTTGTATAATAAAAAAATGACTGGTATAGGGGAACGTACACAAGACAAAAAAGAAGCATTCGTTTTCTTTATTATACTTTTTTTCCTCAGTCGGTGTAAATTATTAAGTAATAGATTCAACGTCTATTTAGTATTTATTACAGCCCATTAAAATGCACTGCTGTACATAGGCCTCTTTCATAGATTCCCTCGTAGGTGGGACTGTGCCATAGTTGGGTTGACAATCGAAGTTTTTTTTTATTCAGCTGTTATCAGGAAGGAGCTGCTGCCCATCTTCTGTTTCAGTTTCCCTTAGCTGTCTCTTGCGAAACACACGTAACGATATAGGCTAGTAAGTATTTTTACACCGCCACTACACGATTTCAACATAGAAATTGTTTACTAATGAATAAAGAAAACAATATAAACAGCCTATACGTGTCGCACCGTGATAGCTTAGCGCTCGCTGTGAATTTCACAGTACGTGAGCAACACGCATTCGATGCCCGCCGGCACCAATAAAATTGTTAATTGCAATTTTAAGTGCTGATTTAACACGTGCATGGCAGTGCAGTTAAATATCGTGAGAAAACCTGCATGTTTGAGAAATAAGAAAAATAATATTTTGAAGACATGTTAAGTTCACAAACACGCTTTGGGGCCACGCGGTGGACACTTTCTTGCCACAAAAACCTCTCATAAATGGGGGGAGATCTGATAGGAAGTTGTATCTCTCCGTATCCTGTTTCATTCCACTCCATCACCTCTTACAACACCCCACAGGATAATATGGGGTAGTGGATATTCTTACACTCACTGTACGATAAATGAGTTCTCATTCATAAGAGTGCTTTCATCATTCATAAAAGTCCGAAGCAATGGGTAATTAGCAGGCTTCGTAATTCCACGAAATGTTTTTTTCAAATTCTCACACAAAGCAAGTTACCTCCCTAAGTTTTCCTTCCGCCGAGGACGTATAATACAACATATTACATTGTGATTAAAATTTCACAGGAATGGAACTCGGTTTGTTTACGTACTACGGAATTATGTCGACCGGGGGCTATCACGAATCGAAATTATAAGTTATAATTATAAATTAAATTATAAAACCTAATCAAAATTTACTTGGAAAACCGTATATACAAAATAGAAATCGGGCTGTATGTAATTAGGTATATTATGACTTTTCTATTTTTTCTATATACTTTTAGAATATTTCGTCCTTGTTTCCGACACCATTTATATTTGTAAATAGACGGAGATGGATCGTCAGATGCAAGCTAAGAGACGAGCAGCAGTCCTAGAATATCGGAAATAAAAACTGCGGTTGTTAATCTGCCTGCAAAGGACTATGCCAGATAGGGCTTTCAAAAAAAACGACTAAAACTCTTTTCGAACATTATTTTCTCATAGTCATTGTGCATAAGTAAGATACTCGTAAAAGTTTAAAACTATGTTCTTAACTTTATTCTATAACAATTAACTGCAGAGCCATCTACATATAAAATTGAAAGTAAATTTGGCAATGCAAAAAAATGAATCTATAATTAAAGTGTTACGAATAAAATAATAAATACAGATAATCCGTACCGACAAATTTTACTTGTATTACTTATGAACCAAATGACAATGTTGCAATGAGCTGGAATTGAGCACTTTATTTTTAAAGTCGATCCTTTACGATTCGTAGCTTCGGATGTAAATCGCAATAATTAATGCAGATGTACTTTATTCGGCGATGACTTTTATGTGAGCATACATTGTTCTAACAAGTCAGACAAATATTAAAAATTCAACAAACTTGACGATCACTCGTATTTCTATTTTATCTTAATGCCCGGTTTATAATATTCCAGTCCAGCGATCGAATCCAGCGCTGGATTGCTTACTGGAAAAATGTAAACCGGAACTGGAATGCACTGAATCCAGTAAGCATTCCAGTCCAGTAACTGGATTGGCGGTCTACTTTTGAATCCAGTGCGACCAATCCAGTGCAACTGGAATAATGTAGACGGCCAATCCAGTGCCGTTCCAGTGCTGTCATTGTAGTGTTCACACTTGAACGGCTTCTAAATAACTGGAATAATGTAGACGTTACAGATCCAGTCCAGCACTGGACTGGATTCGCACTGGATCACTGGACTGGAATAATGTAAATAGGGCATCATTTCTGCCTCAATACAATTCGAAATGTCATTAGAAAGAATTTGTAATATAAATTTAATAAAACACTGCCTCATTAAACGTTTAAAATGAATATTTTCTCTCAAATAAGAGTACATATTATGGAAAGTTATGATATACGGTGGATAAATCAACGCAAAATATCAGAAACATAAAAGTTGCTCTCACTGTTTTTACTAAATTACCTTAGAAAAAGCTCTCACTCTTTTCCATCATATTCCACCAGCACATTCTTCCTCCTTCTTTAATAAATCATTCTAGGTTTACAGCTGTAAGCTTTTGGAACTCATTGCCTTTATGTATTCGACGTTCCCAGTGTTTTTTCTTCGAAAATCTGCTTAAAACTTAATACCCGGAATTATAATATTTGCCGTCATAATCCCGTCCTTAATTTTATCTATAATACCTACCGTCAACTGTCGTCATCTTGTGTTTTCATATATTTTTTCCTTTAACTTAATAGTTCAATTTATGCAGAACTTCTCTATAGGCTGTGTAACTTTAAAAAGCGGTTATTTGCGCAAGAAGGTTGCCTGGAAGTAATCGCTTCCAGAGCGATGAGAGTACCGGCTGTAACTTCGATGTAGTTTATTTCATTTTGTTTTAATTTTAATGAATATTGGTGTACAATAAGGAATATATTAACTGATTTATTGATTCAACTTAGAAAAAGATAGCTAAAGGGTTATTTCTATTACGAGTAGTGTTATTAAATACTACTTACTTCACCGTTACAGTCTTCTAAATGCCCACTGATGAACATAGCTCTCCCAATAGATTTCCTCATAGGGGAATTTACCATAGCTGCCACGCTTGGTAGGCGGGTTACTTAATAATCGAAAATGTTAAAATAACAATGTTCTTTGATATTAAAATTTTACTTGGTAACTTTAATAGCCAAACAGCTACGTTTATTCTATTATATACAACTTATTTGAACACGAACTACCGGTGCGACCTCCTTTTATTTTCCGAACTTGATTAACACTTTGCAGTACGTTTTAATCTTAGAACATATATTATCATGCACGTAATATTCATATCCTTAATAAAGCAAGCTTGTTAATCTAGATCTATGTTACATTAAATTAAATGGTGGAGCAATAAAATATTATAAGCAAGCTTAATGGTTGAAAGAGTTATTTAAAAAACTCGACGGCTTTAAAAAGTTTATTGAAAAAACCTTCCCCTTCTTTTCTTAGTATGCTATAAATAATTACTAAATAGCCTATGACAGTTCCACAATAAAGAGGAATCTTACAACACCTCATATATTTAAATCCATCAAGGCGTTTGGGCTGAAGAATGCCAAAAATAGACATATGTACTTACAAACTCTCGAAAAACATTACTCTCCTTTTGGGGCAGTTGGTTAATAATATTTATTTACATTTAAGTTACCTTCGAGTAATAAAACGATAGTACATATTATCATTCCCGTGATGTGCTTTTCCAGTTCTACGTTTAAGTCTACAGAGACGCATTTGTTAAAGGTGAGCATCCATTTTACATATACCTAGCATCTTACAGTATTGTACATATCTTAGATAATGCTCTTAAATTGAACACGTAACAGATAACAGATTGTTCTGTGTTAGTTTTAAATAAAATATAACTAACATAATTCTAACTTAAAATTAGAGTGACTAAGGAACTTATAGCCAACCTGAATGTTAATACATTCTGCAGCCTGCAAGCAAATTAAAACTAAAAACTAAAAACATTTAGTTACCTCTAAAGACTAAGGTGGAAGGTTACATAGTCTGTAATTATGCCTGTATATCCTTCAGACCGGAACCAACAATGTAAACATTGAAAATTGGCGACAGAAATAGAAAAATTATAGACATCTTTTATTCAGATAGTTAATGAAAGGGATTTGATCGCATTGGAAAAAGCGCTATGAATATTCATTACTTTAAAAGCGGGAAACGCCGATTGTATTATGAGATTACAGCTAATTGATCGAGTGTAAAGTAAGATTTTTCAATTGCCGTTATTTTTCATTCACTTTTTATTAAAAAAGCATTAATAGGATTCGTCAACAATTGCTGTATTGCTATAAAACAATAATTACGATAGCCATATCTACTATATGCTTTACAATGTACCACTTATAGACGAACACATCATGCATATTTCTGGGTTACAGATACCAGCTAAAAACTTAAACCATATATTAGGTATCTACAACCTCATGTTACAAACTTGGCGTAAGCTGAATTATATTATTTGTGTAGAAAATCGATAAAAATGCATATTACGTACACATTACCAATATACAAGTGGCTATGGTAATCAATTCCCAGACAGGCAACGAGTAGCAGCGTCATAAGTGTGAGATGTTTGGTGCTGCACTCGTCAATGCGTGTACCAAGCGCAAGATTAAGACGAATCTCCCTGCAACGTAAAATGCCCACCATATTCAGCAGTGGACTTATAGGGGCAGATGATTGCAATCCACGCACGTGATACTCTTGATACAAAAACGGCTACATGTGCGTTGCCACCTCAGAACTCAGATGGAATTCCTCACGTCATATACAATCCTATAGAATTAGAGTTCCGACTCATTTCACTGAATTTTCTAGAAAATCCCTTAATTCGGGCTACTCTAAATTAAATTGGTATAATTGTTTCTTATTGAAATGATTAATATTTTTTTTACTTTATACAATAGTCTTTTTACATAAATTCATTGATCTTCTGACCGCTGAGCTCTATTATGGGATTCCTTACCTGAAGATAATAGGAAAGAAGAAATGCCCCTTGCATTTGCCTGTAGCTTTCCTATTGTCTTCGTTAACAAGAGGTTAGTTTGAGGGCACAGGTTAAAGTTTATTATTTAATACAAATTAATAAATTTCAATTTTCATCTTTGTTATCATCATCATCATTACAGCTGTTCATAAGTCTACTGCTGAATATAAACCTCTCCCAAGGAGTGCCACAAAGAACGGTCCTGAGTCACCTGCATTTGTCGACTCTTACTCTTACCAGTCTTACCAAGACACACATTTCTTACATAACCATCGGTTGTCGTTTCTTTGAGCTATATGGCCGGCGTTTTGCCATTTCAGTTTACTAATCCTTTGGGCTATGTCGGTTACATTCGTACCAATAAGGATATCCTCATTTCTAAGTTTATCACGCAGAGAAAGCCCGAGCTGAATATGAGAATATCCCGTTGAATAAAGGATTTGCCGTAGTCATCACGATCGGCGTCGGATGACGATCGCAATCAAATAATCAGACGTTTCGAGCCATCTACGCACGTTTAGTCGTCAGCCTAGGTGTTAACGTCTAAGGAAAATCGAATGGTTACACCGCCATCTATCGAAGAAAATGAGAATTTTCTGGCATTTCACATAGTCGTCTCTTACGACACCCACGAGATAAATTTTCGCCGTCAATACCGAGCAACCTTGTGAAGTTATTTATATACCTAAACTGCTTCAACAACACAGGAAAAATCCTAGTGTGGGTTAATTTTGTTTAGAGACTAAGGGTGAAAAACGAGCACACAGTCTATCTGATGGTAAGTGGATGCTGTGGCCCATAGACATCTACATTTATCCTTAAATAAGAATCAAAGCAAATGCAGAGCAGATGCGTTGTCACCCCTGAGGACTAAGGTAGAATGGCTAGTTTTCAGTATAAAGGGTTTTCATTTCTCTACAGTGACCATACAAGAAAAGCAGCATTACGCCTCTATTACACGCTGATATTCTATGAAAACGTGCTCCTACCATGGTTAAACCAACTCATTTGTGTTACAACCACATAAGAGCAGACACGTGTCTCTACCACGTTTTAAACCGTTTTATTAAAAAATAAAACCTCCACACTGGCAGTACGTAATTACTGCAATTGTATTTATAACATAAAAGCATATTTATCGCAAATTCACTGAACATAATTTTCGTGTACAAAAGTTCACATGTAACTAAAATACAAAGCTACACATTAATTGCAATTCCTTACAAACCAAATGAGTATGTAATAATTTGATTGGTAAATATACACGTATTTGCGAATGTTAATCCCTTTAGCTCTTCTAAAAATAAGCAGGGTGTTAATATAATTTATATGGCGTTGTTGCAACAAAAATAATAATTTGTAATACGTTAATAACTTTTTTTAAATTACCCTCACATTAGAATTTTCTCCTGTATCATGGAGGCTGTTTGCAATCATAAATTGTACAAGACAAATACTTATTCTTTAGCTTTACAACTCATTGATAAGCCACGGCGCCACGGATCCGTCAAATTTTATTTATTTTTATTTATTTATTTACACTTTATTGTACTAAAGGTACAAATTTTAGTAACTTTTAAAGATTGGTAAGCATATTTTTAAAATATAATGTTATATGCTATTTGTGTCAGCTTACTTGTTGCAAGGGTACAAAATTAGAAAAGCATTTGCACGATATTAAGTGAATCTTGTGTCCTGGAAGCCTAAGATTAAATCCATTCGTCCATTACAATCCATAAAACTTCACTGCTGAATATAGTCCTCCTATATAGATTGCCGCATAGGAGAGATTTTGCCATAGTTGCCACGCCTGGTAGGCGAGTTGGAAACCGCAGTTTTTTAATTATTTTAATTTGAAGGTGCTGCTGCCCATCTTGTGTTTCAGTGTCCTACCGTCGCCTCTTACAGTACCCACGGGGCGACAAGGGGCGGTGGATATTCTTACACCGACACTTTCAGTGCACATACAAAAAAATCTTCGTTTTCGATTCTCGTCACAACCATAACACAGCAGAATCATTCTGTTATTTCTAGTTTTTCCATGCTGCTGTTTTACGCTAGCATTTTATAAGATCGTGATCCTTCTTCGGAATAGTTAACCCATTTGTGCTAGGAACATATTTCATCTGCAGTGGAATTACCACAAATAAAAGTTTGGTTCAAAAAGATTTATTTTCATTTCATTTATTAGTATAGAAATTAGGTCAAACGTAATTATTAATTCCCTTGAAAACATTTCTCTCCAAAAAAGTATTTTAATATCCTTTTCCTAAACGTCATTTCTAAATGTCTAATGTGAAATGCTAGCCCGTGTAATTTTTATTATAGAAAGTTAAAGACGGAAAGAAGGAAATAAAACGCCAAGATGTAAATTTTGTTGCACGATGTACTCGTAAAATATTTTCCTACATTGTGTGTTCTTTATATGTGTAATACAAAACCTAAATAATTTATGTTCCCATTTTGAGGTTACCACCCCTAACCTTTATTTAATACGCGAGGAATTTTTTTTGACTAGAGGGCTTTGCAGGACTCTTAATTCAACAAGATCAATAATGACTGCTTCACCCTTGTTGAGAGGGGATTTCGGTCGAGACCCGTCTCAAAACTGTAATAATAATAATATCTTGAAATGTCGTAATTTAGAATACATTAAAGATGTTTCTTCAGATATATTACCTTATACTTAATTCGAATGTTTGGTAACTTGATAAAGTTTATTCTACTTACGTTTTAATGCTCGTTGGAAAGCGAACGTACGTAAAGCTTTTATTATTTCCTTGAAACATACAACATCCTTGCCAAGCAACGTACTTCTTCTTTTAATGTCTCTCTCGCGGTCTCATTGAGTTTTGAGAATGTTTGTAACTAGATCTTAACAGGAACATAATTTATCATGTATTTACTATCAAGAACATTATGTTTCATTTTTATCAAAATTGTTTTTGAATAAAAATAGCTAGCAACATTACCTTGTAGATGGGTATGGTATGGTTGTACTCCCTGTAGATGTAGACATGAACTGGGAAAAAAGCGGGAAGTCGTTGGATGCAGATGGCTCAGGACATTGTTTCTTGGTTTTCCTTGAGGGAGGCTTATGTTTTGCAGTAGACTTATGACGGGCTGTAATAGTGATGATTATTATTATTATGTTTTTTCAATCAAAATATCGATTTGTTGCATCGTAGTGGTGTAAGAGAGTTCATAAAAACATTGTCTCGTAAATGTCATATAATTGTTCCGTATGCTTGAATATTCGATACATGTTCATTTTATCTATGTATTAAAATTTATATGTGGGCTAACTATAAAACAATGCAGGTTTAACCAACGGCTTTAAATCCACAGGTTGGTAATTAGTAGCTGTATATTTTTGCCATTGCGAGGATATCAGCTTCTACGAAAATAATTTTTATTTCCATTAGATTTAAAAATTTCAAATATTAGACATTTACCCTCTAAAGCTTTATGACTTACTACGAGGTGTGACTGTATCTCTGTTCGGCTTATAATAAATAAACTAAAGGAAGGGGTACACAACAACACCAACTCTCTGTTTATATAAATACTAATTATCTTTTTGAAAAAGCGAATGGCACTGTTGATTGTCCAAGGCTGAGCTAGTCAGTTAGATTTACTAACAAGAGCTAATTGTATTAAAAAAGCCTCGCCTAGACATTAGCATTGTTATTGTCATCATCATTACATATATTCACACGTCCAGGCTAAACATAAGCTTATAGCATACAAAGCACTGTCCTGAGCCACCTGTATTCATTGACTACCTGCAATTCTTACTAGGTTGCTATTCCATCTAGAAGTAGTCATATATGTACTGGATATTTATATGAAGCTTGGAAAATCAATTTCAATATTTTGTCTAACTAGGTGTCACACACAGGTGTAACACAGTCATTTCAAAACGGTTGAAGTTTTACAACAAAGTTTTAAACATAAATGGAACAGATTTCGAAACGCCTACGTTAAAAAGAAAACCTAAACAGTTAAGCAAGGGCAAATTTGGATATCATTGAAACCTTTTGATAGCCTTCAAAGATTTACATCGATATAAAATTGTTTTCAATATCCCGACGTACTTCTAAGGATTTAATAACTTTATGTCAGCGGAAATTAATTTATCATGTTATAAGAGTAAATTGTTTTAATAAGCCGACTGCCGAAAATAGAAGATCAAATCAATTCGACTGTACGTTTTTTTTTATATACACGTCACTTCTTCATACTCCATATCTTCATATCTAACTTAGTCCTCTTTACCTTTCTTATTAATTTTGAAACCAAAACTGAAACTGGAGATGGGCATCAGCATCTTCATGATATCAGCACCAAATTATAAAAATAACTGCTGTTGCCAACACTTCTGTCTAGCGTGGCAGCTATGATAAATATCCCCCGATGAGGCAATATATGGTGGAGGCATTCAGTCAGCAGTAGATTTTGATAAACCGTAACCAAGATTTTTTAAGAAATTTCATGAACGCACTACGCGGCAAACTTCCCGATACCATCTGGATGCTTGGCGGTCCGTGGCGTACTTTGAACTAGGAGTTTTCTTCTGCGTACGACCTCTCTGTTAAAAAATTTAACACCGGCGATTTTTCCGGACCGATACGACCTGGGAACCTAGAAGAAAAGAGCTTACTACTTTCTAAAGGGTCGGCAACGCACCTGCAATTCCTCTTGTGTTGCGGTTGTTCATGGGCTACGGTAGACACTTAACATCAGGTGACCCGTATGCTCGTTTGCCCCCTTCTATATAAAAAAAGAAATAAAGAGAATTCATAACCTTTTCTTTATTTAGGTTAACTTGGAATAATACTAGATTACCGTCCAGTCGATAAATGAGACGGTACACTTTTTTTTATAAAATAGAAGTGACAAACGAACTTTTAATTCACCGGATGGTAAGCGACTGCAGCCCATGGACACCTGCAGCCATCTACAAATAATGAAGGCCACCGGTGCGTTGTCACTTCCGTAGATTACGATGCCTCACAACCTGTCATTATACTGGCTTCTTATATCTTTCACACAGTAGCGTAATTCCTAAGATTTCGTGACAAAAATATGTAAGGGGGTGGTATCTACCCAGACCTACCAAGGCACAAAGAGAGAAGTGGTTCAGTAGGTAGAAGAACTACCTACTGAACCACTTAGGACATTTTGGTAAAACTTTTATTTAGGATAAGCTAAATTTGAGAATTATTTTAACAACAAACATAAAAATCAAAATACACAAAATTTCAATTACTTAAACCTATGTAATGTAAGAAAGGTATGAATGAAGGAGACGTGTTGTGGGTACTTTAATTATACTACTCTTATTGTACACTCATCACGAATATATAACCTCGTGGGAGTTACACTACACATACAAGATATACCTACCAAAATCATATAACAGGCTGTATAGTACAATTGTTCGAATTTGAGGCAATATTTTAAAGTAATTTTCTCTATTCTAATCATTGCAAAAAATAACGCTATACGTTCAATTAAATAGATATATTTAGATATAGCCTTTTTAATTTGAAAAAGTCAATACTTCTATAATCGTATTATAAAATATGTAATTTCATTATAATTTTATTATTTAACTATCGTTTTTGTCGTAGTGTTTATAAATGGGTAAAATTATGATAAATGTCGTGGTAATCTATAATTCAGGCAAAATTTTGTTTTTAAAATAGATTTTAATCCTAGAATAAAAAAATTGTAAGAAATATTTTAATAAATATTGAAAATAATGTATGCCTTATTAATTCTACTCGCAGTAATGGTAATTCTACAGGTACTTATATGAAGATGAACATCGTAGAAACTCAATTATTTGCAAAAAAATCACACTAAACCTCCAAAATAATGTCCTCCAGATCAAATTTTGGTCATGCCGACCAGTCTTAACTGAGATTAGCCATCTGCGCAGAAAAGGACAATAGAGACCGAGTGTATGAGAAACCACAGGTGCACTCTTTATTCCCTGAATCACATAGCCCGATGGGGCGGTCATACGACACGAACAAAGGAAGATCAAGCGCATGAGTAATTGCTTTACGTTCACGTTTTTTACAAAAATCCGCATAATTAATTATGGCCTGAATCGGGATTCAAACGCGGACCTCATGATCAGCAATGGCGGTTAAGACCACAAGACCAATGAGGCAGCTAGTCTCCTGCTGCTGACACAGGACTCTGTAATCGGTTTTTAGGGATGCAAAATGCCTCGACCCATGTAAGCGTACGCATGTACACTTCTGAAATTTCCGTACGTGTCACGGGTTCAAATCCCGCACGGAACAAGTATTTAAATGGCCCACAAATAATTATTCTAGATCTGGACGTTTGTTCTTGTACAATTTATAGCTTGTTCTTGTACATGTGCATTAAATTGTCTCCGCAGGTTTTCTCAAGTTGTTTTCCTTCACCACCGAGTACGTGATAAATCACCTCTTAACATTTCAATTAACAACTTACAGTGAACGCTTAGTCCTTGGGCTACGAAGGTTTAAAGGCAGTTCTAGACTACAATCCCACCTGGTATTAAGTGTCGATAAAGCCCTAGAAGATTACCGCTATGTCGTAGCGTAGGTAATGTTACGAGCTTGAGGTTCGTGACAATCTGCTGCCGATTGATTTACCAAAATTTACACTTTTATTACCGAACACCAATGAAAACTTAAAAGGCACTAATAATTAATCACACTGATTCACTTTATTTCGCTCCGAATCTTCGCTTGTCTCGCCAAAATCAATACTGCCCCGATCGCGACATGCAGCGGCTTTAAGTACACCTTTTGCACCGAAACATCCAGAATATTCCAGTAGATACTGGCGCCAATGGACCAGACGCAGAAAGTTCGAATGTGGGGCTTCTAGAAAGCTTAATTCTTCTGTTCGATAATAGATGGCACTGTTGGTCGAAGTACATGTGCGACTCATTGGTGTCTCCTCGATCTCGTCACGATAATGGACCGAGTAAAACTGTTCTCGGATCTTCAGTAGAGTTCGTTTAACTCCCAGATGGACTCCTGAACAACCATTATGATACAGCTGTAGAACATTCGGCACTTTAGCTTTAGGCACAACTATTTACAAACGACGGCACAGGACTCCATCCTGAATCAGCAAGCTGTCCCATTGTACCCAATAGTTTTTAGTGGTCGAACTCATCGCTGAGACGTCGCTCCACTTAGGCTTGGTAGCACGGGCCTTCATCCATTCATGAATTGGCTTGATGTCAAAATCTTCCTGCTGTGCATATTGTAAGCTGTCCTGCCACTCGTTGCTGAGGTGGTCTGTCCTGAGCATCTTCACGGATACCACTTCCTTACTCTCTTGCCTAGTACAGTGCTTACAATCTTCAGGACAAGGTCTCTTTGACAATGCATCTGCGTTGCCATGCGATTTCCCGCTGCGGTATTCAATCACAAAGTCGTACTCCTGCTGCTGGGTGGTGCTGTTAGCCGCACAACCCGCTTGAGATCGATAACCTTCCCTTTTTACAGTTCGCTTAGGCCAGCTGGATCGAAGATGGTCCGTTTACCCACAGCCGTAGCACCTTGGGCTGTAATTTATATTGTGGTCGCGAACCGTAACTGCTACAGCCTCCCTAAAGTGAGGGGAACGATGATCCTGCCGCCGTCAGGCGGTTCTGTTAGCTGCACTACACTCTTGAGATCGATCAAATTCCTTTTTATTACAGTTTTCTTAGGGCAGCTGCATCGTTGATGGCCCCTTTCCCCACATCCATAGCACCTAGGGCTGTATCCACTATTGCGGTCGCGAACTGTAGCTGCTGCAACCTCAAGTGCATGGGCTAAGGCATCCTTAAGCGTCACGTGATGCCCGAGCCTCACAGCAGCTCTAACTTCAAGGTCGCGGATGCCGTCGATGAATGTCTGCACCAGGTTCCATTCAATGAGCGCAGGTACAGACCGATATGCTTTTCGCACCAGCTTCTTCACATTTAGAGCCCACTGCAGCAGGTTTTCGTTGATGCGCTACACGCGATCATTAAACTATGCACGTATGACTTGTTTCAGGTTAACGTCGCCATATGTCGCCTCCAATGCCTCAAGGAGCTGCTCATAAGTCACTTCCTCACCGAGAGCTTCCAGAACAGTTAAGGTCTGGTCTCGCAGGCCTAGTGTGAGAGCAGTCATGGCCTGATTTTTATTCTAGCCGTTCGCCTTCATAATAGCTTCGAACTGGATTTTGTAGGCCGATCAGGAAGAAGTCACGTCGAACGGTGGCACTTTGACACGTAGAGAAGGTGTAGTAACTACGAGAGCTTTAGTTCTATCCCCAAGTTTGAGTTCGTCCAGAGATTTCTTCATGTCAGCCATCACGTTGTCAACCCGATTGTTCACTTGGTCGATTCGGGTTTCAGCTTCCTCTATTCGGGTTTCAGCTTCCGAAAGGCGGTTCTCATGTTGAGCAATCCAATCCTTCAGCTACTTTATCTCCCTCCCGAAGGGAGCGTGAAGGTCCTTCATGAGGAGCATCTGTTCTTCCACCCGACAGACCTGTTCCTCTTGTCCGCCCCGTAGCTGCTCTTCCAATAGGTATGCCTGCTCCTCCTGCCGTCGAGCCTGTTCCTCCTGCTGCTCTTTCAACCAACTGGCCTGCTCCTCCTGTCGGCAAGCCTGCTCCTGCAGCATCACCATCAGAGCACCTAAGTCGGGTGCTGCAGATGTAGGAGCTACTGATGGGCCTGCAGCCGGTGGCTGGCCCTCCGACGTCTGCGCCGTTGCACCACCAAATCGTCTCTGGTCTGTCTCCTACTGGCGTTGACTTCGGGTACGGACACCCTCCGTTTCCTCCTTAGATATTAATTTAATTGGTGTCAGAAGTGGGGTACAATCGGCATGATTTTATCCCACTTCTGACACCAATTGTTACGAGCTTGAGGTTCGTGACAGTAAAAATTGAATAACCAAAATTTACACTTTTATTACCGAACACCAATGAAAACTTAAAAGACACTAATAATTAATCACACTGATTCACTTTATTTCGCTCCGAAGCTTCGCTTGTCTCGCCAAATTCAATACTGCCCCGATCGCGGCATGCAGCGGCTTTAAAATCACCTTTTACACCGAAACATCCAGAATATTCCAGTGGATACGGGCGCTGACCGACCAGACGCAGAAAGTTAGAGTGTGGGGCTTCTAGAAAGCTTAATTCTTATGTTCGATACTAGATGGCGCTGTTGGTCGAAATTCAAGATTGACATTTTCGACACTAGTTGGCGCTAGTGCCAGGTACCTGACGTCAACTTAGGCGCGCAACAGTATGTTGAAAATTTTACTCCAAATTATGTAAATAAACGTATTTCTTGGTAACGATTGAACAACGTGGTGTCAACGCATTTTGAGCTTATATTAGGAACATTTGCCATAGTTGCCACGCTAGGATCGGAGCTTGACAATTGCAGTTTAGATGTTATAGGAAAATGCTGCCCATCTCCTGGTTTATTTTCGTCTATCACCTCTAATAATCCCCACGGTACAGTGGGATATTCTTACACCGCCACTACATAGTCAATATACAAGTGACAATATATCTATAACACTTATTTATTTTCTACCCTTATTGATAACACTTAAGAGCTTATTAATTCTATTATTTCTGAACAACAGTTATAAATAATTATGATCCACACAAAACGATAAAAAATAGTATTACAGTTAATCAGTCGCATTGCTCGGCGTTATTGATTGAGATGAGAGTTTATTTTTTATTAATTGCTTCCAATAAAACGGGAGTGGAAAGAAGATTGGTTGATTTCTTTGTGACGCTTGAATCTATATGTACATTTTACAACATGTTATACGATTCCGTCTTTAGTAAACAAAAATGAAATTTATTACAGAATTTCATTCAGGTACAGCCCAGTCATTTGCATAAAAAGCCAAAATTTTGCGAATGGTGGTTTAGCACCGATCAGATGCACTTACAATGTTCAGTGTGCTCGTTTGTCATACTTATTATATATATAGAATGGTATTTTGTTACAAAGATAAGTTGAGAATATACTTTTAGCATAATGGGACGGTAGCAATTCAGAGGCTACAAGTACGCGAGCATTCCGGGTACGCAGTTCAGTTCACACCGAAATGGTGTTTCGCATGGTGAGTTTAGAGAACCAAAGACCCTTTTTACTGGCAATGAGGCATTCCATCTCAGTCCTCAGGGCTGGCGACGCATCTGCATTTTGATTCTTAAATTGAAAGTAAATGTATATATCTATGGGCCACAGTATCCACATATCATCAACTGGACTTTGTGCTCGTTTGTCACCCTTATTCTATTTAAAAAAAACATGGGAATTTGCAATTTTGTGAGCGTTTTCTTAGCAGCAAATTCTCACGATATTTTATTTCGCCAGTAGGAAGCCAATTTGGACTGTTCGATTACTGGGAAAATTAAGACCACCACCATAATTTTTGACTATCACGGCTGTTATGGAAAAGTATGAAGATATATTATGTTTCCAATTAACAACACAGCAACGAATCGCTAGTGATTCAGCCACTTGAATTTTATTACAATGTTAATTAATTAGGAGATGAAACCGTCAACCGTCAAATGATGATGAATTAAAAATAATGTTATGAAGGCATCCATTCATAGTGGAACCCGTTTGCCGGAAATAATTGTTGACTGAACTATCCCGATGAGCAGATGAGTTGTGTAACGTTTTAGCGAACAAGATTAAATTCTGCATGAGCCCTGCTAAACGAAATACTTTCCTCGGAAAAGAAAAGAATCCTCTTTCGAGGAAAAGAAACCAAAGTTGAAAGATGTTATTTTCAATTCAGAGTAAAATTATTACGTGCTAATAAAGACTGCGTAGTAGTTTTACAGATCTTATTGCTTTTAACTTTAAAATGCTTTAAATTTTCGACGTTTCAAATTTTCGTCTGCACTCATAATCACGACGGACTGATATGTTGAACATCATCATGTCATTTGGTAGAAAGTTTTTTCTCAAAACTATTTCAATATATGAATAATTCTCAGTAACGACTTTACGTTATAGATATTCCTGGAACTTATTAGAAGTTAACACAATATATCACAAAGACTAATTAAGTTTTCAAACATACAGCGACACCATCCATCACGAAGCGACATAGGATAGCTTCTGTACAACATCGTCATCTTTTCATACTAAATAAATGATCACAATGGACAGATTAAGACTCGTCGAATGACCAAAGCTAGTTGCCTTCGTAGCACTTTATACTGCTCGAAAGAGAAAGGTGTTTTAACAATAATTTTTTTCTATCTCCCTCCTTACACGTGGTTAAACTGGACATCTTCAGCTTTTTATATTTTAAGAATTAAGAGTGACCAATATGGCCAGTCCACCTGATGGTTAACATTCACTAGCTCAGGACCATAAGTAGAACAGTCGCACAGTTTCTGTGGGTTAATATTCCTGTAAGATAATTTTGACAAATATATTTCTATGTTTTTACTATAACTGGCGATTTGCCCCGGCTTCACACGGGTGATTTTTGGATCCTAACAACATATGCATGTATTATATTATAGATACAAATCTTCCTCTTCAATAATTCTGTCTGTTGATAAAATCCGCATCAAAATCCGCTGCATAGTTTAAAAGATCTAAGCGTACAGACGGTGGAAAGCGACTTTGTTTTATAATATGTAGAGATCAAAAAAGGTAAAGTACAGCCTATATGCGTCTCTCGGATGGGTACAGGTCCCCTCTCAATTTTAAGTGGGCTTTAGAGCAAGGCCGCTCCCGCTGCGCTGTCCCATCCTCTCACTTATTTCTGCCTCCAATTATCAGTGCTTACAATGCTTTGTTCAATTCTAAAGTACTTAAAGATCCAGTACATACACATGAGTCCAGGTTATGAGACCTTTTTTGGCTGCTAGGTATTCATGGATAACAGTAGCCACTTACCATCAGGTTGACTGTAGATCTGTAAATCCGTTTGTCACTTCAGTATTATAAAAAACAATTCGGTACAAAAACGGCAGTAATTGGTAAATGAGCAATATTTTCTGATTTCATGTTACATTTTGAAGGTAAATTAATTTGGAATCAACGTTTTACGTTTGATCGTAAATCAAACAGCTCTAAATTAACTTATATTTAACTTTTAAGTGTTTACTCGGCGCTTCGTGTAACGTAGTCCGCAACAGAAATAGCGGCTATACGTATCTATCTACCACGCAATATAAATTTACCTAAATAATTTTCGCATTGCCAGCCATAATTTTTTTCATTTATTTGAAATGATATTCATACGTTTTAATACGAATTTTTAATATTTTGTATAAAATAAATATATACATACACCACACATCCATACATAATACATAAACTCTTACGTCGATTCATTAATTGAAACTAATTTTTACGGATTTCATTTAACTTTTTTAATTCCTGACGTTTTGGATGCTTTACGGGGAGGGGGGAGGGGGAGAAACCTTCAGTTTATGAATATTTATTTTCCATGCCTTACGTGTATTACTGAAGGGAGTAGGTAGAGACTACTTACCTCCATTTGCCAAGATCTTGAGTGACCTCTGTTACTTTTTTCACATCAATATACCTGCGAAACCAAGTCAAGGATAATTTTAATTTGCCCTATCTTTAATATATCATAAACTCGATAGATAAGTTTCCACTAGGGCATCTCTTGCCGACTCTGCCACTCACTTTTGCTGAATGAATTTACTTTCACATTTTTCCTCCTTCATTTTCCTACATGACCAAATTATCAAAGCGTTTCTTAACATCATCTTGCGAACTACACTTTTTCCTATCATACAATTTCTCACTCTGTCATTAAAGTCACCTCTAATATTAATGACCGCATTAATTCTACTTTCAATACCATACTAACAGGTAGGGATTAACACAGCATTATGAATTTCCCTACGTCTCCCTTGTGAGACATCCTGACTTCCCACAATAGAGTAAAAATTTCCCATTTTTCTATGTCCCGCATTTACTTGTCCCCATTAATATATGGGTTGACTGGTAGAGAATGCGTTTAGGCATTAAGTCCGTCTTTTTTTCTAAGGAAACGCAATAAAGTTTTTAAAATAAATAAATAAATAAATATACTACATATACTAGTAATTCACTAAGAAGGTGTATCTACTGTTAATTATCGTCAGATGTTTAATCAATACACCTGAAATATATAAATATTCTGTTCAATATAAGAAAATCAATCTACAGGGACAGAGAGCTAATTCAAAACCAATACTCCGAAGGTTATCAAAGAGAAATACACAAAAATTGACGATGAAATTTGTTATTTCTTTCATCCATCTTTGTGACTTAAGAAATTTGGCTGTTTTTCTGATTTTGTCAATAAACAGATTCATTTAATTTTGACTTTAAACCAAATAAATTGCTTTTTCCTGTTGAATTTATGTTTGAATCAAAAGCTTATAAATTTAGTTTTCATTATAATTACAACAGCTACAATATAACAGAACGTTTTGCGCAGCGATATGGACGCACTTCAGAACTTGCAGAAGAAGACCCTTTTTAATGGATACGACGCATTCCGTCTTTGTCCTCAAGGGTGGCAACGCATCTACATTTCCATCGAGGGTAAATGTAGAAATACATATATGGGCCAAAATATCCACTTATCATCAAGTGAACTGTGTGCGTGCACCCTTAATTTATACAGAAAAGTCCCAACGATATAAGTAACAGTGTGCTCATATCACCTAGGAGCTCCTCTAGTTTGTCTTCTGTAAGCTTTTCTCTTGGTTCGGTTATAGAAATTCCGAAACCAGGGAAAATGCGCAACCTAATCTCCGGCTACAAACCAATTAGTCTACTCAGGGCGCTAGGAAAACTTTACGAGCGTTTCATTCATATTAAAGCCTCGGAGGCGCCTATATTATGTCTTTGTCAAAAATATTCTTTCCAACAGGCAGTTCAGCATCAGAACCGAATCATATTCATCGTCTAACAGAGTGTATTCTAGTAGGCTTCAATTACTCTGGAAACTACTGAACTTTTAGCATCGGTGCCCTCTCTTTCAAAACCTCAAAACTAATTGACAAGATCTGCCGCGAGGGCTTAATTTACAAGATTTATAGACTGAGGTAACAAATATCTTCTTTTATCTCATAGGAGGGATGAGAAAATCTGTCGAAGAATCGAATGTTCGGCAAAGGATATTTTATAGTCTGTAATGAGTTAATATTTAGAATATTTTTAGAGTTTTGCTTATTTTCACTTGGTAGTCATGCTGCAGCTCTATTAACAGTAAAGTTGTAGCACCCATTCGAACTTAATATCTAATAATCATCGTACTTCATCATCGTTGATGCGTGGTGGTGCTAAAGAGATTCCACCAGCCTATCACAACTCGTGGATTTTGTAAGATAATGTTTCTTTAAATATTGTTTTCAGCTGATAAAAATTATATAATATAAATTACCGTTACAGACTGTCAAAAGTTTACTGCTGAACATAGGTCTGTTCACAGAATGTCTCAAGTTAGATACATTTGCCATGGTCTCCACGCTGGACGGGCACGTTGTAAATCGCAGTTCCTTTTAGGTATTAGTTATTATTAGGAAGAGCGTGTCATGATTAATTCAATCTCATGATTAATTTGCCGCTGTCACCTCTTTGAGGATCTACTGGACGATATATAATAGTGGATATTATTACACAGCCACTGTTATATATTTTACGAAATATAAAAGCTATTGATTCTACATAAATGCTGAGATGTCTTAAATGCAAAATACAAAAAATGTTTAATAAGACGTACGAAATGAAACACAAATTGGAGTCGGAAATAGATAACGAAGTAACAAAATTTTAGCAGCTCCATACATCGAATAGAGAAGCGCAAAATGCCCATACCCATTGAACATACTTTTTGCACTTTTGGTGCAATTCAACGCAATAAATTGGTTGCTGAGTTACAGTAGCTCAGGATCATTAATGTGCTGCAACCTTTTTCATACTAAAAAGCCTTTTTGTGTAATTAAACCCAAATTAATCACAAGAATAAATTTAATAAAATGAAAGCAATGATTGAAGAACAACTTTATAACATGCGATACAAAGTGACTTCTGCACCCTGTAATTAACCTGTTAATATTGGACCAACAGTCCTTTTTTTGTTTATTTTTTATGCGATATCTTCGCTTATTGTTAACCGCTTTTAATCATTCTACTTTTATTAAATAAGTTATACTTCAAATTTTTAAGCTATATATATTTAAAGCGATAATCCGCCCGTAAAAGTAAAAAAAGTAAAGTTACAGCCTATATACGTCCCACTGATGGGCACAGGCCTCCCCTCATTTCTGAGAGGGTTTTAGGGCAAATAAGTGTCCGACGCGCTGCCCCAATGCGTGTTGGCGAACTTCACATGTCTTCGAAATATTTTTTTTCTAATTCCTCAGACATGCAGATTTCCTCACGATGTGAAGGATCACCACCGAGCACGTGGTAAATCAGCACTTAAAATTACAATTAACAATTTCATTGGTGCCGGCGGGGAACGAGCCCGGGTTACTCGCATTCTGTTATATTTACAGCGAGCGTTAACCATCTGAGCTACCACTGCTCTTCGCCGCCTTCTTTCATTCTTAAATTCCGCCCGTAGTAGTGGAAAAACAGATGATAAATTTTTTGATATAATTTTCTTATTTAGATGACAGTTGTCACCTGAAACTTGTGATATAGTTTAGAGTTTAGATCTCACAAAATTTTACTCTTTGCAAAAGGTCTTCGTTCCAAAATATAGTGTATTTAAGACTGAAACTAAGATTTCACTTGACTTCGTAAACTATTATGAAATAATGAGAAAAGCATTTTATTCTTTTTAGTTTTTCGGAGTTGTTTTTTTCAAGTTCAATTTCTTTATATAATAAAATGAACAAACGAGCACGATCTGGCAGTAAGTAAAATATAACAAGAGTGCCTTTGATTTGGATTTTTTTTTGGGAGAGTGAGGAAGAGATCCTTATTTTCTCCGATCAGAGGTACTTAATTTATAGACGTTAGAAGATTTAAAAAATAACATTTAAACTATTTTTTTTTTGCGTTGAATGAATGTGATATCTCCATTATACAACACTGATTGAAATACTGACGTATTGATTTTAACATACAGCTGATTTTTATTTTCTAAACCCCCCAAGTGGCCAAATTAATAGTTAGCAAAAGAAATCATTACCACATGATTTACGTATATTATTAAAACGAATAGTAATGGAGAACGAAATTATTGCGGAATATAAGAACCAGTTCTAATCGGAGAGAAATAAAAATAAAGAAAGCATCCGTTTTCCTTGTAGCTAATATTCTATATTAAAATGTAAATAATTATTTCACTTGGTCATTGTAAATATCCTCCGTTTATTAATTAAACATGTTCGTAGAACTTTTTTGAGGTTTTCTTTCTTTATTAAAAGTAAATATATATCAATTTATATAAAAATGGAGATTTTGTATTATACCTACATTGATTGATTTCATTGATTAATAAAATTCACCAAGTTTGTATATAAATAATTCTTCCATAGCCCTCGCAGGAACATATAGAGACTGTGCCGACCTGTGGGATATAATCATTAATTATTTCATGTTACACACAAGATATAGCACGTTGAAATCTAGAAAATGTATGCTACAAGTAAATTGGTCCGCTCGATAGAATATAAATCACGTTAAAAGCAAAAATTAGTAGCATAACGTTGCTGTCTTATTTGCTGAACGGCTTGTGAAAATTTTACTATTTCTAAAGTATTATTAAGAGCTACAGAGCTTGCATTTTTTATAATGCATTTTACGAACAATGGATAGGATGTTTCACCATCAGGTAGTTTACGTAAACTGTGTATTGGATATGCAATAATATCTACTACCCAATATCATCCCTTAGATGTCGTACAAGGCGATAGAGGAAAAAATACCAGGGGAAAAGCAGCAGTGTCTTCCTTATAACAAATAAAAATAAAACTAAACCTGCTTGATAAGCATAGGAACTATGACAAAATATCCCCCGTATGTATGACAATCTGTGTGGGTGCCCAATGTTCAGCAGTGGACTTCTGATAGTCTGTAACGGTAAGGTACTTGCGAAGAGAAACATTTGTATGGCAAGTGCTCTTTACCAGTGAGTGCTGCCAGTGATAGCGTATGGATTTGAGAGGTGGTCCTTCACTACTGTCCGAATGCAAAAGCTCATGGTCGCTTAGCGAGCTAAGAAGAAGGCTAGGCTTAGAGTTTTTCTGTAGTCAATCAGATGGACTGTGAGTTCATTTACCTATACGGCTTCTGCCTTAAAACACTTTTTTGTCACATGAGAGGGGTCTTTTCAGCACAAAGCAGGTAATAAATATTATATATATATATATATATATATATATATATATATATATATATATATATATTATATTCTTATGCTTTTTTAACCCACAAAAGCCTATGTTTAGATACCAGCCTGATCAAGTGTACGGTGGGTTTGCCTATGCTGCCTATACTGCCATATATTGGTTCTCTCTCTCTCTTTAGTTAGTCAGATTTTTTTATAGAATAAGAGTTACAAACGAGCACTCAATCAACCTGATTGTAAGAGGATTCTGTCGGCTATAGACATCTACATTTATCCACGATTAAGAATCAAAATGCATATGCGTTGACAACTCTGAGGACTTAGATAGAATGCCTCGTTTCCAGTCAAAAGGGTCTCCGATTCTCTACACCCACCATATGAAACACAGCGGTAATAAGCTGTTAATTTACGCAGGTTTAAGTGGTAAGCCTCCCAAATACTTTACTCCATAGGCAGGATTTTGCCATATTTGCCACGCTTGGCAGGCTGGTTGGCAACCGCATTTTGATACTATTTAAAATTATCAGTTATCAGTAAGATGCTGCCGCCCATCTCCTGTTCATCATCACGACACCTACTCATTGAACGATATGGGATAGTGTATATTTTTACACACTTATTTTCACTTCTTACATCTCATATTATTTATTTTTTATAATAAAAAACAAAACAAACACGAGTAGATTACAGAAAATATAACGTCGTTTATCTGATCAATACACATACTCACGCACCATTTGCCACTGACGGATAGTAGAGGCTGTAAGAAAACTTTCTTCACTAACACTTTTACCAATTATGTGTTACAAATGTTTGACTAAACGTGATTTCTGTTGGCAGAGTTTCGAACATGCTTTACCTCTTCGTTTGCTGTTTTTCTTATAGTTATTTGGTTTTTGTTTATAAAGTGAAACAAAAGTAAATCTAATGATTTCCATGTTTCAAATACTCCATTGTCGTAAATGTCGCCTTTGCTTTTTTATATTAACGCCAATAATATTGTAGTCTTTGATTGATGCACAAGACCCATAAAAATAAATGCACAATGTTGGTGATTTAATTTTATTTCGCAACTGACACAACAGCTTGAATTTCTGACTGAATTAAATTCTAAATAATGCGTGATTTAAGTATTTGAACAACACAATACGTTGTAATTGGCCACTTAATAATTAGTAATTAGTGAACGAATGGCAGTCTAAATTTAATCTAATTAAAGTCTAAATTTAAGTCTCAACGTAGATGGCTATCTACGCAGGACAGGATTATAGTGCATTAGTGTGTGCGCAAACATAGGTGCATTCTCAATTCTCTTACTGTTATATCCCGATGTAATTCGACTTGAGAGAGATTAGACGCAGATCGGCTTTACGTTCCTTGGCGAGAGGGTGAAACACCGCCAAATTGCAGATACCGAGCTGCTACCGACAATTTCTTTACAGAAAAACCCAACATATTTTTCTTTAGTTATAAACACATAATGTGTTTATAACTTAATGAATGAACTAAGACAACGGTATTTACCATATAATAGGACTGCGCGGCGTTATGCGCTACATACACTACCAATGCTGGACCGGATGATGGTGGACCTGTAGGGGGATTGTAGGGGGATTGAAACGGCCACGCACGTATTTACTCTAGTATTGGAGTTCTTATGGGAAGTGGTCGAGATTTATCATCTGGCAGAATATAATATAAAAAAGTATAAACTTAAATCAAAGCTAAAGAAACTAGTGCAATATTAAAGCGTTAATTTTAATTAATTAAATTAGTTTCTCTCTTTTATGCATAATGGATTTCTCCTGATAACGTCTTCCTTTCAGTAGAAATTTTCACATTTCCGCGTTTTGCAATTCAAGAATCATAACGTTACTTATGTCTTTGCTGAATATAATATGTGAAAGATCCGACATTTGGTCGGGTAACAACGAAAAACCCCTTAAACATGAACGATCTTATTTCAAATTCAATAAAGACACATTTATTTCTCCGGATAAAAATTGCTGGGTTTTATGTAGAGTTCTGCTCTAAAAGAATATAATATGTCTACCAGTTATGTGATTTGAAAATTCTTTTATACTTTTTGCTTTCACAGACAACGTGTACGTGATATCATGATTTGAAATTTAATTAATATCTTTCTATCATTGCAACCTGATTGCTTAATCCGTACGTAAAAATTAAAACTGCTTATAGTTTATCATCATCATCATCATTATAATCCATCAATAGTCCACTGGCGAAAATAGGCTTCTTATGGTAATGCCACAATGCATGGTTCTGAGCCACCTGTATCCTCAGATCCGCCTTACACTTGGTTTATCGGTACTACTTTTCCACTCGCGAACCTTTTCCCCATCGAATGTCGGTTCTTCGAGCTATATAGCCGGTCTATTGCTATTTCAGCTTAACGATTTCTTGGGCTATGTCAAGTGCTCCGGTTCTACTGAGGATATCCTCATTTCTAACTGAGAAGCTTCGATAATAACCTTCCCCATAGCTTTTAAGTTAAAAATGTAGTTTATTAAATATACGTTCAATAATATAAAACCTTTTTATTTATTTATTAGTTACTCGTATAATATATTAATTACGAGAATGTGTAAAACACATATTTGTTAGCTTTACGTCAGTAACAGAGGCATTATTGTTAGCATAATTAGACATATTTTTGGATTAACATAACTTCCGAAAAATACCCTTTAGAAAAGAGCTTACTTTTTAAATTATTTAAATTAAATGATTTAAAATATTGTTGTAGTATTCATGGCCATCGGAAAACACTAATTACACTATTCAACAACGGTTCTCCAACCTAAGCGATTTATATTGTTTTTGTGAGATATCCTTCACCTTACTACAAAAATAATATAAGTATTATTATTTTTTGTTTGTTTAGCTCCCATTATCAAAATAAATGACTTGCGTGAATTCTCCATGTTTACACTTTTGTTTTTTACGATACTTTATAGAATAATGTAGATAATATTGTAAATACAGACAATGCGACATCATCACACAGCCCGGAAGATTCGTCCTCTAATACAGAGTTTCATGAGCCTTCTACTAGGAATGCTCCAGTCCTAGTGAGCCAAGAACGACTCGATGATCTATCCAGGGATCTGAATCTATCAACACGACTTAAGCACTTACGACTTAAACAGTGGAATTTGCTCGAACCCGGGGTCGTCATACGTAAATATCGCAAACACAGGGTTGTTCGTAATTTTTTTTTGAAAGAAGAAAGCCTAGTGTTTTGTATAGATTTTATCGGCCTGTTGGTCAAATTAGGCCATACGCAAGGTCCTTCCGAATGGCGGCTTTTTGTAGACTTCTCTAAGACTAGTTTAAAAGCCGTAGTTCTAGATAAGCCAAAAGCTTTAAGTGATAGGAATCTTTTAAACAACTGTAAATATTATAATACGTTGTTTTTGTTAAAAACATGAATATGATTATTTAAAAAAAAAAACAAGTGCTTACTTCGACTTTTTATTTATTGTGCGTTTATTCCTTGGTTACGAAGATTAAGAATATACATATTTTCCTTAGGTGGGTAAATAAAGCTATTATTTTGTGGATCAGTGTTATCAGTTGGACCGCAAGCCGATTTTCCGCTCTCTTCTATATAATTGTTTTAAATATTAGTCGTATGATTTCACATCTAGTATCCAGTCTTTAGATAAAAATGTGGTTTGTGAAAAAAATATTATTACAAACTATCAAAAGTCCACTGCTAAACGTAGAGCTTCCTGACGATTGCCTTTTAAGGAGGATATTTGCCATCGTTACTACGATAGGCTGGCGGGTTGGCAAATGCCGTATTTTATTTTTGTGTTGTTTTATTAAGACGCTGCTGTACATTTCCTTGTTTGTTTATCTCTGTCGCCCCTCACTCACAACACTCGCGGACGATATGAGGTACTGAATGTTTTAACACCGTCACTACACCGTAAAAAGAAATTGCCAATGTCAACGAAGGATGGATCACCATCACATGTTCACAAGTCCGTTGCTGAACATGGGCCTTCCCCAAGGATTTTTTTTTTTTTTATAGGATAGGGTGACAAACGAGCACACAGTCCACCTGATGGTAAGTGGTTGCTGTGGCCCATAGACATCTACATCTATCCTCGATTACGAATCAACATGCAGATGCGTTGTCACCCGTGAGGACTAAGATGGAATGCCTCGTTTCCAGTAAAAAGGGTCTCCGGTTCTCCACACTCACCATACGAAATACAGCAGCATTAAGCTACTATTTCACGCTGGTATTCTGTGAGAGCGTGGTCCTTCCCCGGTCGAGCCGACCCATTCGTGCTACAACTATACTACTAATATAACTGCAGCATGGCTCTACCACGTATAATGTCACAAATCACGGTCCTGAGCCACCTGCATGCATCGACTTCTTGCATGCTTTCCCAGTTCGTTACTCCATCTAGTGAGGGGCCATACAACACTTCGCCTACGGGTACGAGGCTATCACTTGACAACTTTTCTTGCCAATCGATTGTCAGTTGCTCGAGCTATATAAGCAGCCCTTTACCACTTTAGCTTACTTATACGTTGGCGTTTCTTTATTTCTCAATACGACAATCGTCAATTACATGAAAACAATAATTATATAAACTTAGTAATAACAACTTCTAGTGCGGCTATAAATAAAACTTTGTTGGATGTCACTTTCAAGAAGTGAATATCTTTGTTGCTTACTCAAATAATAAGGTGTCAAGTTGAATAATGTTTTCGCTTTTATTTAATAATGATATAGATTACATACTTAGCTGTTGTGAGTAAACGTAAGCAAATAAATTCTGTTTGAAAGCATTCAAATATTTCGCCTTTTTTACACATTTTGGGTAGTTTGTTGTATAATTGTGCTCCTTTCTACTACTAGACTTTAGACTACTTTGTTCTTATAGGCGTCCAAACAATATGACTAGCTCGGCGTGTTATATATTTGTTTTTTTTTTTGCTTCTTTGTTAAAAACGTGAGTTGTGTGTGGATTAATTTATGTTTTATTTTGTGTATTAGTATGCATGCATATAAAGTTGTATATGTTATATGCATGCATACTAATATACAAAATAAGTGTGTAGTTGTATATGCCATATTATGTATATAAAGTTGAGTAACGTTAAACAGTTTAGTTTCTTTATATTATGTTTTAGTTGGTGTCAAAAAGACATAGTTATACAATATTTATATGATACGGTTTTGTAACACTTGGAGAGGTTTAAGATTGGTTTTAGCTGCATTACACCATACCTCTACGAGGTAAAGTAAGTTAAGTAAGTGAGGTTTTACTAAAGTTTTACTAACTTTTAAGTTTTTCTTATATTAGGATTCGGGTTTTTTTTTCGGAATACATCGAACTATTTTGTGCAGGCGGCTAATGAGAGAGAAAAGTTTATTTTTAATGTGTCCAAGATTTACTGTCGAGAATCATTCCAAGGTATTTTTTATTTTATTTTTTGTAACTTTTGCCGTTTATAGTCAAAGTGAAGTGTAATATATGAGGTCACTCTGGTTCTACTGTGGATATCCTCGTTTTTAAGTCTATCACGCAGAGAAACTACGAGCAAAGCTCTCTCTATAACTTGCTGAGCGACTTTGAGCTCCCTCATACGGCCAGCAGTACAGGACCACATCTCAAATCCATAGGTC
>JAUPFT010000003.1:4887322-5086430 GCA_036936625.1 Parnassius smintheus behrii
TTTGTCACAAAAAACAATTACCATCTTCCACAAGAACAGAAAAAATATTTCAAAAGTCCCTATGAAACTTAAAGACAAATCTGAGTATTTTTTGAAACATCTATGTAATCGAGTGTTTGTCTTACATCATAAAAAGAATGGATAATGAAACGACAAGAGTCACTCATCATTACTTAGCCCATAATACCTGGTAAGTTGTACTGGTACTGGCATTTCAATGAACCCCTGTAATCAACATCATACAAAGAAGACCAGCAATTGCCTAAATTCTTTCCGTTTTGCTTAGATTATAAAAATAAAAATAATAATTTTAAAAAGTAAAATCTCGACAATATGTAATACATTTACAATACCGTCCAGAAAATTTAATTTAAAGTTATTAATTGTTATCACCCTTAGAATAAATTTATTAAATATTTTTATATTAATATAATTTATTTTCAACTCATATTATATTGTTTTATTTAAATATTCTTGCTTTTCACTGATTGAGTTGTATTCTTTTTGAGAAAATAAATTCTTAATTCGTTAACAATAAAATTATTTTACGTCAGAAAACAAAGAAAAGGTAAATTAATCCTTCAGATGCAATGTTTAGTACCTTTGTGAAATGAAGAGCTCGAGATAATTATTTTACAAACAGAATTTAATTAAGTGCTTCATTCCTTTGCCTCAACTAAGCGGCGTTAAATACGCGTAAGACTGTAACGGAAAGAGAAAAAGTGTTTATATCACATCACAATGTTGTTATGTTCCTCACTAAACAATAAAGACAACATTTTTGCCTTAGTCACGTAGCTGCGAGGTAATGGTCACTTTTTATTTTTCGAAGGTTCAATACCTTAAGGGCCGATTTACATTGACTCAATAATTGCCAGATGTCAAATGTTCTAACGGAAATCATAAATATTATGTTGAAGCTGGAAGTGGGACAATAAACCTACTTGGGAAGAACTAGCGAACCTAGCAAGACTTCATTAAACATTTATTTTAATATTAATAGTAATGTCCGCCAGACCGAATTTCGGTCACGGCGGCCTGCCTTAACGGAGGCTAGCCATCGGCGCAGGACAGGATTATAGTGCCCAAGTATATGCGCAAGCACAGGTGCACACTCTGTTCCCTCACTTTCATAATCCGATGGGATGGTAAACCGAAACGACCGGGAGAGAGATCAGGCGCAGGACCAACGGCTTTACGTGCTTTCCGAGGCACGGGGGTGAGACACCGCCAACTTCCTGACTCCAGGCAGCTACTGAGAATTTCTTGATAGAAAAACTCTATTATTAATTTTTTGGCCCGACCCGGGATTCGAACCCAGGACCTCATGATCAGCAGTCGCACTACTACAACCACTAGACCAACAAGGCAGACATTTTAATATTATATAATTAGTAAATACCCTTGCCCATCAATTATTCTACAAACTAAACACACAATATTGCAAGTGCGCGTGTGTATGTATGTATATGTGTGACTCTCTCTCTTTCTCTCTCTCTCTCTCTCTCTCTTTCTCTCTCTCTCTCTCTCTGTGTGTGTGTGTGTGCGTTTTCTTGTAAATAGGCATATGAACATGGTTATATTTAGTCGGTAGATTAATTGCAAGTCACGAGTAATAGTAAGATATGCATGCATGAAGTCGTTTTACGCAGTTGCCTCATAATATGTGTGTTTTATGACTTTCTTGGTTGGAGATAAGGGTGTTCTATGTTTAGCAAAGGAGTTGTAAAGGAATGTAATGATTATAACTCGTAAAAACGTAAACTCATAAAAAATAACATATATTTTTTATGTGTTTTTATGTAAATTGTTTTGTGTGAGGTTACTTTGAACGGAGTAGCGCATCAAATGGTGACATGGCATATTTGCTATCTAGACCAGACACAAAGTGCAACAAGATTTGCGTTCCGGTTATCTCAAAATGTGTGGAAACAGAAGTGTGATATCTTTGAAATAGTCTATTTGAAATTTAGTTCCTGTAGATATTTAAATAATGCTAGATTTTACGAATTTTATCGCGTATATTATTAACCTATTTTAAATACTCGACGTTTCAAGCTCTTTACAGCTCCCATCGTCACGGGGCGGGTAGTGAGATGTTCAACGTCCAGATGTCATAGTTAACTACGGTTACCATAGATTAAAATTATTAATTTTGGTTCCGATTTACGTAGTATGAACTTAAAGTATCTTGAAGTCTAACAGTTGTATGCTTGGGTTGGGATTTAGTTTTATTAATTATAGGATCCCAATCAGATGGTAGCACCCAGCCATCTTCTCTGTTAAAATTAAGATGTTTTTTGATTTCAATGGCCTCGCGAATGATCCTCGGAAGGAATCGGTGTTCTTTAGCGAGGATTTATGGTCTATCAAATCTGATGTAGGGACGGGGGCGATCCTGTACGTGGTTGGTGGTCTACTGCTGGATACGGACATCTTCCGTTGTAGGACGGATTTTCCTTAATCCTCTCGCTTGGTAAGCTATCTGACGATCGCATTATCTATCTATATAGATAATACGATACAATGGAGCTTGTCTGATGAAGGACACTAATGCTGCCTCTAGCAACACATATAGAAACTTGTTTTGTTTGAAAATCTTATATTTAAATAAGTTAATTTCTAATTTATTAAAAAAGTCAAAAGTATAAAGTAAAAGTAAAAGTATTTTCTTGAAAACTATTTAAGTTTTAATTCATATGAGAGAGATAATGATTTCTTAAATTTACACGAACACTACACATTGAATAAAACTATTATTTACGGATTTTATCGCGTTTAATTACTTTTAATTTATTTTTATTATTATCCCGACGTTTCGGGTGCTTTACAGCGCCCATGGTTAACTCCGCGAAAAATCCCGTACGAAGAAATTATCTGCAGTGTTGAGGATTGTCTGTTTAAGAATAATATCGGTAAGGAAGATTTGGAGGCCATACGTCAAGATATTTCGTCCTTGTTACGTCGTAGTTCAGTGCCGAAACCAAACCTTCCCAAAGACGAATTTACAGCGCTAAATAACTTACGGAACAGACCAGAACTCACGATTCTCCGCGCGGATAAAGGAAATGCTACGGTAGTAATGGACGCGTCGGAATATAATTTTAAAATACAACAACTTTTATCGGACGAAAGTACATATAAAAAGGTCAAAACAGACCCTACAACTAACACGCTTAAAACAACTAGCGATTTAATAAAGAAATACTCCGAAAAATTAAATCTCGACGTGAATTCGCTAATACCATCATGTGTCAAACCACCGAGGTTGTATGGGTTACCGAAGATACACAAACCAAACGCTCCACTACGTCCCATAGTGAGCCAGATCGATTCACCAACTTATAAGCTGGCACAATACTTAGCAAAAATACTATCACCACTAAGGGGACATACTAGAGCACACACAAAGGATTCATACCATTTTGTGAGTGAGATAAAAGACCTACATCTCGCTAACAATGAAACTATGGTCAGTTTTGATGTTCAGTCACTATTTACATGCCTACCTATTGTGGACTGCATCTCAATTGTAACTAGGAAGCTAGAAGAAAATAACATGCCTCAAGAATATGCAATACTACTTGAACATTGCCTCACATCTGGCTATCTATTGTGGAAGGAGGAGTTCTACAAGCAAGTAGATGGTGTGGCGATGGGCTCACCTGTGTCTCCCATAGTCGCCGACATATTCATGGAGGACTTTGAGGAGAAAGCCCTTCTTACTGCTCCTGTAAATCCAAGGTTCTACAAGCGGTACGTAGACGACACTTTCACAATTTTACCATCTGACAAAGTAACTGCATTTTTAGACCACCTTAACTCCATAAACTCTAAAATACAATTCACAATGGAGTTAGAGGCAAATAATTCTTTAGCTTTCCTAGATGTTTTAGTCATCCGAAATCCTGATAACACTATTGGTCACACTGTGTATAGGAAAAAGACCCATACCAACCGATACCTAAATGGTGAATCTCACCATCATCCTTCACAGTTAGCTACCGTGGGTAAATCTTTGTTTCAGAGAGCACGAGGGATCTGTGACATAAAACATCTGGCCGCGGAGCTTCAGCACGTCAAGCAAGTATTGCAAGACAACAAGCTTCGGGTCCCGCGCCTACGTCACAGTGAACGAGTGAAGCCGGCCACAGTCGAGCGCGCGCCTGCTCTACTACCATATGTTAAAGGAGTCACGGACAAGATTGGCTACATCTTGAAGCGAGCGTCCATTAAGACATACTACAAGCCGCTGAAGAAGATTAGTCAATTTTTACCATCAATCAAATGTAATATTCCTCTACAAGATGCAGGTGTGTACAAGCTAGATTGTGAATGTGGTCTCTCTTACATCGGTCAAACAAAGAGATCTATAAAAACCCGCGTGAAGGAACATATAGCTGATGTGAAGCACCGACGCTCCGGGAAGTCTGCAGTCTGCGAACATGTTCAAGATCGTCCCCACCATTACATTAGATTTGATAAACCACAAATTCTCGCAAAAGAACACCGATTCCTACCAAGGATGATACGCGAGGCTATTGAAATTAAAAAACATCCAAATTTCAATAGAGAAGATGGTTGGGTGCTACCATCTGCTTGGGATCCTATAATTAACAAAATTAAACCCAAACCCAAGCATACCACTGCAAGACTTCATGATACTATAAGCTCGTTTTGCGTAAATCGGACCAAAAATTAATATTAAAAAACTGAAGGTAGCCGGACTAACTATGACATTGGGACGTCAAACATCTCAGTCCCCCCCGTGACCATGCGCGCTGTAAAGCACCCGAAACGTCGGGATAATAATAAAAATAAATTAAAAGTAATTAAACGCGATAAAATCCGTAAATAATAGTTTTATTCAATCATATGAGAGAGATTAAGAATATTATTACAATCAATACATACAAAACATTTCTAGCAAGATTTACTTTATCAAGTATAATTTATTAAAACATCAGTCTTAAATCAAGGAACGTGAGATGCAGTATGGAAATACCGCAAGCTTTACATTTCAACCGTCTTTGTGCGAGAGACATTTGAACGTCACAGCATTTCTTTCGCTACGACGTAGATAAGCTCTATCCCGCATTTTGTTTGTTGCGTTTCAGATGAATATTTTACATTTACATGGCAAACATTTAAGTTTCTTTAAATAATTCAAAGTTTGTACAGGCGCGGCTTCGAGAAGACAAAGTAACTGCATTTTTAGAACATCTTAATTCCATAAACTCTAAAATTCAATTTACTATGGAGTTAGAGGCAAATAATTCCTTACCCTTCCTAGATGTGTTAGTCATCCGAAATCCTAATAACACCATTGGTCACACTGTGTATAGGAAAAAGACCCATACAAACCGATATTTTAACGGTGAATCTCACCACCATCCTTCACAGTTAGCGACCGTGGGCAAATCTTTGTTACAGAGAGCACGAAGGATCTGTGACAACAAACACCTGGCCGCCGAGCTTCAGCACGTCAAGCAAGTTCTGCACGACAACAAGCTTCGGGTCCCACGCCTACGTCACAGTGACCGAGTGAAGCCGGCCACAGTCGAGCGTGTGCCTGCTGTACTACCATATGTCAGAGGTGTCACAGACAAGATTGGCTATATTTTGAAGTGAGCTTCTATTAGAACATTCTACAAGTCGCCGAAGAAGATTAGTCAGTTCCTACCATCCGTCAAGTGTCATATTCCTTTACAAGATGCAGGAGTGTACAAGCTTGATTGTGAATTTTTTTTTTATAGAAGAGGGGGCAAACGAGCATGCGGCTCACCTGATGTTAAGTGACTACCGCCGCCCATGATCAACCGCAACACCAGGAGAATTGCGGGTGCGATGCCAAAACAAAGATGTACGTCTCGTACGTTTGCCATAAAATGAACGTTGATATCCATTTCCAGGGAGATTTTTCTTCGGTTGTAAAATTATTCCGACATTGTATTTTTATTTTGTTTTCAATTAGAAAGGATATAGAGCCGTGGTACCTTAGAGACAAAGCGCTCGCTGTATGTTTCACCAACTCTTTGACTCTAACCGAAATGAGAAATTTACGTAACTTACTATTACAATTGATTCAGCACATCTCTGAATATATTCATATTTCCTTAAAACCGCATACAATACATTCAACTAAATGCAATAGCAATTGGGCAAGGCGACTAAAACCATTAATAATTCAAAACCAAGTGTGTGAATACAAGCAGCATGCTAACCGTGTCGTTAATGAAACCAATCAAAATCTATATACGAGTATATCGTGAATTTATATAGATATCTTATATAAGGGTATCCCTATATAAGTGTATTCATACGTAAAATAGCAGCATTAAGCTGCCTTAGTACGCAGGTATTAAGTACAGAGTGTATCGTTCGTGTTATTTTTAATGATTTCTTCAAGAAGTTAGAAATACATGTTACATCAGCTTTGGGATTATTGTACATCAGGTATTACAAAAATGTCCTTTTATGAGACAGAAAATTAATGGCATAAAACTTTTACATTCAATCCAGAACAACGCTCGCTTTCCCCATTTCAATATATACCTAAAAACCGGAAAAATCACCGGTGGTAAGCTATTACACAGAGAGGTCGTACGCGGAAGAAAACTCCTTGTGAAACGTACAGTGGTGGACCACCAAGCATCCAGATGGTGTGGATGGTATCGGGACGTTTGCCGCATAGTGCACTCACGAAATTTGGCGGCTGGGATTAATCCGAACAATTCCTTAGAGCACTCCCCGTGGTACATGCGAATGAAAATGCAACGAGATGCAACATCTCTTTGCAGCGCTAGTAAATCGAACCGATCGGAAAGCACTCGGTCGTCAACGATTCGAGCCGCTCTGCGCTGGATGCGGTCAAGTGGAAGGAGCTGGTACTGGGGAGCCTCAGCCCAGAGATGGGAACAGTATTCCATGTGCGGCCGAACCTGCGGCTTGTAAAGTTGCAGGTGGTGTTATATTTCCCATTAAATTTTTTTAGGCTTTAATTATTCTATACACTTTGTTTTAGCACCGACATCACAGAATGTGAAATAATTTTATTCGGTTTATTCGTGTGATTAGGTTTTTATTACAATTTATTTGTTTCTATTATCAAATAAATAAATAATATGACTGTTGTGAATGCTGTGGCCTAAAGAAACCTACATCTTCTCGTATCCTCAATTAAGTATCAAAAAGTAAATGCGTTGTCACCGTCAAGACTTAAGATAGAGTGCCTTATTGCTAAGAAGGGTTACCGTTTGCTTTCATTTACCACGAGTAGCATTAACACACTATCGTTAAGATACGTTTTAATGTTGGTATTTTGTAGTGATTGTAAAACAAATAATTTTTAAGATCAGTTGCATTTCATGCTTGTCATTTTTAATCACTTCTCTGGGAACTCAGGAATTAAAAAATCCGTTAAGGCATAGTTAAATATCGTCTATTACAAAAAATTATTGGCAGTAAATTAATGTCATAAAATTTAAAGATTTAATCCAGAAAAATGCTTGCATTCACTATGGTAAAAACTTTCAAATATTTATCTTGTTTTCCTCTTAGACGCTAAACTATTATTCAACACGTCTTCGCGCTATAAGACAACGCTACACCCTTTTAAAACACTTCTGTCATTTCCACACGTTGTTTAAGTGCTTTTAAACTGCAGTAGGCATTTCGACAAAAAAGGAAATTATTATGAAATATTTTATATTCAATAAACAAGTAATTTAGGTTGACAAGAAAAGCCTGATATTTGAATGAAATTGCCGTGATCTCGATCGGAGTAGGAAAAAAATATTGCGTACGTCTAATACGAGTATTTACATACGCGGTAGAGCCACGCTCCAGATATATTATACGCTCTCACAGAATACGTAAAATAGAATAGTGAAGAGTTTCGGGGATATAACGTCACCCTGTCTTGCACATCTCTGCCCTTGGATAGGTTTCGTACTCCGGTTCTGTACTTGGATAGCCATCGTAGCCCTTCTATACAAAACTTCAGCGCTTTAATATACCTATCATACAACCTATGCAAAATTTAAAAGATTGCTCGGTTATATTCTATAAACATTAATTCGACTTACTGATGGAGAGATTACATTTAAATTTTTTCAGTCAATACACCCTTTCGTCTAGAACTACTGGGAACAGTACACGCCATAATTATTACAACTATTACAATGTTTGTACTAACGCAGTAATACTTTGGGTATGTTCCAATTTATTTTATAGAATGGGATGACAAACGAGCACACAGATATATATATATATATATATATATATATATATATATATATATATATATATATATCATCATCATCATCATCATCATTACAGCCCTTCACAAGTCCACTGCTGAACATAGGCCTCCCCCAAGTAATGCCACAAAGCACGGTCCTGAGCCACCTGCATCCATCGACTTCCTGCATATCTTACCAGGTCGTCACTCCATCTTGTGGGGGGTCGCCCTACACTACGCCTACCGGTACGAGGCTGCCACTCGAGAACCTTTCTTCCCCATCTAAATATATACATATATATATATATATATATATTTAGTCCGATGATATCCCGGACGTCAGTCTAAGCGAGATTAGAATGGCTCTCCAGCACCTTAAAAACGGCAGGGCCCCAGGTGAGGATGGAATTACAGCGGAGCTTCTGAAAGCGGGTGGAACACCGGTACTTGAAGTCCTTCAGAAGCTCTTCAATTCCGTCCTCCATGGTGGCACTACTCCAGAGGCGTGGAGCAGAAGTGCGGTGGTCTTGTTCTTTAAGAAAGGCGACAACGCTCTCTTGAAGAACTACAGACCGATTTCCCTTCTGAGCCGCGTCTACGTGCTGTTTTCGAGAGTCATTACGAATCGTCTCGCACGCAGACTCGACGACTTCCAACCTCCCGAACAAGCCGGTTTCCGAAAAGGCTTCAGTACCATAGACCACATACATACCCTGCGGCAGATTGTACAGAAGACTGAAGAGTACAATTTGCCACTTTGCCTGGCGTATGTGGACTATGAGAAAGCCTTTGATTCCGTCGAAATTTGGGCGGTGCTGCAGTCCCTTCAGCGGTGCCAAGTTGACTGTCGGTATATCGAAGTGCTGAAGTGTTTGTACAGTAGGGCTACGATGGCTATCCGAGTACAGAACCAGAGCTCGAAACCTATCCAACTGCAGAGAGGTGTAAGACAGGGTGACGTTATATCCCCGAAACTCTTCACCGCTGCTTTGGAAGACGTTTTCAAGCTACTGGACTGGAAAGGATACGGTATTAACATCAATGGCGAGTACATCACTCACCTTCAATTTGCCGACGATATAGTCCTTATGGCAGAATCGCTGGAGGACTTAAGCACTATGCTCAATGACCTCAATAGTGCCTCCCAACGGATAGGTCTTAAGATGAACATGGACAAAACAAAGATCATGTTTAATGTCCATGTCACACCTATGCCGGTAGTTGTTGGGAGCACTATGCTCGAAGTTGTTGACGAGTACGTTTACCTGGGACAAAGAGTCCGACTAGGTAAGTCCTACTTCGACCGAGAGGTCATTCGACGGATTCAACTCGGCTGGGCAGCGTTCGGGAAATTACGACATATCTTCTCGTCAGGTATACCTCAATCTCTGAAAACTAGATTGTACAACCAGTGCGTGTTGCCAGTGATGACTTACGGATCTGAGACGTGGTCCTTCACTGCTGGCCGTATGAGGACGCTAAAGGTCGCTCAGCGAGCTATGGAGAGGGCTATGCTCGGAGTTTCTCTGCGTGATAGACTCAGAAATGAGGATATCCGCAGTAAAACCAGAGTGACCGACATAGCCCAACGGATTAGTAAACTGAAGTGGCAATGGGGCGGCCATATAGCTCGAAGAACCGATAACCGATGGGGAAGAAAGGTTCTCGAGTGGCAGCCTCGTACCGGTAGGCGTAGTGTAGGGCGACCCCCCACAAGATGGAGTGACAACCTGGTAAGATATGCAGGAAGTCGATGGATGCAGGTGGCTCAGGACCGTGCTTTGTGGCATTACTTGGGGGAGGCCTATGTTCAGCAGTGGACTTGTGAAGGGCTGTAATGATGATGATGATGATGATGATATATATATATATATATATATATGTAATGATGATGATGATGATGATGATATATCATCATTACAGCCCTTCACAAGTCCACTGCTGAACATAGGCCTCCCCCAAGTAATGCCACAAAGCACGGTCCTGAGCCACCTGCATCCATCGACTTCCTGCATATCTTACCAGGTCGTCACTCCATCTTGTGGGGGGTCGCCCTACACTACGCCTACCGGTACGAGGCTGCCACTCGAGAACCTTTCTTCCCCATCGGTTATCGGTTCTTCGAGCTATATGGCCGCCCCATTGCCACTTCAGTTTACTAATCCGTTGGGCTATGTCGGTCACTCTGGTTTTACTGCGGATATCCTCATTTCTGAGTCTATCACGCAGAGAAACTCCGAGCATAGCCCTCTCCATAGCTCGCTGAGCGACCTTTAGCGTCCTCATACGGCCAGCAGTGAAGGACCACGTCTCAGATCCGTAAGTCATCACTGGCAACACGCACTGGTTGTACAATCTAGTTTTCAGAGATTGAGGTATACCTGACGAGAAGATATGTCGTAATTTCCCGAACGCTGCCCAGCCGAGTTGAATCCGTCGAATGACCTCTCGGTCGAAGTAGGACTTACCTAGTCGGACTCTTTGTCCCAGGTAAACGTACTCGTCAACAACTTCGAGCATAGTGCTCCCAACAACTACCGGCATAGGTGTGACATGGACATTAAACATGATCTTTGTTTTGTCCATGTTCATCTTAAGACCTATCCGTTGGGAGGCACTATTGAGGTCATTGAGCATAGTGCTTAAGTCCTCCAGCGATTCTGCCATAAGGACTATATCGTCGGCAAATTGAAGGTGAGTGATGTACTCGCCATTGATGTTAATACCGTATCCTTTCCAGTCCAGTAGCTTGAAAACGTCTTCCAAAGCAGCGGTGAAGAGTTTCGGGGATATAACGTCACCCTGTCTTACACCTCTCTGCAGTTGGATAGGTTTCGAGCTCTGGTTCTGTACTCGGATAGCCATCGTAGCCCTACTGTACAAACACTTCAGCACTTCGATATACCGACAGTCAACTTGGCACCGCTGAAGGGACTGCAGCACCGCCCAAATTTCGACGGAATCAAAGGCTTTCTCATAGTCCACATACGCCAGGCAAAGTGGCAAATTGTACTCTTCAGTCTTCTGTACAATCTGCCGCAGGGTATGTATGTGGTCTATGGTACTGAAGCCTTTTCGGAAACCGGCTTGTTCGGGAGGTTGGAAGTCGTCGAGTCTGCGTGCGAGACGATTCGTAATGACTCTCGAAAACAGCACGTAGACGCGGCTCAGAAGGGAAATCGGTCTGTAGTTCTTCAAGAGAGCGTTGTCGCCTTTCTTAAAGAACAAGACCACCGCACTTCTGCTCCACGCCTCTGGAGTAGTGCCACCATGGAGGACGGAATTGAAGAGCTTCTGAAGGACTTCAAGTACCGGTGTTCCACCCGCTTTCAGAAGCTCCGCTGTAATTCCATCCTCACCTGGGGCCCTGCCGTTTTTAAGGTGCTGGAGAGCCATTCTAATCTCGCTTAGACTGACGTCCGGGATATCATCGGACTAAATATATATATATATATATATATGTATATATTTAGATGGGGAAGAAAGGTTCTCGAGTGGCAGCCTCGTACCGGTAGGCGTAGTGTAGGGCGACCCCCCACAAGATGGAGTGACGACCTGGTAAGATATGCAGGAAGTCGATGGATGCAGGTGGCTCAGGACCGTGCTTTGTGGCATTACTTGGGGGAGGCCTATGTTCAGCAGTGGACTTGTGAAGGGCTGTAATGATGATGATGATGATGATGATATATATATATATATATATATATATATATATATATATATATATATATATCTGTGTGCTCGTTTGTCATCCCATTCTATAAAATAAATTGGAACATACCCAAAGTATTACTGCGTTAGTACAAACATTGTAATAGTTGTAATAATTATGGCGTGTACTGTTCCCAGTAGTTCTAGACGAAAGGGTGTATTGACTGAAAAAATTTAAATGTAATCTCTCCATCAGTAAGTCGAATTAATGTTTATAGAATATAACCGAGCAATCTTTTAAATTTTGCATAGGTTGTATGATAGGTATATTAAAGCGCTGAAGTTTTGTATAGAAGGGCTACGATGGCTATCCAAGTACAGAACCGGAGTACGAAACCTATCCAAGGGCAGAGATGTGCAAGACAGGGTGACGTTATATCCCCGAAACTCTTCACTATTCTATTTTACGTATTCTGTGAGAGCGTATAATATATCTGGAGCGTGGCTCTACCGCGTATGTAAATACTCGTATTAGACGTACGCAATATTTTTTTCCTACTCCGATCGAGATCACGGCAATTTCATTCAAATATCAGGCTTTTCTTGTCAACCTAAATTACTTGTTTATTGAATATAAAATATTTCATAATAATTTCCTTTTTTGTCGAAATGCCTACTGCAGTTTAAAAGCACTTAAACAACGTGTGGAAATGACAGAAGTGTTTTAAAAGGGTGTAGCGTTGTCTTATAGCGCGAAGACGTGTTGAATAATAGTTTAGCGTCTAAGAGGAAAACAAGATAAATATTTGAAAGTTTTTACCATAGTGAATGCAAGCATTTTTCTGGATTAAATCTTTAAATTTTATGACATTAATTTACTGCCAATAATTTTTTGTAATAGACGATATTTAACTATGCCTTAACGGATTTTTTAATTCCTGAGTTCCCAGAGAAGTGATTAAAAATGACAAGCATGAAATGCAACTGATCTTAAAAATTATTTGTTTTACAATCACTACAAAATACCAACATTAAAACGTATCTTAACGATAGTGTGTTAATGCTACTCGTGGTAAATGAAAGCAAACGGTAACCCTTCTTAGCAATAAGGCACTCTATCTTAAGTCTTGACGGTGACAACGCATTTACTTTTTGATACTTAATTGAGGATACGAGAAGATGTAGGTTTCTTTAGGCCACAGCATTCACAACAGTCATATTATTTATTTATTTGATAATAGAAACAAATAAATTGTAATAAAAACCTAATCACACGAATAAACCGAATAAAATTATTTCACATTCTGTGATGTCGGTGCTAAAACAAAGTGTATAGAATAATTAAAGCCTAAAAAAATTTAATGGGAAATATAACACCACCTGCAACTTTACAAGCCGCAGGTTCGGCCGCACATGGAATACTGTTCCCATCTCTGGGCTGAGGCTCCCCAGTACCAGCTCCTTCCACTTGACCGCATCCAGCGCAGAGCGGCTCGAATCGTTGACGACCGAGTGCTTTCCGATCGGTTCGATTTACTAGCGCTGCAAAGAGATGTTGCATCTCGTTGCATTTTCATTCGCATGTACCACGGGGAGTGCTCTAAGGAATTGTTCGGATTAATCCCAGCCGCCAAATTTCGTGAGTGCACTATGCGGCAAACGTCCCGATACCATCCACACCATCTGGATGCTTGGTGGTCCACCACTGTACGTTTCACAAGGAGTTTTCTTCCGCGTACGACCTCTCTGTGTAATAGCTTACCACCGGTGATTTTTCCGGTTTTTAGGTATATATTGAAATGGGGAAAGCGAGCGTTGTTCTGGATTGAATGTAAAAGTTTTATGCCATTAATTTTCTGTCTCATAAAAGGACATTTTTGTAATACCTGATGTACAATAATCCCAAAGCTGATGTAACATGTATTTCTAACTTCTTGAAGAAATCATTAAAAATAACACGAACGATACACTCTGTACTTAATACCTGCGTACTAAGGCAGCTTAATGCTGCTATTTTACGTATGAATACACTTATATAGGGATACCCTTATATAAGATATCTATATAAATTCACGATATACTCGTATATAGATTTTGATTGGTTTCATTAACGACACGGTTAGCATGCTGCTTGTATTCACACACTTGGTTTTGAATTATTAATGGTTTTAGTCGCCTTGCCCAATTGCTATTGCATTTAGTTGAATGTATTGTATGCGGTTTTAAGGAAATATGAATATATTCAGAGATGTGCTGAATCAATTGTAATAGTAAGTTACGTAAATTTCTCATTTCGGTTAGAGTCAAAGAGTTGGTGAAACATACAGCGAGCGCTTTGTCTCTAAGGTACCACGGCTCTATATCCTTTCTAATTGAAAACAAAATAAAAATACAATGTCGGAATAATTTTACAACCGAAGAAAAATCTCCCTGGAAATGGATATCAACGTTCATTTTATGGCAAACGTACGAGACGTACATCTTTGTTTTGGCATCGCACCCGCAATTCTCCTGGTGTTGCGGTTGATCATGGGCGGCGGTAGTCACTTAACATCAGGTGAGCCGCATGCTCGTTTGCCCCCTCTTCTATATATAAAAAAAAATCTTTACGTACCCGTATTTTATCTATTTTATTTCGTACTCAATCTTAATGCTCTTTAAAATAATTTAACTGAACCAGAATTTGTTGAACGTGACAGTGATTTTCCTTTGTGTGAATAAATATTTTTCCTATGTCAAAAAGGGAGGTTTAATTCGACTGTATGTTTTTTCAACCGACTTCAAAAAGGGAGAAGGTTCTTAATTCCACGGTATTCCTTTATATATATCTCAGAATTGTTTTTAGGTGAACCGATTTTGATAATAATTTTTTTACTTGTAAGAAAAGTACTTTTTTGTCCACATTAATTTGATCAAGATCTAATCAGTAGTTTTGGAGTTATCTTAAATAATGCGCATTTAATTGACTTCGACAATATTGACGATGTTTTCATTTTATTTATATTGAAGTCAGTTGTATATTTTGTTTTATTTTTGATGACCTGTTACATACTGGCAATACTACTACATCCACGACTTTTGATTTTGCGCTTCCCACTCCGCTACTGTCGCTTCAACAAACAAAATACCTTAAATAATTTAAATGAAATAGTTCATACAGGAATGATTCCATACAAATTTGGAGAAAAATAAAACATGTATGCAGTTCACACGCTGTAGAAGTGAAACCTTCAGATGAAATGAAAAGATGATTAATTTAATACTAGCGATTCACCCCGGCTTCGAACAGATTATTTCTGGATCTCGACAACAGCGCCACCTACCGCGTTCAATTGAGTGTTTAAACCATTCAGGGACCCACTTAAATACATACAAAAAATTCATAAAAATGGGTCGAGCTATTTTCGAGTTCTTGCGAGACTAACGGACAGCTATTAATTTATACTTATATATAGAGATAATAATTATTTTGAACCACAAGTGCGGCAATAAGTATAAGGCGAACTTAATGTCTTATGCCCCGGCTACACGCTCCGTCTTGCCTGTGAGCATGCCTGCACAAACCGGTTTGCACAGGTAAGCGCGTGCGTGTGGACGGTAAGACGGTGGCTCGCGCAGGCGACCTGCGTAATCGTTGACGTGCTGAAGATTGGACTGCGCGGGCTTGGATTGCACGATTTTGCCCGCGAGCTTACTTGATCGTGTGGCCGGTTACTCAAGCCGCGCTTCAGTCCGTCTAAATTATTGTTGACGACACATGTTATGTTATAAAATCTTAAAAATGAGAAATGTACGCAATTATTCCAGGGATTTTTAACTGAATTCGTAGAATTCTATAAATAGTTGCCGGCGTTGTGAAAATTAAAAATAAGGAATATTGAATAAAACTATTATTTACGGAAGTAAGGAATATTCCGACAGGAACAAAAAAAATGAAGCTTATCATTTATTAATTGAAAAACTAACTTTCTTATTTGCTGCTTTTTTACAAGTAAACAATAATATAAGGCTCCGTTTAAAAAAACCTCTTCTGGCCACATCGTGACGTGACTAGCTCTCAAAACAATTTGAGGTTTGCACAGTTCAGTTTACACAAACTTACCTGCACGAGCCATTGTACAGGCATGACTGCACAGGCCTGGACTGTGCAGGCAAGACGGAGCGTGTAGCCGGGGTATTAGGCATTCTCTATCAGTCTACTTTGGGGTGATGCAGATATAATTTAATAAAGTAGGAGTAATAAAAAACTTAACATGAGTTATGAGTTATTTTATAATTTTTTTTATAAGATAAGGGTGACAAACGAGCACACCACGAAGTCGAGTCCACCTGAAAGTGAGTGGATGCTATAGTCCATAGACATTTACATTTAACTTCGATTAAGAATCAAAATGCAGAGGCACTGCAACCCTTGAGGACCAAGGTGGAATGCCTCAATTCCAGTAAAACGGGTCTCAGGTTCTCTACACTCACCATACGAAACACAGCAGCATTACACTGCTATTTTACGCTGGTATTCTGTGAGAGCGTGGTCCTGCCCTGGTCGAACCGACCCATTCGTGCTACAACTATAATATAGCTGCACCGTGACCCTATTACGTAATAAATGCTTAAGACATATCTCTCTCTCTATCAGTCTACTATGGTATGATGTAGATACATAATTAAGTAAGTGTAATAAAAAGTTAATATGAGTTATGAGTTAAAATAACCTTATATATTTTAAACGAATGAATATGTCTTTATTACATAAATGTAAATATCATCAACACCATAGTGAGCCGCCATTATAATTATTTACAAGTATGTCGTGTGTTGGAGTTCTTTGATAGAGGAACATGTTGATCAGTAAATATATATGCTATCATTAAACTATAATTTAAAGCCGTGGTAGTTTTAAAGCTATTAGCCCCGCTTGCCGCAAATTTCACTGTACTCGGGTAACCTGCTACGGTTTGAATTGCGCCTGAAGGGATGTGAAGTCCGCCAATAGGCATTGGCAAAGTGTGGTATCTTAGACCCTTCTCTTACATGAGAGGAGCCCTATGCCCAGCCATGGGACGGCTGCAACTTTAACTGTAGATAATTCCTAACAAAAAAAAGACGTGTGGCACTGGGGGACTGCCGCGGTAAAGCTATTGCACAGCATTTTGTATCAACTTATGCAATTATAATTATTTTCAACAGCGCTACATTGCACGATATTCTCTTCATTACTGCACAATTTTCGTCTTTTTCTGTAAAAAAAATGATGAAATCGTTAAATTAAATATTATTAAAGCATATATTACAATTTGTTTTTAAATAAATAAATAAAAAATATTATTATTAAATAAAATTACATATCAATGTAAGATTTCTCTGCATTATGTTGACGAAATTTCCTTTGATGTTCAGCATTTGATTTTGGTACTGTTTCTTTTTTTTATTATTTTTTCTTCATTTTTCTTCAAATCTTTCTGACGCTGATAATATGCCCTTTGACATGCATTAGTTTTTTTTCTTTTTGCTCTTTACGCTTTTCTTCTCTATAAAACGAAAATATCTAGGTATAAATAATTAGGTATAAATAGTGTAATGACACACCAAAACAAAATTATTCATTTAAAAAAATAACGATATTAAGAAGTGATTATCGAATTTCACGCGATGTACATTTATATAGATATAATATCATATATACTTTCTCTGCGCGGCATTCATTTGCATTATCTATACACCAAAAACAAAGGTACCGAATAGTACACGTGGTTGGTTCGATGGCTTCTGTTATATACATAACGAAGAATGAATTTATATATATATATATATATAGACATACACATTGAGAATCTAAATTGAGAATTTAAACTACCTATACGCGTGTGTGTTTGTGTGTATAAAAGAGAGCTACTTTTAATATCGCTCATTTTAATATCAAAAATTTATGTTATCTTTATAGCAGTATTATATTTTCAATTCAAAATTAATACTGCATTTGTGATAATAATAAAATGTATGTATATAGACTCACTCTTTTTCTTTCACTATTTTTTCGTGACTTTCTTCATTAATAATAAATGCACTTTGTTTATTCATATTCAAAACACTTTATACACAAATTTTACAAGTACAGCTATTCACTGTTGTACATAAATACCTGTACATCTATATACTTTCTCATAAACAGCTGCTTATGTATTCGTCCGATTTCGGAGCAGCTCGTCTCGATTCGTGCGAGCTTCGTAGAGTCGTACAATACGTCTAGTTGCACGCACACAAACACCGTGTCGAAGACTGCCGAAAAGAAACGACGACGTTAGACAATGCACGGCCTTCAAGCCACACCGCCGAAACAACCTCAAACGAAAAACCTCACGCTCCCCACTCCAACGGGCACGTTGGAGTGGGGAGGGTGAGGTTTTTTCGTTACGGAATTTCTGGATTCGGTCCCCGCGCTCAAGGCCCGCGATAGAAGCTATGCAATAGCTTAATACTTTTCTTCATATACATTGTCTGAAGTAGTAAAAAAATTAAGAGTAGTAGTCCATATTGCGTGTTGGCTAACGTAATATGTCCTCAAAATGTTTATTGCTCAGATGTGCAGGTTTTTTTTTTTACAACAACAATAACAATTTCTTCAATTGATACCGCTTGGTATATTTTTAACTGAAAACTTTAGGCGCGTTGGGAGATTTTCGGAAGTATCAAATTTTTGCCTTCGTTTTACCGAAATACTAATGTGAACAGTATGTCTGCAATTTTGAGGAAGACGGGTCAAACGTATGATATACGCGTTGAAGATTTTTTGGATGAAAAAAATCCACTTTTTGCGATTCTGTCCATTCAAAGGTTGTATGGAAGAAATCGCTTTTAGCGAAAAGATCTCATATTGTGATACTTAAAATCTTTTTTTATTTCCTTTTTCTTACTTTCACGTGTTAGATTGGTGTACAACAAAGAATTATCTATCAATCTAAAATTTTATAAGTTCAAGTCAGCAGCATTCTTTAGTTTTTTTTAAATAAATTTATGTAAATCTTCTTAATGTGCGTTGGGCTATTTTCGTTCGGATAAAATCTTACGAGTCCGCGTCACCAACATGCTGTAATACAGTATATATACGTAGCTATAAGTGTGATGGGTTGTTCTTAGACAGCAGTGAAACGAATAACCTAAGTAATACTTAAACTCTCACGCCTGTCGCCCAGAGAGGTAGGCAGAGACTGCAGACTTCCATTTGGCACGATTCTGACACACCTCTCTCGCCTCCTTCAATTAATTATAATAATGCATACAATGCAGTTCCAGAAAATAATTTGGTAAATAAAGATTGAAATTAATTTAAATACAAATACTATGCAAATATAATATAATAATTATTATGTCAACTATAAAACTACAACGTAACAAATCGGGAGAAGAGCAGCAGCGTTTCCCTGATAACGACTAATGTTAAAAAAAAACTGCAGTTGACAACCCTCTTGCCAAGCGTTGGGACTGTGGCAAATATCCTCTTATGAGGCTGTCTATAGGGGAGGCCTTTGTTCAGTAGTGGACTTTTTTATATGATAAGTGTGACAAAAGACACACAATTCATCTGATGGAAAATGATTGCTGTGCTGCCCATAGTTATCTACATTTATGCTCGATTACGAATGAAAATGTAAATGCGTTGTGACCCGTGATATTTAAGATGGAATACCTAGTTTCCAGTAAAAAATGTATTCGAAGGTAATCGCAGAAGCGATATTTATCTAAAAGTAATTTAATTATATATAGAAAGTAGGTGTATTCCTCTTATTTATAAAGTATTTACAAACTGCAGCTTTTATAAAACGATTGCGGCAGCGTTAAAAGATGAATGCTGCTTGTGTTTCGTGTGATGTGTGTAGGGAACCGGAGAGCCGTTTTATTGGTAAAACGGCATTCTATCTGAAAGTCAAGGGGTGACAACACATCTATATTTTGATTCGTAATTTAATATAGCGAATGCTTAATACGAATTTTTATTAACTTTATACGTTTAGTCAACAACACAATGTCATATTAGGCTGCCATCCCTATTAAATATTATATTGAAGTAATTGTATATTTTTGACAGAGATAGCAATGTTTTATGAAAAAATAAGTGTCAATGAGTTAAATTGTTGAATCCCGTGATAAATGCTCAAAAGGGGTGATTGATTGATTGATTTAATTAAAAATGGAGCGGAAAAGGGACGAACGCGAATTTCCAAACGTGTGCTACTGTATTCGATATTTAATTAATTCTTTTTCCACGAACCCTCAATATTTCAGTAGTTTGATTGATGATTGGGAAAATCCATATATTGCTGCTGTAATTATTGTATTCAAATATTTTAAAACGTAAACTTACATTTGGTTCGAAAAAAAATCAGGATAATTTATTAGTTTGATTTATTTTATTATTATAATATATATTTTTAAGGTTTTTAGTATTAGAAATAATGTTTATAAATTTATGGGTTAGATTTAATTTAAAGTATATTTATCATGTTTGAAACAACAAAGATTTACACAATATAGTAAGTTACTGACATAATAGTTGCACCTTAAACTTTATCTAATTATTTCTTATTACAAAAGCAATTGTATATTCAATTCATCTTCATATACGTTTGTTAATAATATCAGAAATGAGAGCGGGCCAGTGCATAGTAGTGGTACTTATACATATGGGACGTAACTTTAACTTTTTAACTTTCATATTAGTTTCGTACATTCTCGGGGATTAACGATATTCATATTAAAAAATAGCGAAAAAACTGCGGGTTGCTAACCTTTCTGTCAAGCGTGGCAACTGTGGCAAATAATCTCCTATAAAGCAATCTGTGGGGAGGCCTACGATCAGGCAACGGAGTTTTAATGAGCTGTAATGGTAACGTGTAAAATAATATATAACATTTTGTTACCGTTATGAACTAAAGTGAAGATTGGAAAAGATTATTAATGTTCTTCCATCAATCTTTTACTTAAGAGTGTCATCGATTCCTTCAATTAATGTCGTGTCATTGGAGTTATATCAGGGCGTTCAGTTTTTGACAGAGACATATTATTTGTCATTTTTTATATTTCATTAAACTTTTATTGATTGCGATTATACGTGAGCAAACCGGGTTCAATCCCCGCCGGCAACAACGAAATTGTGAATTATAATTTTAAGTGCTAATTTACACCGTGTTCGAAGACGAAGGAAAACATCGTAAGAAGCCTTCTTAGAAACAAGAAAAATATTTCGAAGACAAGTAAAATTTCTATATTTCGAAGACAGCGCGGCGCACACGTCATTGCCATAAAGCCATTTCAGAAATGAGGAGAGGCCTGTGGCCGGCATTGGGACGTATATATTATGCTTTAAACTGTATAACTTTTATAAATTGAGCTTGTTAAAAAATGTGTTGGCATATTTTATTCTCTAAACCTTGATTAAAGTTTCCTTGTATATTTATTCGTCACCGAGAAAAATTTACGCTTGCAGCGTCAAAAGTGCGAGACTCCTGGTATTGCGATATTAAATCTGCTGAAACTGTTAGGGCAAATCCTTCTTGAGTAGCTTGTGCTCGGTTGTAGGTTTTTATGTACTGATTAAGAGTTAGAAAGAATGGTATTATACCTGACATAATATACGAACCGTCTTATTTAAATCGTAACATCAAAGGATATCCACATGTGGTAGCCATAAATAATAGCGTCGCAATTTTCAGACGCATATTACTCCTGCACTTTTTTTAAAACTGTAAGTTCATGTTTGCTTTTATTTATATAATTGCATCAGGTGTTTTACTTGTTGTTAGGACTCTCTTTCTGTCGGGTTCCCGAACAGGTAGGCACCACTCTTCCCAATGTCTGCTCCCAAACAGCAGTGTATGCACTGATGGACTTCGATCTGATATACGAGTATAAAGAGGGCCAGTATTATTACGAGCAGTGAAGTATTCCATCTTAGTCCTAATATAAGTGCAGTTAGTTCACAGGGGCCATGAGCTGTAGTAGCCACTTACCATCAAGTGGACTGTGAGTTCATTTGTCAATTGATTATTAGTTGAATAAACAAAAAGAAAAGATATTGCTGTTGCAGCACAAATGGGTCGGCTCGAACAAGTTGGGACCACGCTCTCTCAGAACACCAGCATAAAATAGCAACTTAATGCTACTGTGTTTCGTGTGGTGAGTGCAGAGAACCGGAGACCCTTTTTACTGGAAACAGAGCATTCCATCTCAGTCCTCAGGGCTAGCAACGCATCTGCATTTTAATTCTTAATTCCATCCATCGGGTGGACTGTGTGCTCGTTAGTCACCCTTATTCTATAAAAGAAATTATCTACGGTGAATGCCATTGAACGACTCTGCCGCAGCCAGATTACATCGGGAGAGATACCCAAATGCGGCACGTCACCCGGATCACTGCTAGTTCATCAATGTGGACCATACGACAGGTAGGGAGACCACGACGAACAAAGATGAGGTAGTTTTAAATGAAAATGATACAATGTGCAATCGAAAGAGACAATGGAATACCTAAAAGCATTGTTCATCGAATTTTAAAGCTATTCGAATATCACCTGTGCCACATGCAACGAGTACAAAGTTTGCTACATCGTGACTATGCACCTAGAATCGATTTTGCAAAACAATGTTAGCAAAACATCACACATCCTAAAAAGGAAAGATTTTTTAGGATGTGATGCAAAACTTGTATTCGTCTCGAAGGTAAACAATTTGAACATTTAATTAAATTTTAAGAAAAAATAAACGTATATTTAACGTGTTTTTTATTAAAATATTTCCTAGTGTTACATTAATTGTTAACTTTTGCCATGATACGACGATAGGGCATCACTTCATACTTTGATATCTTGTTGTTCAAGTTTTTTTATGTTATAATTTTAGGAATGCAGGTAGAGACCATATATACAACATTCTTTTTATTTAATTGGTGGATCAAGCTGGGCACCTTTTCATTTTAATTTTAACTTCCCGCCATGGAAATTAATGATTTTCAAAAAATCGGAAAGGTATTGGTTTTACACCAGTTTTCGAAAATCAAAGTTTCATCAGATTTTAACGTCTTGACGTCCTAGAAAGCTGTTCTGAGTATTCCTACGAGGATGTTATCATGTCTGTATGTGTGTGTTACATACACACATAAATACAGACACAACCTCTCACAACTTTTGAATGGCTTGACCGATTTAAATGACCTTGGTAGCGTTCGAAAGGTTCTCACTAAGTTCAGATTTTCAATGTTGTTTGGACCGGTTTGGACCAGGAGATTTTGAGACAGATGTAACGATTAATTCCAAAATCTTATCAGTGTGTCAAACATATAAAACGACATCGATTGCTGCTTCGAAGGCTTCAAAATTGGTTAACACGTTGAAGAGAAATGGATGACAAAAATTTTCGAAAGAAGTGTTTCTTTCACATAACTTTTAAATTTACAGTCTAATCATTTCTTTTATATTAAATTTTATTACTGTTCTTAAAATACTCGTCGATTCCCACCGATTACATCAAAATAGGTTGAAAATGTTTAAAAAATATTTTTTTTTAAATAACTTCGAAATTACTGCTCGGATTGTTTTGTAACGTAATGTAATTAGTTCGTAAAATATTTGTCGAGCGTTTTGATATCGAACCCAGCGGGAAGTTCCAAGGATGACCTGCAGGGTCAAGCGTTATTCAGAATTTTTTGTTAGAATAAAGGTAATGAGACAAACGAGCATACAGTCTACCTGAAGCAACTGGATGCTGTGTCCAAAAGAAATCTATATCTACACTATAATATAACCGCAGAATGGTGTTACTACGTAAATAAAATATTTCTCTTTTTCTTTTTTTTCTACCTATAAAATCCCACTGCTGAACATGATCATTCCCTTTTATAGGATTTGTCTTAATCGTCACACTCGCCAGGTGGAATGACAATTGTCGCACCCGATGTCTCGCATCTTTGACGCTGCATCCCACCGCTAATCTGGGGAATTTACGTCCGGCTTAAATTATACGGTAATAATAAAGCCGGAAGCAATAAAATTCTACTGAATTAGTTGCCTCTTACCTCCGTCATTTTTGTTTTATAGTGTCGTCATATAATATATGTTACCCACGCAGTTGTGTGAAATCGATTGATCTATATTTCACTAAAATCTGACAACTATAAATTCCAGGAGACAGAAACAAACACACATACATACATGTCAGACAAAAACACAGTTTTAATAAATTTTAAACAATGCCGCGATCGAGTATAAAGATAAATAAAAAAATACTCACCATAGGAGTATGTTTGTTTTTTATGAGACATCGTAAATTCTTACATTAAAGCCAGTGAAACAGCAGATTAACCCGTAAAATATGTTTCGCCGGCGCACTCAAATGGTAAGGGCAATGGATTACAAGCGTAATAATAATAATAACAATGGAAAATGGTCTAACAAGCTTTGTAATTTATTGTTGCGTAGTAAGATGTAAGATGTGGCAGATAAGAGCTTATTTTTTCTTATTGCTTTTATTCTAGAAAGGACATTGCTCTGCTGTCATGCATTGTTTGCCCGACAACCTTAGAATAACTTTATCTATTCTAAATGATGACTATTTTACACTGAATTTAAATACAGGTAGAGAATTTAGTACGTGGTAGAACCATGCTGCAGCTATATTTATTGAATAATTGTAGCACGAATGGGTCGGCTCGACCGGGGAAGGACCACGCTCTCACAGAATACAAGCGTCAAATAGCAGCTTCATGCTGCTGTGTTTCGTATGGTGAGTGTAGAGAACCGGAGACCCTTTTTACTGGAAAAGAGGCATATCATCTAAGTCCTTAAGGCTGACAACGCATCTGCATTTTGATTCGTAATCGAGGATAGATGTAGATGTCTATAGGCCACATTGCAGCCACTTACCATCAGGTGGACTGATTGCTCGCTTGTCACCCTTTTCCTATAAAAAATACATTACATTGCCATCCAACGGAGGTAATAATACTTTTCCGGCATATCCAAAATTCATCTCGATGACTACCTTGTTCGTCTAGTGATCGCTAACATTATCTGATCATCAGGTTCCAGTTCGGATCAAAACTCAGTTATTATGTTTATTTATTATGTTAGAAGCCGAAGAAGAAGGAAAGTGGTGTTTTTTTACCGCCGTGCCTCGGAAAGCACGTAAAACAATTGTCCTGCGTCTGATATCTCTACGGTCGGAATACCGTCCCATCGTACTATGAGAGAGAGGGAGAAGAGGGCGCACCTGTGTTTTCCGTTACGACTGGCCAGCGTGACCGAAACTCGTTCAGGAGGATATTATAATAGTTTTTTCTTGTTGCTACTTAAAATCAAAACTGACAGTGATTGTAATTTTTATACTCTGAGAATGGACGTCACTAAGCTCGAATCCACGTGCTCAACTTATAGCAAGGAAAATAATCTCTGCCTCGGTTATTGGGTTAAACGCCCGTTAGTACGGAAGCCGCATTAATTTTCATGACCGCCCCTCGCAATTTCTACGTGTCTATTGGTACGACGTCGATTAAATTAGAGTTGGGTCTCTATGCTATTAATGTGAACTCGCGTGTAGACCTTCTTCGTTTCCCTACCTTGTAACACTAGCTTTGTGCTACAATACTTCAAAATGTATTCTAATATATGGTTAAAAGAGTCTCATTCCAACGCAGATACTCTGAACATTATATCATATTAACCCTTTGGTATTACGTGAGCGTAGTTAAGTACATCAAAAGGGTTGTTTGTGGGTCTTACATATTGAACGGTTTATTAATAAATCTTCAAATGAAAAAATGAATTGAGGGTATTATGACACAAATGGGACCGGCTGCATTTATTTTATATTGTGAATTAATGAATTAATGAACTCAAACATGAGGATGAAGAAATTAAATTAACATACAGAGTAAAACTAAAATATTAACAAAAAGAAACAAAAAAAAAATGTTAAAATCTAGTAACCGGCACCGGATTCATCTAAATGAAAACTGTTAATATAGCGTTGTTTAGATTCGTGATCATTATCAAAGGCCATTAATTTTATCATTTATCCGATTTAGAAATAACCTCTATGTTTTTCACATAAAATAGTCTAGAACTCTTTTAGGATTGCTCTCTATATGTTGAAGTTTCATAAGCTCTTTAGCCACTGACCTCTTTATGTATGTATACATAGAGGTCAGTATGTTTAGCTATTTCATAGATTAGCCCTGACAATAGTCAGACAGTTACACAGATTTTTTTAATGGTTATTCATGTCTTAATGCCATGCAAATAATCCCTTCAGCTCGATAAAATGCAGTTATTTTGATATTGCAGAAAGACTAAAATTTTATTCATAAGTGTAAAGATATACATAAATTATATAAGTGTGTGGATGTATATACTAAGATATAAATTACTATTTTTAAAACTTTTGTCTGTCTGACAGTCTGGGCTAAACTTTGGAATGGGCGGACCAATTCTGATGTAACTTTGTGTAACTCTTTAATTTTTTTAAATAAATGGTCTTCGTATAACATTGATCTAAATAACGCCACAATTATGAATTTTATATACTAATATTATAAAGAGGAAATATTTTTTGTTCGAATTGAATAGGCTCAGGAAATACTGGGCCGATTAAAAAAAAATTCACCATTGGAATCCTACATTATCCCTGATGAACATAGGCTATAGTATATTTTAAGAAAGTTAGGGATCCGTATAAAAACTTCGCTATAATATTATAGTAACATTATACTACTGATTTATTGAAACATTTTTTATCCAGAAGGAAAAATTTTATGTGCTATAACAAAGTTATCGCTTTATTTTTAAATATATTAGACAAAAAAATAAGACACAGTTTCTGCAGTAAGAATCAAAATTGTATTTTCTAAGTAATCGTCTAATATTAGCAAACTTTTTGAGGCAAATGAAAGTTTATGCCAAGGTTTATAAAAAAATATTAAAATATTATGAATATAATCATTTTAATTTATTTTATATTATAAAAATCACACAAAGTCACCATTATAGACTTAAAATATTTTAATTTTGATAAATATCACAAATTGTCATGAGATGATGTCAAGAGATCAAAAAAGGGGAGGTATAAACGTAGTTTAGAAGTTAAGTAAATAATAATTTTGTTTTGAAATCGATTTGAATCATTATTAAAAATAAGTTATAGTTATAAAAATTAAATTCTCTTCGAACGCATTATTATTAGTTGTTGTAAACCTTTTTGATTATCGTAACAACAGCGATTGTGGCTATTTAACTTTTACAAATGTCGTCTTATATCCATCAACAGTAGAACTTTTTTATTGAATCTTAAAAATTGTACCTCAAAGGATTGTTTATCCTTGTAAACGTGAAACACTGACCTCCACAAGATCAGCCCATTGAGATATCTTAATATATTCATTATGTCACCAATTGTCAAGATTCAATAGTCTTTTTGTGTCATAATTTACTATTTTAGTGTTATTACATCATGCATTATTTATGCACAGCCTATCAAGAGACAGAGTGTAGAGATATTTGCCATAGCTGCAGCGCATAGCAGCCGCAGTGTTTTTAATAAATTTGAGTTGTTATGAGATTGCTGCTGCTCCTCTCCTGTATCGTTTCTCGATGTCCAGTTTCGAAAAACTTATTACTATACAAGGATAATTTACATTGTTTTTTATCTGACAGTAGCAGCCATCAGTATAAAATTAAAATTAAAAATTTAAAAAACTAATTTAGTTCCATTTTCAGATTTAAAAAGTTCATATAGTAACACACCATCAGCATTGCTGCCACTTTTTGTTGTTTTAGTCTTTTTATTTTATTTCATTTAAAAAAAATTAATGCGTACCCTTAGAAAAAAAGATACAAAGGGCGACTTAATGCCTAAAGGCATTTTCTACCATCAACCTATGGCGTGGTGAGAGTTTGTCGTAGGTGTGGCAATTAAAAGAAAAAATATATATAGGTATATTCGTACATTTACATACATCAACACATATTCATAATATAAATATATTCATTTGCTAATAAACATATATAAACCTACATACATACACATATATGGATATAAAAATACATGAATACAAAGTTAATACCTGCATGTAAATACGACTATTTAACAATAATGTAATCCCAATGATTCTTCAGTAAATGCTCGCGTACTATATTTTTAAAGGAGCATTTATTAGGCGCTTTTCTGATATCATCAGGCAAGGAATTCCAGAGAAGTGCAGCCAGAACAGTGAAGGAGTTACCATAGAACCGGAGAGATGAGTATGAATATAAATCTTGTTATTAGAAGAGATCGAAGAACCCTATCATCACAAGAGGAGAGATATTGAAATCGTTCTTTGTGATAAGAAGGTGAATATGAATCATTTGGAATTAAAAAATGAAACAAGTAATATTCTGTAGTTGCGTGTTATACATGTATACAGCACCAAAATAGGAAAACTATACACTGAGTACTTTAGTTTGTATTGGAAGGTACCTACTTCCTACTTTAAATAAAAAAAATATTAGGTTGTATCATTTTGATACAACTGTGCTTCGTATTAATACGATGCAATACCTACACGTTTATTAGCAAGATTGTGAATTTACGTACAGTAAAAATATCATTAATAAAGGTAGGAAAATAAAAAAAAATAAACAATGCGTATTCTAATTTATATAATATACAACCTGTAGATTACGAATCGAAATCTCTGAAAAATCCCGAATTTCATCCCAGGGCTTCTAGCAGAGAGAGAAGACGTTCGATAAAGTGACCTTAGGATATTATCTACCTATAGAATTAAGATGGCGATTTTACAAAGCAAGTCTATACGGAATTTTCAGAAGGTTTTACTTTTGCATACCATGTGCGAACACATGTTTTTTATTCCTGTTTTAACCTTGTTCTTCGCTCTTCATTGCTACTGTTTCAGAAATGTTATTGATTTTAGAACAAAGCCATGTAATGAGGCCGTATCCTAAATAAACACAATTTATATATGTACAAAAATGAGTCCGTAAAATATCAATAAAATTCTGTACTGTTTAAAACCTCGAATATCAAATGAAGACGCGTTCCGAAATGCAAACACGAAGCTTTCGATCTCCTGGCTTGTAATTATGAGGAATTTGTTTTTTTTTAAGCAAAAGTAGATATTAAATGTAATGCTAATGTATTTCATTCCTCCATCAGTAGATATGCAAACACGATCGCCTTTCGTTAGCTTATTTTAAGTTAGGTAAATATAATTACGGTGTATGTATAAATATGTTATATAATAGCGACACATGCAAGGGCAAGTAGCAGTAAATGTGCTAAGAATCTTTGATCATTGTAAAGCAGAAGGAATCAATTCCCAATATAAAAATATTCATAAATAAATAGTGTCTGTGTGTAAATTTAAATTGAATGGAAAAAGACTCAATTTCTCGATTTTATTATCATAGACGTGAATGTCTAGTTGGCAGGAATTCCTTTTCAACTAGGAGTTTGTCTGGGTAGGTACCGCTACATTAACTATTTCGGCCACCCAATAGCAGTACAATCCCTACTGTATTCTGGTCTGAAGGGTATAGAGAACCAATATATATGCAGGCTGTGAGATGTGCTATCTAAGTCCTCAAAGATGACATCGCATCTACAGCCTTTATTGCTTAAAGTTGTCGGCAGGTGTCCAAGAAATGCAGAAGTCTCTATTAAGTGGATTGTCAGTTCATTTATCACTTCAGGTTTATAAAATCTCCTGAAAGTATTTTTATTCCCCGCTGATCACAAAGTAAGTCAACTATTTTTATAATTTAGTGGTGACGGCGAAAATTAAACGTGACTTGCTTGTGTATTGTTACGATTTATTTTAATTTAACTGAAAAAATTAAACTGACCATCTGCATTTATGATTATTAAGTAACTACATTGAACTCTGAAGGAAAAGCCTTTTGGAAACGCTCTCGAGTTTTCTTTCTTCGTGTTTCTAGGTTGCGGGTTGTTACTCATTAGGGAAATTTATTATTAGAAAGCCAGTGGATTAAAAATGTAATAATTTGTACTTTTTGTGATTCTGTTAAGTGTTCCCTTGATTTTGATCCCATTCTCCGTCTAATGGTTTCGGTAAAGATGACTTAAAAATGCCTATTGAAAGATGTGCGAATATAAGATAAGAACGTTTATAGGTCGCGAAGCGGAGTTATTTATACATTTAGATTTAATGGAAGTGTCTGTACACCATGCTATTAAGATATGAATAACCATTTTTATAACCATAAGCAAATTCCGTATATACGTCTGTTCAGTTCAGTCAATAACTTTATAAATATATTTTCTATAAAATCCAAAAACTGAATATCGTATTCACCAGTGATGTAATTCGCTAAAATTATTTTAATTTAAGAATAGTATAGCGTTCGCGTAAATATAATAAATCATTAAAATAGATAAATGATTTTTGATGATTATCATATAAATATTTTTAATAAAAGATATAAAAAAGTTTCGAACAAACCTTTTTGATTTGTTTTCTATCTTTTAAAGTTTTGATGGGAAATCTTACAACGAAATGTAACATTTTTTTAAAAACTATTTACAACAAAATTACTGTAAAGAATAAGGTAATGAGTTATTTATCGCACATAACGTCACTTTAATCCAGGCAAGTTACTCGAACCACGTTAAGTCAAAAAAAAATCACACATCGTTTACGAAATAATAGCAAAAATCTAAGTTTTGTGTGTGTTTTTGTTCTGTTTTTTGATAATTGAACTTCTTGATAAGAGACTACTATTATACACATATATATATATATATATATATATATATATATATATATATATATATATATATATATATATATATATATATATATATATATATATATATATATATATATATATATATATATATATATATATATATATATATATATATATATATATATATTTTAATTTCTTTTCGAACAAAATCTTGGGTAAAGCTAGTCAGAAATAAGGAAAACGTCTGTACTGTTTAGTGTGTATATTGCTTAGTTTAATGATGGTGCCGTAAGCCACCAGAATGTTCCTTTCTGTTGGTGTCGTAAGGGGCGGCTATGAGTAATACTAAAAGATCTTAAGGCGTCTGATAGATATCACTATAACCGTCTTGTTTCCGTCTGACGTTAAATACCAAAGATCTGATCAGATTTTCAATTCTATTTTGTATACAGGAAGGCGACTATGGAAGATTTCAACATGAACTCCTTGTCTCTGCTTAACCGAGGTAATAATATTAAACACCAGATGTAAAATAAACTAGGCCGGTGACGTGAAACAGCGTCAAGACTGCTGGCAAGAATGTTAGGCGCTAAGATCACAAATCACCCTAAAGTGAAAAACGATTTATATCAAGATGCAAATTAATTAGACAATAGATATTTTTTTACTAAACAAATGCTATATTGGAGATACTCTCAAAGTACTATTCTAAAAGTTTTCCAATCAGTCGACTGTTGCAAAGGTTAAATTGCAACATTAATATAAATTGTTACCTCCATCTAGCAAAAGATAATAAGAGAACTTTAAGCCGCTTTTACACAGCTAACAATATCAACATTCAATTATAATTACGATTTACACAAAAGCGTAGTGCAAAAAACCCAATGATTGAATCTGTAATCAATTAACCAGACTGCGTGTAAAATGTAAATTGCAAAGAAAAAAATGGTATGTCCTATATCACTTCAACAAATAAGATGAATATATTGATACCCCATACGTTTAAATCCATCAAGCCGTTTAGCCTAGGGCATACCAAATACTTACTACACTACTTACATATATACCGTTATATACATATTATACAAACATACATACGCACTCAAAAAACATTGCTCACATTCATTGGGGCTGTAAAAATAATTTACTTTTTATGTATTTATGATTTATACTCAGTTATTTATATTAAACTATGGTTCATAAAAGATAGCTTGATCTCTGCGACAGCTGTCAGTAAAAATCACACCTATGATTTCCTGAATTTCTTAGTAGTACAGACAGTACCTGCAATGTCATACTTTATGGGCATGCACTAATTAGGTCGGCATGTCCATAAACTATGACATTGACAGGTACTGTCTGTACTACTAAGAAATTCAGGACTTCATAGGCGTGATTTTACTGACAGCTGTCGCAGAGATCTAGCTATCATTTATGAAATATAACGATCCGCTTTCTGAATATTGACAATAGCGACACCTACCATACTAATTGGTGGTAATTATAAACCATCCAGAGGCCCATTCAAACACGCTCGAAAATTTCTTTAAAATTGGTCCAACCGTTTAGGAAGAGTTCAGTTCTAAACACACGTACAGAAGAATTATATACATATATAAAGATATAATATTCATTGTAACTTTAAAAGAATTATTATTTGATTACACCATAAAGATCTAGTGTCACATATATAGCCATTAAATAGCCTTATAAACCGTAAAACATGTTTCATCGACAAGTAAAAGTAATGGGTGCATCTTGTTTTACTACCGCCGATATACTTCGAGTAAGTTCTTTCGGTCCTAAATATTACTATATCTAAATTATATCGTTTTCATGTCAAGGCATGAAAACGATATAATTTATATATAAAATTTATTGGAACTATCTAAACTACGTTTACGGATTTTATCGCGTTTAGTTTTTTGACTTATAATTTCCGGATGCAGCAGCCGAAACTGCTTTCCAATTCCAATTAAAAGTCAAGTAAATTAAACGTGATAAAATCCGTATCTTTTTAATCAATATCTAGTGTTCACGTAAATATAAGAAATCATTATTCAAACGATATTAATTATTTAAGAAAAACGCGTACAATAATGTTTTATTTTTTATACATATATATTTCCCAGTAGCAACCTATTTAACCTTGAATGGAACCCCGTCAACAACAGATATAATATTACATTGCATTTTTGGGTGCTGATTTACTTTGCTCAGCGAAAGAAAGAACGTAAGAAAACCTGCATGTGTGAGGACATAACTGTAATTTAAAATTTAAAAACCGCCGACAAATAAGAGCTGATGATCTTCAAACGGCTGAACAAATTTTCTTGAAACCTATCTAAGAACACTTTTGATTATGACACCTTTCAAACGAAAAAAAATCTAATAAAAATTTGTTCGTCCATACACTCAGTCTAGACACACAGTTTTCTTCGGAGATTAAAAATACTTCGAGAACATTTGAAATCCGCCAGCACGCACTCGATCAGCGCGTCGAATTAATTTCTCATCGTATTAGAAATAGGGGTCCGGAATCTCGAAAATACCGGGATACCGGACTGAAACGAAAACTTTAAAATACCGGGATTGAGTGAACGGAAACCGGTATTTACGACTTTTTCGGTATTTCATTATAAATCTATGCTTTTCGCGTGGTGGATGCTATGGCAACGTGGCTCAATTATGCAACGCAAACTGCGTGACTACACCCTGGATTGAGTGAGAGAGAGTACCTACTACCGAGTCCTGAGTCGACGACGAATCCGCCCGCTCGCTTATACAACTAATGACGGTGCCAGTGTAATGATCGCATTTGAAAGAGAAGCAGCAATTTTCCACTAGCGATGCTTTGCTTATGGTATACAGTTAGCGATATTAGACGTGCTCTAAAAAAAAGAAGACAGTTCCCAAACTCAACTAAGAGAACTGGAAGATGACGATTCTTATGACTCTACTTTGGAATGTTATGGAGAAGATTACTATGACGAGGGAATGGCTGCGTGTTACCGTCTGCTTGGGATCCTATAACTAATAAAATTAAATCTCAAAATAAGCATACAATTGCAAGACTTCAAGATACGCCCCTTCTGCGTACATTGTTAACTGAAAGTAACCGTTAACTATGACACTGGGGCGGGAATATAAAATAAGTTAAAATACGCAAAAAATTCGTAAAATTTAGTTTTATTTAAACTTCTTCAATTCATTTAAAAGTAAATATGTAACATTCTTTGCTATCGAATTTAACCTATGAACCAGATTTTCTCTCTCTAGAGATATCGCTTTTGGAATCGGTGGTAGATTTTAACTTTCATAGAAGTTTTAGATGATCGTAAACTGAAGAATATATATGACTTTTTCTAACTACACCATGGAACAAAGAAAGCTCTTACTCGATTTCCATGAAAAAGAGTGAAAAAAAAAGATAAGTCGCCCAAGAGTATTTTATGTTTTATTAAAGCTGAGGATAATGAAGAAGTTTATAAGAACATGAAGAATTAAGCGTATGAAGTTACTTAGCAGGAGTATTTTATATTATTGTTAAGGCTGAATACTGGAGGTTTCTTATGTTTAAATAGTTTAAAATAACTTAGCAGCAGTGAGTTATTTATTAAACTTTCAATAAATGATTGATTTTTTTAAATAAACGTGATTTACTTATCTTAACACACTTTTATTGATTGGCTAATGACAATTCCCTTATGAAAATTAGGGTTACACTACATATTTTTAATATTTTTCTCATTGTGTTAAAAAAAACGAAAATACCGAAACTACCGAAATCTCGGTATTCATTAAAAACTAATACCGTATACACCGGTTTTTGAAAAGAGGTCCGGTATTGTGACCCCTAGTTAGAAATGAACAGAGGCCTGTGCCCACTAGTGGGCCATACATAAGTCGTAAATTTACATTAATTTTTACTTTATATACATATAGGCCTTATTTAGAAGACATTCTTCATTTAGGGGAATTTAAGGTAATTACCAAGGACCATTTTTAAATTAAATAAATTTACTCATTTCCAAATCTTTTTGTATTTTTTGTATATCTGTCTATTGTATCTGTTTGTACGGGCTAATCTTCAGAACGACTGACCCGATTGTAATTAAACTTTTCGACAGATACAGAACAACGCCAGTGTCAATGTGAGTTTAGAACAAATTTAAATCATTTTTTTATAAAATAACAGACAGAGCAATACCAGGAGTGGTCTGGGCTGTGGTTTATAACATAAGCTTGAATACTTACTTACTTACTTTACTTACTTATCTTCACGCACAATCACTAACGGGGTAGCCAGAGAGAACAGATCGCCAAGTGTCACGATCCTTACATACCTCTTTCGCTTCTTTCAGGTTCATTAACTTCTTCATACATGCACGTCTAGGTATCCGAGTACTCTTGACCCTCCCCTCTTCGAGCAATTTGCTCACATGGTCTTCGAAAGTTAGTCTCGGTCTACCTCGACACCTTTTAATATTTACTTTCGCTCTATATATTTTCTTCACCATTCGGTCTTCACTCATTCGTTCAACGTGCCCAAACCATTGGAGTACGCCCCTATCAATTTTTGTGATAAGGTCATCTTTCAATCCTGCCATATTGCGAATCTCTTCGTTTCGCTTTAGGTCGTCTATGCTAACGCCACACATTTTACGAAGAGATCGCATCTCCACTGCATTCAACTTGCTTTTATGCTTCTTCTGGCATACCCAGGTTTCGCTGCCATATAACAAAGTCGGTACCAACACTGCCTTATGTATTGCAAGGCGTGCACTCTTCACCACGCCTTGTCTTTTTACGAATGCATTCAGGGCACCATTGACTTTGTTTCCGGCAGCAACACGCCTATCCACATCTAAATCACTTTACACTTATTACTTATTCAAGCCTATCACAATAAGCTTGAATAAGAACTCAATTTGTTTTATGTGACAAAATAACCATCCATAAATTCCTTGTGTCTGTTCCCGGTATTTACAAAATGACTATCACTTATTTTTGTGTATATACATTATATTGTCAAATATGTATTGAGAGGCCAATGTTAATATTTTTTTTATGGTAAGTGGATGCTGCGGCTCATAAAAATCTATATATATATATATATATATATATATATATATATATATATATATATCCTCAATTAATAATCAATATACAGAAGCGTTGCCCCCTGAGGACTAATATGGAATGCCTTGTATCCGGTAAAAGGGGTCTCCGGTGGTCTTTGGTTACCATATTAAACACAGCAACATTAAGCTGCTATTTTATGCTAGTAATCTGGAGCGTGGTTTTTTTATGGTCAAGCCAATCCATTCGTGCAACAATCATAATATAGCTGCAGCATGGCCACACTTGTAGGTATAAAAATTCCACGGTAATTATATGGTTTATCACTTATAATGATCCAGAGCAAAATTACTACATCGTTAATATTCCTAACGGGCGCTCTAGCAGAAACTGTCTCATTTAAAAGAGGTATTTCAGAGGTATGAGTCATCTCCTCTTTCACTTTCTAGCACTAAAGATTCGGGGAATGAACCCTTTTTTCTGTAATAAATATGTTAAAATTTTACACCAAAATATTGCAGGCCTAATAAAAAAATCTAACGCACTTACCGTGTGCTTAGATGAGCTATGTGAAAAAAAAATACTGGTAGATGTACTGTGCATTACGGAACATTTTATTAAGGAGGGGTATCAGAAACAACTGTTTGTACCGAATTATTGTCTAGCTACTTATTACTGTAGAAAGGCGCAAGGGAGGGGTGGTGCATGTATTCTTGTGAGAAACGGTCTTCAATTTAAGGATCTACCTAAAATATTGAGTTTATCATCTCCAGGTATATTTGAATGTTGTGCTATTGAGCTTACCGATTATAATATAATTGTCGTGTGTATATATAGAGTACCAAATATGAACAATCTTAACTACTGTCTGGATAAACTAGAAACTCTTTTGCAAGGAATATCGCATTCACGATATAAAAACATTGTTGTTGGTGGAGACTTTAATATAGATGTTCTTAAAGAAAATAGTCTCACAAATGCATTTGAATGTTTATTAATTAGATATAACTTGAAACTGGCATTAAAACAACCGACCCGCATGGCTAGCTTAACATGTTTAGACAATTTTGCGCACAATTTTAATAAATCATTTAAGGCTGATGTCTTCGAGTTTGCGCTGTCTGATCATACAGCACAGCTGCTGCACTGTCCAGTGCAAAAAATATATGCAATAAACTATTGGTATACGCCTAGAAGGGATTATAATATGGAAAATATAACGAAATTTAAAGATTACATAAAACATATCTCTTTTTCGGAAATATACGATACAGATGATCCAAACGCAGCATATAATAAATTTATCGATACGTTTAGACTTATTTACGACTTATGTTTTCCGATTAAATTGATTAAAGTAGACATAGTAAAAAAACCTGGGAAGGAAGGAAAATAGAGAACTAATGGAATATTATCGGCCCATCTCACTTATTCCCGTAATTTAAAAAATATTTGAGAAATATATATATAAGGAAATATATAAATTTATTGAAAAATATAACATTTTATGTGAGGAACAAAAAGGATTTAGACCACATAGGACAATCAATATGGCCATATATGACTTTATACACAATATTATTAACAATATCGATAAACGTAGACATGTCTGTGGCATATTTTGCGACACGACAAAGGCATTTGATTATGTAAATTACGCTACTCTTTTAGAAAAACTTGAAGCCTATGGCATTAGAGGCAATGTTCTTAATCTAATTGAATCTTACTTAAAGAATAGAATACAAATAACTGAAATTAATCAAATTAATATAGCAAATAAGAAGGAAGAGATATTTCGATCATCACAGCGCGAAGTTAAATTTGGAGTACCACAGGGGAGTGTGCTGGGTCCTTTTATATTTATATTGTACATCAACGACTTACCTAAATGCATTGAGCAACCAGTAACACTATTTGCGGATGATACCACAGTGACAATACCATGTAAAAGTGTAGAGACCTATGAAAATGACATTAATAACTCCTTAAAATTAGTTGTAAACTGGTTGGACGAAAACAATTTAAAAATAAACTTAAATAAAACAAAAATTATCCATTTCAGTCAACGGATTCCTAGCATGAGCCTAAATGTACACTACAATAATGATGTTGTAAAAGAAGTTGAAACTGCAAAGTTCCTGGGTCTCGAAATAGATAAACATCTTAACTGGAAAGCACACATTAATACTTTATGTAAAAAAATTAGTAAAACCGCATATGCTTTACATAATTTGTCTTCAATAGTATACACGGATGCACTCCTCACTGCTTACTACGGCTTAGCAGAATCCCACCTCCGATATGGAATAATATTTTGGGGTAACTCAACCGAAAAAGAATCAGCGTTTAAGGCTCAAAAAAGATGCATAAGGGCGATGTTTAAGCTCAAAACTACCAATAGTTGCATGCCATATTTTAAACGTTATAAAATACTGACATTACCTTGCTTATACATACTAGAAGTAGCAGTGTTTGTTAAATTGCATCCGAAACGTTTTAAACGCCTTGACCAAGTAGTTCCACGTAATAGACGCGACAATACCCTTTTATGTCATCAATCCGCTAAGACAGCACTAATGCGCAAAAGTATATACTGCATGGCCCCAGTCATATATGATAAAATACCAAAAAGTTGGAAAGAATTGCCGCTATCGATATTTAAAAAAAGGCTTCGTAGCTTCTTGACAGTTAAAGCATACTATAGCGTAACAGAATTCTTGACTGAAAAAAATTTTTCATTTTGAGATTAAGACTATATAATGTTAAAAAATTTAAATTATGTTTGTTTTGTGCTATTATTTTATTTTGTTATAGCTGTTTAGGTGATAAGTTTATATTTCTGTATATTTTGCATGCCTACTGGTAAAATATGGCTGAACTCACTACCTAAATTTCCATGTACTGTACCCATATTTGCAAAATAAAATATCTTTATCTTTATCTTTATCTTAAAATGAACAAATGATTTCCCGATGCAGTTAGAACCTGCTTAATTGCCTGATATAAACCTAACGTTTGCACATTAATTTTTTTTTCATTTAGTGAAATAGAAATGAACATTTCTTTTTCAATAAAAATTTAGGCTTAAAAAATTACAAAATACCATATCGTACCGATTAAATACCATACCGATTTTTACTTTATTTTAGGACTAGTTTCCACCGGGTAGTGGCGGTGAAAGAATATTCATATCGTCCGCGCGATATTCGTAGCGACCGCGATGCTTTAACGTATGTTTCGTAAGGTAGGTATAGATAAACGGAGACCTTTTTTACCGGAAACGAAGCACTCCATTTTAGTGTACAGGGTTAAAAATACGTCTATGTTTTGATTATTGATATTAATACTTATATTAACTGCCTCGTTGGTCTAGTGGTCCCGGGTTCGAATCCGGAGTCGGTCCAAAATCGCTTACTGGGTTTTTGTAAAGAAATTCTCAGTAGCAGCCTGGATTTATGAAGTTGGCGATGTTTCATCCCCGTGCCTCGGAAAACACGTAAATCCGTTGTTCCTGCACCTGATCTCTCTCTGGTCTTGTCGAATTACCGTCCCATCGGACTATGAGAGTGGGGAATAGAGAGTGCAGTTGTGCTTACGCATACACTTGGGCAATATAATCCTGTCATGCGCAGATGGCTGGTCTTCGTTTGAGACTAGCCGCCTTGACCGTTATTCGGTCTGGTTGACAACAAAAACATTTTGGTTATTAATTGAATTGATGCAGAATGAAGATGTCAGTTGGCTACAGCACCCACTTACCATCAGTTAAATAACCAAAACCAAATCTAAACATTAATAAACAGTGATTGCCAATCTGCCTGCCGAGGTGGCCGTATTCCAAAGGAAGTGGACGAATTGTGGACTTTGACATCTGACTGTAATGAATTAATAAATAGCCTCAAATCACTGATAATATTACGTAAGGTATGTAGAAACAGTAGCTTAATATTTTTACATTGCTAGTTTTAGTAATGTATTTAATAGGTACTATTGATTTTGATCTTTCGCAACTTATCTCAAACTGTAGTTGATTGATTTTGAAGTTACTTAGTTGCCTGTTGACACCACTAACACTGACTTGTATTTCGAAATTTTAAATTAATCCGAAGAAATCTCAAGTAATTATTTTTGGCAGTTCTGGATTAATTATAAAACTGACTGGTAATGAAGTTTGTAGAAAAATGTTTAATGGGTAGACCTCTTAACGTAGATTACCTAATTTTCTTCCCACATTAACCAATGTTACGCACATAATGATTTGTTATATTTACGCGAACACTACACATCGATTAAAACTACTTTTACGTATTTAATTGCGTTTAATTTTACTTTTAATTATTTATATTTTTAATTCCCGACGTTTCGGGCGCTTTCTAGCACCCATGGTCACGGGGGCTAAAGTAACTTACGTCCCGATGTCATTGTTAAACCCGGATTTGATAGACCACAAATCCTCGCGAAAGAACACCGATTCCTACCAAGGATGATACGTGAGGCTATTGAAATCAAAAAACATCCTAATTTCAATAGAGAAGGAGGCTGGGCACTACCACCTGCTTGGGACCCTATAATCAATAAAATTAAAACTAAACCCAAGCATACCATTGCATGACCTCAGGACATAGTTCATTTTGCATAGATCGGACCATAAACAATAATTAAAAAAGCTGAAGATGCTCCGGATTTAATAATGACATCGGGATGTCAGTCACCTCAGTCCCCCGTGACCATGGGTGATGGAAAGCGCCCAAAATGTCGCGAATTAAAAATAAAAATAATTAAAAGTAAAATTAAATGCGATTAAATCCGTAAAAGTAGTTTTAATTAATGTTACGCACACTCAGTCTCTACTTCTTCCATTTTTGAATATGCTGATATTTGCTATCGTGAAATTACCAGAGAACAGTGTAATGATCACTGAATTCCGTGAACAGATCAAATGGCTCCTTATTCGTCTTCGCAGAAATACTCACAATCAAGCACTACACTTTGCAGGATTAGTGTTGTTAAATCCTTCCACTCTTTATTATTTAATAGGCCGTTTCCAGTATATTTTTCTTACCCATTATCTGTTCCTTCGCTTATCTGTCAATCTTTCTCCCTCTACTCCTTTGCATTCTTCCTCATTTTCGTATGTACGTGATGTACGTTTGTGAAAGTCTTTATCTCTCTACATTCGTCGTGCTAAGTCTCTTCATTCTTTCAAGTCTTGTTAAATCGTATTACATGGAACGATATTAAATAAATTACTTTACCTTTTTTGTACTATTCTCATTTAATTACTTCATCACATTAGATATCAATGTTTAGACATATCTATATTTATAAGTTTGATACCATTTTTTGTATACCCCCTCTATTTTAACAATTCTTTGCATCGCTCTTCCAAGCAAATGTTGTCTGGAAGAGATCACTTTCAGTGATAACACCGCCTGTTGTACGTATACATCACATTTTACTCTACGTTTTCTATGTATTGATTTACAATAAATAATATATAAATAAATATCAGGACATCCTTTATTTATTTGGTCGAACAAGCGAGTCTACAAATAGTTATCAAAACAATTTATACAAATAAACAAATTTCACGTCCGCAAAGCAATAAAGCTTCGCAGAATAGAAATGTCTCCACTATTTTAAAAATGTTTATGTTTCTTGAATGTAATGTTTGTTTGAATTCCAAACCGAGTTTTAAGTTCTCACACGTCCGACATGCATAAAAAATAAGAAGTTTCAATGACAGAGTGAATAACTAACTTTGAGTTTCAAATGTTTCAAAGTTTTCATTTTCTGCTTTAATTTTCATCAGTGGCTTCAATTTAAAACAAAAATATTTGACTTTGATGCTCTGGGGTGGATTGCTTTTTTTATATTAATAATTTAAATTACAAACACACTAACTGTCCACCTGATTGTAACTAACTCATGAAGCCCATGGACACCTATAGCCAACTATAAATAAAGAAACCTATTAATGTGTTATTACCTAACAGCCTATAATTATACCGATTCTCTTTACCTTTAGGTCGGAATACAGCGTTGCAAGCAATGTCATTTGGCAATAGGAGTAAGTAAGACTGCACCACCTAACAAAACGGATCCCAAGGCAGAAGAGGGTCCTACCGTCATGCTGATGAGTGTCCCGTGCCCTTGTTTAAGTTACAAAATGTATCCCAAGATCTCAAGCGGTACACACAGTACAAGGTATAATGCTTCGTAAAAAGTCTTCGGTTCACGTCAATAGCTCAGTTTTGCGTGGTAAGCACGCAAAACTGAGCTATTGCAGAGAATGGTGCTAGAAACTTCAATTGCTACTTAAATCAACACAGGCTGCGATTGTTAAATGTATTTGAATTTTTTTAATATGGATTTGTTACAATTTTTTATAACTTGCATTTAAAGTATGTACGATTATTTCCAAATATAATTTTGTTATAAATTTTGAAGCACTTGCTAACATCTGATTGAGCTGAAATTTGGCATTCTTAATAGTTTCAATGACACAATAATTTGGTACTTGATCTGATTCAGCAATAAAAAGTCGCGGTGGATTTCACACTGATTCTTCCTAGAATAGAGGATTTTTCGAACCAGCGGTAAAGTAAAATATGACTTTCAATAAGAATTACATACTTAATATAGATCATATTAAATGAAAAAATATTCTATTCTATTCTATTCTATTATTTTCCCCCTCCTCCACTCTTTCCATTTTGTTATTCTGTGTTAAACTCTGTTCCGTTATGTTCCGTTATGCTCCTTTGTGTTCCTTAGCTTCCATTATGTTCTTTTATGTTCCGTTCTGTTCCGTTATATTATATTCTCTTTTATTTTACTCCATTCTACTCTATTATATTCCATCCTAATTCGTTTTACTCCGCTCTGCTTTGCTCTGCTACGCTTCGATTTGCACCGCTCCGCTCCACTTCACTTCATTCCGCTCCACTCCACTCTGCTCCGCTTCACTCCACTCTATTCAACTACACTCTACTCCACTCCACTCCATTCCATCCCATTATATTCTATTCTCTTTGTCTGATCGATTCGGGTGTTAGTCCTAACGAAGCCTACAAAATACTGTTTTTCATTAGATTTTAAAAATTGGAAGTAATATTTGCTTAGATTAAAATTTTATTCTCAGTTAAAATATTTTAAGGTTAGGTGCCAAAAGCATGCAAAAATTTAAATTTTTTTTGTCTAAAATTTTTATTTTTTCGTGTTGCATTTCTAGGGAATAAAGTAATTTGTTGTGATCTCTTATAACCGCCAATCGCCGCCATAAAGCGCACTGTTATATAGCAACAAAGTGTAAGTACCCTCAGTATCTCATACACATTCCTTCATTTACTACAATTAATATCCTTTACTACAATTAGAAACTTAAATAAGCTTAATACAACTAAAACTAATGAAACTAAATAAAACTTACTCCATAGATTGCTTTACAGAAGGTCTTTTGCCGTAGCTGTCACATGTGTCACGTGGTTACCAACGGCATATTTTCATTATTCAGATTTGTTAGCAATAGGATTATGCTGCCTATATTCTGTTTCATCTCTTGCCTCTTACAACACACCACAAAACAATTTATTCAAAGACCAATACCTACTACAGAACAATTTATGTTCATAGGGTGTGCTTCTCCTCAAATCAATTTTAATAAAATTCCGCTCGCATTTAACTTTGTTATATACTTCGATCTCTTAGAGTAACTAAGAAATATAGACAGAAAAATACATTTATTTTAAGAAACGCCGAAACCGTGCTTAACTTAGTGTAAGCCCACTTATATGCGTCTAACAGTGAACTTTTGAGTGAGCCGATAAAGCAAAAAAAAAATGAAGAACCAAGCTGCAGCTATATTATGGTTGTAGCTCGAATTGGTATACTCGATTTTGGGGAAGAAATACGCTTTCACACAATTTGCTGCTGCTACTGCACAGCTTTATGCTGCTTATTTCGTATAGTGAGTATAGAGATCTGGAGATATTTTTTATTGTAAGCGGGGCGTTCCATCTTAGACACTTCAGGGGTGGCAACCCACGTGCACTTTGATTCTTAATCGAGGATAGATATAGATGTCTTTGGGTTGCATCATCCATTAACTAACAGGTGGACTGTGTGCTCGTTTGTTAGCGGTAGTGTATAAAAATACGTATATATAAGTGCGAGTCAAGAAGTCACATGAAATGAACATAATGTCTCGTCTATCTTTTAGTTGGTCAAGTTTGACCCTTACAACATTCTGCTTATGAATTTCGGTTCAATATCAATTTTGTTCCCGACCTATCAACGAGCGCTAAAAGCCGATGCTGACGCCAGAAATATTATTTTAGAGTGATTGGATCCTGTTCGGTTGGTTGATTACGTTGACATGTTATGCGGTTTCATTTTTTCAGTTGGGACACAACAATTTTGTTAATAAATTGTACCGGAGTTGTTACTATATTAATTAAACCTATAAAGTTATTCTATTTCTGCTTGGTGGGAATTTAATTTATTAGTTCTTAATCCTGAAATATTAATATATATATGTTAGTAGGGTGAAAAAATATACTATCTTGTATATGTTCTAATAGCTTTAAAATTGCAAACAATTATAGAGAACAAATCTCCGTGGCTAGAAGCCTTGGGGTTAAACTTGAGAATCGCCTGCGGTTCTAATTACATGTCACAGAAAATGTGCGAGACTGATAATATAGATTAAAATATCTATATAATTAATTGCTGTCCGTTAGTCTCACCTAAAATCGAAAATGTCGCGATTGATTTTGGTGAAGTTTTTATGTTTGTTTGAGTGAGTACAGTTTAAATTCATAATTGCACCGTTGTCGAGACTCAGAAATCACCCGTGTGATGTCGGATCGGATAACTAGTCTTATATAAAATCAGACCCTACGTAATGGCCTGGCTACACGCTTCATCTTGCCTGTGAGCAAATCTGTCTGCACAAACCAGTTTGCACAGGTAAGCGCGTGCGTGTGGACGGCAAGACGGTAGCTCGCGCAGGCGAATTGAATAATCGTTGACGTGCTGAAGGAATGAACTGCACGGGCTTGGTTTGCAGGGTTTTCCCTGCGAGCTTACTTGAGCGTGTGGCCGGTTATTCAAGCCGCGCTTCAGTCCGTCTAAATGGTTGACGACTATTTTAAGACGCTACTGTACACAATGTTATATGTTTCTCCATTCGTGGAAAGAATGTGGAGATTCTGGGCATTTGACACACGCGAACATGCTACCTACAGCTGACCATGGGAGAAGCATGGTTTTTATAAGTTGACCCCCGCTACTTGTAGCGTTTGCCCTTGCGCTTTATTAACTGTCATTGCAAAACTGAGCTTAATATGGAACTGCAACCTTTTGAATTGAAAAGGAAGATCTGTGGGAATTATAGGGATCCATGATATAATAACATTTTCACCTTTTCCTACGCCTGTCAAAGTTGTAGTACCGATTATGTTCTGTCCAAGATGTGTCACACGCAGCCTTGTCCCGTTACATAGCCAAGGAGCAAAATTTCGCATTAGCATGACTGGGATGCCTAATTTTAATTGCAGCTTATGTGAGGGCACACCTGACAATTCTAGAGAATTTAGAAACTCTACGGGATATGAAGTGCTCTGTTCTGTGTCCATAACTGTGTCTACTGACAAATACTCTGTTATTTCTCCTGCTACTTCGCTTAATATATCTGAATTTATTTTGTTAACGCTCTCATTTTTTGGTGCAAGAATCGCCCTTTCACATAACCATTTGTCTTCCTGCATGTTGTTCGTTAAATCTGAATAAACGCTAGCAATTAATTCGGAATGACTCTGTACTAAATAACAAAAATCTCTCGTCCATTTAACGCAGCCTTCAGCATCCGTTTACAACCGCCCATCGCCAATTTTTAATAGTGTGTCAGCATAGTTTCCAGCAAGGATATAATTATACAAATGCACTCTCATATTCGTAGTTAAACTAATTATTGTCACCTTGTTCCATAAAATAGACGACTTGAGGCATGCTTTAATTTCATCTGCAGGTGTGCCCTTTTGAATGACAGGTAAAGTTTGGCGAAAGTCACCAGCCAGTAAAACCGCCATTCCTCCCATTACATAGGTATCGCTGCGCAAATCCTGGAGCGTTCGATTTAGTGCTTCTACAGCTTTTTTATGCAACGTTGTACTTTCGTCCCACACTAAAAGTTCGCATTGTCGTAGCATTATACCTCGTGCACTATTTTTGATAAAGTTGCAGATCGGCGATTCTTCCTGGGCTAGATTTAGAGGGAGTTTTAAAACAGAATGTGCAGTGCGGCCCTCGCTTAGCAGCGTGGCGGCTATACCGGAGGAAGCTACGGCCACAGCAATGTTTTTATCTTTCCGTACTTGCGCTAATAATAAATTTGACAAAAATGTCTTCCCAGTTCCTCCAAGGGCATCTAAAAAGAAAAGTGCACCATTTCCAGATTCAATTTGTCCTAATACTTTGTCAAAAACTCGTTTTTATTCGGGAAGCAAGCAGGGTGGGGTACAAATTCGGCTACTTGCTGCTGCAAAGCTGGTATATAGTAGTTTGTTTCACGTATAATTTCATCACTTAGTTCATTTTCGGTTGTTCGCTGAGGGCTAATCATTCCAAAGTCGCTTAATTTTTTGCCTACCATTGCCATTACTTTATCTTCAATTTTTCCAAGTGCTTCATTATAAATGTGTTCATTATACGTCATGTTCGCGTGTGTCTGCTGTTACCTTAACAAAATATCTTCCGCCGTGTACTCTTTATATTTGTCCCACAATTCATGTGCATTAATAAGATCCCTAACTTTGGCTGGTGACTGGCACTGCACAGCTTCCTCCGTGGTTTCATCCCAGTGATTATCGTTTTCTAAAAGATGCAGAGCTTCACATGCTTCTCTATAAGTTACGCATTCCTGACCGGTGACAGTTTTAAGGTCTTTATATCCTGTAGGACCCCGAGGCAGTGGCGAAGCTTCTATAAAAGCCGTAAAGCCGGGCTTGCCTTATTAAACCTGAATCAATCAATAATATCAATCAATAATATTAACTAATAAAATTACTCGTAAAATGTTTCAATCTATTTCAAATTTTCCGCGCACACCACTGTTCGACACATGTCGACCGATGACCTCGTATTGAGTTAGCGATACTGCTGCTGTCATAAAAAATGAGTTTTAATAGAGCGATTAGTTGTCCCCCTCGCTCGCGTGGGCTTTTTACGAGGCTTTAGAGAAGACGATCGCTCTCTCTCTAACCTATGGCAAAATATTCTATAATGAAATATAACTACGATTATATATATAGAAATTAGTATAAAGATTTAAAACCAGGCTTTTGGGAATAAATTTGTTAAAAGCGGAGGCGCGCGGGCTATACGTTTGCAAGTGCATTTCACGTTTCAATGTTTATTTACTCTGTGTACTTATCTTAAGAGATTTAATATTATGAGATCAAAATTTATGCTTTTTTTAAACGGAGGATAACAGTCTTCCTTGTCATGAATTGAAGTGTGTTAAAGTGCTAATCGGAGAGGAAATCTTTAAACTTTGTTGAGATAATACACAAGGTTAAGAGTGTATTTCAGACTTATCAATTATCGCAATTAAAAAGCAGTTATTGGTACAATTAAAACGTTCACCAACATTTTACGTGGACGTAATTAAATCTTTCCATAAGAAAGTGAGACGATTCCACTTATCTTATCTTATCTCTTATCCATTAGAATGTAAATAATTTGTTTTTTAATTTTGTACATATGTAGTTTGTTTGTACTTTATTCATGTTTTACTTTTGTTTTTGTATTGTATTGGATGTAAATATTTTTTTTCTCTCGCTTAAACAAACCCAAATGGCTTTTTTCAAAGCCACCGAAGCTATGCAATTGCTGATATGTAATACAATCTTTCTAGCAGTGGTATGACTTCTGTGTGCTTTGTTAAACACGTCCTTGACAGTACTGAATATGAAACTGAAGCATGGAGACAGATCAAGATTGGTGTATTTTTATAAAACTGCTAAAAACAACAATCTATATTTTTATCAATTAATATCTTGGACTTGCCCTAGCTTGGAGCTCTAGCTTCGCCAATGCCCCGAGGATCGGTGTGATAAAGTTGAAAGAAATCAGAATGAATGAAATTAAATCGTACCTGTCAGTATTTTTTTGGCCCGGCATTAGCTCCTCGGTTATTTATTTCCATGTAGGATCGCAAGTAAAAGTAACAAAAAGATCAGGTCTTCCGTAAGTTTGTACATAAGCGAATGCGTCTTGTGTGTACTCATGTAGATAGCGGGGACTGTTAACGAATGATGAGGGCAGAATTACCATTTTACCTAAATCTCTGGGGTTTACATTGGCGTCGCTAGAAACTGCATCTTGTAAATGTATATAATTCTCAACGCGCAGCTTTTTTTGATTTTAAGATATATAACGGAGACGTTCACTTTCTACCTTTACATAAATGTCTACCAAAAATTGATAAAATAATTGTCTACACCGGGCTAAGAGGTTAAAATTATTTTCTCGCCACATCATATGATACGCATAAAAATCCATACATGATACTTTTTTGTTCGGAGTAGGCTCCTTTGTGACTGGGTTAATGAGTGGAATTTGAAAATGTTAAGCCTCTTGTCCTTTGCAATAAATCAATGGGTATTGCAGAGCGTCATTAAACTTGTGTGTATCGTCCACCCGTTGCAACGTATCATCACGTGCTCGCAAGACAATGTCTCCTGAAGAAAAATGATCACCACCAATTACGGCTGCTATTTTGTTTATATTGGTCGTTGGTGCATTGTAGCGCTTTTCATGATCTCCTCGGGGGGTCCGATCTGCGTGAATGACGACTTTATAATCCTCATCAGGTAGGTTTTCTAAAGCAGTTTTAAATGTTTTGACTAAAATGTAACGTTCATGCAAGAATCTTTGAATTTTGAACACTGTGTCTCTCACAATTCCCTGGATAAATTGGCAGCGATGGTCTACCTTAATTTCTTCGTCACCCATATAATATACTTGTAAAAATCTATGCTGTTCGTTTTCAGCTGGAAAAAGTGAACCTATTCTATGATAAATTTGTCCTTGCACCGTAAATGTAGGCGAAAATCTCGGCATTATTATTTCTCGGTCAACTCCGAAGGACGTCATTTGAAAGCATGAGTAATATTTCCGGATCCTGTTTAAAAAGCGCCGTGACTCATTAGCACCATATAAAAAGAGAGTTTTCAAAGGTTCTTCTGGTTCCCCAAGTAACGGAAGAGACACTTTGCCATTGGAACAACACATGCCTGCGGTCTCATCTTTCCATTTTAAAGCGCTGCAAAATCGACAAGCCTTGTCCATCAGTCGATAACAACTAACCTGTGATTTTTATAATCAATCAACGGATTATAATTGAATGCTGCGTCATTAAAAACCGACCAATTGTTTCTTTGAAAATTTTGTCGACGTTCAGCTTGGAGTTGTGCATTTGCATCTCTTCGCGCCTGTGTCTGTTCTGGTGTTTCAGATGCTCTTATAGTAGATTGACGTTCAGCTTGCTCAATGAGTCTGTGTTGAGTTTCATCAGGTGTTTCCGCGGCTCTTAAGGTGGCCTGACGTTCCGCTTGTTCGAATAGCCTTTGCTGACTTTGAGCGGGTATTTCAGTAGCTCTTAAAGTAGATTGACGCTCTGCCTGTTCAAGACGCCTTCGCTGACTTTGAGAAGGTGTTTCAGAAGCTCTTAAAGTAGATTGACGCTCTGCCTGTTCAAGACGCCTTCGCTGACTTTGAGAAGGTGTTTCAGAAGTTCTTAAAGTAGCTTGACGCTCTGCCTGTTCAAGACGCCTTTGCTATCCCTTTTCACTAGTTCACTTGTTAGCGGTTATAGGACAACTCACCGATCTATTCTTCACAGCGGACTTTTATAACATTAAACATTAACCCAAGTTTAAACATTATTATTCTAAATAATAAAAATACTGCATCATAAATCACAAAATCAAAAAAGCCGTGGTGGCTCAGATGGTTAGCGCTCGCTGTAAACTTCACAGTATGCGAGCAACCCGAGTTCGAACTCCGCTGGCACCAATGAAATTGTTTAATTGCAATTTTAAGTGCTGATTTACTACGTGCTCGGTGGTGAAGAGAAACATTGTGAGGAAACCTGCGTATCTGAGAAATAAGAAAAAAAATTATTTCGAATATATGAAGTTTACCAACATGTATTGGGGCAGCGCGACAGACACTTTCTTGCGTTGAAAACCTCTCAGAAATAGGACGAGGCCTGTCGCTACAAAAATTTTACTTTATGGTGGCTGTACATTTATGCACAAGAGCACTTGCCATGCCTCGAGCGAGCCTTCACGAATGTTACAAGGTTACTAAAGATGTTTTGAAGGTAACATTGTCATTTATTCAGTTACTCTGACGGACGGTGCGGAGATGGACGCATGATTTCGGACGGATGGATTTTTGTCCTTGTGGTAACGATGCGTTGGCTCCCACAAAATAGGTTCACTTTGATTAATTTCAAGAAAATTGAGTTCGCTCTCTTGAAACAAGAAAACTTTGTGGTAGTAGGATTACCAAATATACTGCGTCTTGCGGTAAACTGAAAGAAGCGCGAGTGTACAGTGACGCACTCGCGAGGAAGGCAAGGCCCTTTGACTCGCGCACCATAAACCGACACGAGCGCGTACTAAGAACTAATGATTTTGTCTTGGGGGTAGGTAGTAAAATAAAAAATGTCAATTACCTTACAAACCAGTTATTAAATTACCCACCCATCTTATTTTCTATAATAATCTAACATAAAATAACCAAAGAAACATAAAGAATATGAATAAAAAGCTAAATTAAAAAAAACCTTGCGACGGATACAAAAGTTTTAATCGAAAAAGGATTAAATAAAAATTTAAATTACCCTGACTAAAAGGGAGTAAGTCACGAAATATAAAAACAAAAAGCATTTTAAAATGGCTGATTTGTCAAGATGTATAATATCATTATAAACAACTAATTATGAATTTCTTTGTTGTTCCTTATTTTGTATACCTATTGGTTTGTCGTGGCTATAGACAGCAATGATATCAAATAGGTACCTACAACACATATTCATTTAATTATTATCTACCAAAATTACAAACTCAAGAATATCCGTTGAGGCTGCCATTGCCGTCTTGTTTCCCAATTTCAATATAGAAGCTTCAATTAGTGTATTAATTATTTCAAGGCGACAAAGTTGCTGATAAAATAGAAAAGGTAAATTCTCCTCATATTAAGTTTATTACAGTATCCGCTGGAGAGTTACCATCATGACACCTATCTAAAAACAACCGCCGATGATACAGAAACTGTTCACAGAAAATCGTATCTAAACGAATCCAACCGTAAATTGATAAATGGGAATATTCATTTGCTCACACAAACAAACTAACAACCTCTCATCCTAAACGCATACACCTTCTATGTTTTGTCGTGGGTAAAAAGTGTATAAAAATGACATAAACGGCTACATTACGAATATTACCATAGGAAATTGATCGCGTTATTGAAACTTATTACGGAGCCGCTATTTCCGCTGCGGGTTACACGGTACACCACTTGAAGCGCCGAGCAAAGGGTCAAAAGTTAAATAAACTTCCATTCCAATTAGACTGAAGATCAGGCGCAGAATACTTATACGTTATAAAACTTTAAAAAAAGTTTAATATAACTTCAAACACTTCAGAACGTGAAATAATTTTCACATAATTTAATGGCATAATAATGACATAGTCTCGAATAATAATTATTTCCCCGACTTCAGTTTTAAATTTTGTAAAAAATATTTTAGTCCGTTTTAAGTAACTATTTTTAAATTTTCTGGCTTTTAAACAAATCATAAGATATCATATTATAAATATTCAGTATGATTGTATATAAATTTGTCAAATTTAGAAATACAATGTAGTCGAATTATTCTTTATTCCTAATTATTTTTCGCCAAAACATTTATATTATTAAGAATTGTTGACTTTATTAAATTGCGCAGGTGTTTTCTAGTTTAATTTTGTATGATAAGGTTGGATGGTTATAATTTATTAGTGACGTAACTAATTTTATTACGCGAGTAGCCCGGGTTCGATCCCCGCCGGCACCAATGAAATTGTTTATTGCAATTTTAAGTGCTGATTTACCACGTACTCGGCGGTGAAAGAAAACATCGTGAGGAAACCTGCATGACTGAGGAATAAGAAAAAAATATTTCGAAGACATGTGAAGTTCGCAACCACGCATTGGGACACCGCGGCGGACACTTTCTTGCTCTAAAACCCTCTCAGAAATGAGGGGAGGCCTGTGCCCAGCAGTGGGACGTATATAGGCTGTAACTTTACTTTACTAACTTTTATTATGTCGAAAATTGGAAAAGGGTATTCTTAGCGTAAATAATTACTAATACTTCTTATATTTTTTATAATAGATGAATTGAGTTTTTGGTGTTTCCTGATGAAGTTACTAGACTAACAAGATGTAGATAGTTGCAAGTATCAGTATAATCCGTGCAGTTAAAAAATAGGCTAGAAAATGGCGTCGCTCTATTAGCCCCTCGCTAGCGTACTATCGTAATATAATATACTCACAACAGCCGGTAAAGACTGCAAGAAAGTACGATATGCGTTTTTGTACGTTCCATAACTTCAATCCAAATTGTCACTCTAATCTATGGTAACAAAATGCCATAAACTACAAAAAATCAGGCCGCTTTCGCTAATTTGTAAGCTGCGACGTATATTGGGAGCTGTCTTTACAATTATTGTTGTTTTTTTTTTGTTAATATTTTGAATAAAATATTTTAATGCTATTGAGACATGAGTAACCATTTTTAAAATTTTCGGTGTCTGTCTGCTCGAGCTATGTTTTGTAACAAAACTTTACGGACAAACAGAGAGTTAATACCAGGAGTGATCTAGACTAAATTTTATCCAAAAAATTTAGAAACTTTATTTAAATAAAAATATTTATAAGATGAAATAAATGGTCTTTAATGATTATCTTAGTCTTTATAACACCACATCTAAAGATCCCATCCATACGAAGCCAGACTTCGCCACCGGTAACGCCAGCTAGATATAAATGTTATTTTCAAATGAATGTACAATCATTTTCAAATATTTTCCAATTAGTACAAACGTTCCAAATAACTGAATAATATAAAGTTATAATAATATAGCGTTATTAGCGGGTTTTCACCATTGGTACTTTGCATGTAGACGGTATGTACGGGCCCGAGAACCGCCATATCTAATCCCATTTTTATCCATATGGACCGTATTTTATGTTTAATGAAGTGAGGTTTGGTTTGGTCTATATTCGTTAACATTCGTAAATACCTCTATTATAATATAAACAATTTGGTTACTTAACAAGAGTTTCCCTGAAAGATGATACCACAAGAGAGTATGTAATATATATATATATATATACATATATATATACGAGGTGTGTTCAAAAAGTAAGGTGACTTTATATTTTTATGAAAAACTATTTATTATCCATCAATATTTATGTTGTCCCCTTCAACGATGAGTGAGCAGGTGCATTATCGTGATGCAAAAACCATGAATTGTTTACCCATAATTCGGGACGTTTCTTACGTATTGCTTCTCGCAAATGGCGCATAACTTCAAGGTAATACTCCTTATTGACCGTACGACCTTGTGGCAAGAACTCATGATGCACCACACCCCTACAGTCGAAGAAAACTGTAAGCAAAACCTTCACATTTGATCGAACTTGGCGTGCTTTTTTTGGTCTTAGTGATTCAGTTTGCTTCCACTGGGACGATTGAGTCTTAGTTTCGACGTCATAACCGTATACCCATGTTTCGTCACCTGTTATGACCCTTTTGATCAAATCTGGGTCGTTGTTGACATCATCCAATAGCTCTTGAGCGATTGTCATGCGACGGTTCTTTTGGTCGAAATTGAGCAATTTTGGAACAAATTTCGCTGACACACGTTTCATGCCCAAAATATCCGAAAAAATTTCATGGCAAGAGCCAACCGATATGCCAACATCCTCCGCAACTTCTCTGATAGTGATTCGACGATTTTCCAAAACAATTTTCTTCACTATTTCAACGTTTTCATCGGTTGTTGACGTGCTGGGGCGTCCAGAGCGAGGTTCGTCATTGGCATCTTCTCGGCCATCTTGAAAGAGCTTGTACCACTTATAAACGTTTTTTTTTTATTAAGAGTATACTCACCGTATGCCACTGTCAACATTTCAAGTGTTTTGGAGCACGTAATTCCATTTTTTACACAAAATTTGATGCAAATTCTTTGATTGATTGATTTGACATTTTTTTGATAGAAGAAAATCGTCGAGCACACCAAAGTACGTCTGACCTTTGTAACTGTCAAAAATAAACTAAACATGCTATACACTTCAAACTTGAAACATATGCTCAGGACATGTGTACCAACGCAACAAAATACAAAAATCGAAAATCGAATGTGCGTTGCCCGCCAAATTCAAAAAGTCACCTTACTTTTTGAACACACCTCGTATATATACATATATAGTGCATAAGCGGAGGCCTATGTTCAGCTGTGGGATGTAAAAGGCTGTAGTAGAAGTAGAAAATTACTTAACAACATTTGAAATTGCAGTCAAAGTATTTTTGTTTTATATTAGCACTTATTAATTAGGTATGATTGTTGAATCTAATATTTTTAAATAATTAAGCAGATGGCTACAAGTTTTAATCGACATAGTGTGGGTGAGATGCTTTTGTACGTTGTTGAGCCATGCTGTAGTTAGATTGCAGCTGTAGCACGAATGGGACGGCTTGACCGGGGAAAGAACACACTCTCACAGAATACCAGCGTAAAATAGCAGTGATATGTTTCATATGGCGAGTATAGAGAATCGGAGACCACTTATACTGGAATTAAAATACACTACATCTGCATTTTGTTTCTTAACAGAGGAAGGACTGTGTATTTGTTTGTCACTCTCATTTTATTAAAAGTTGAACTAATATTAGTTTGGAACAGGGTGTTCTATGTATATTCAAAGTGCATATTGCTTCTTTAGTACCTCTTATAGTTGAGTAGAATTTTGAATATGATCTAACTCTTTATTCAGTCTGATAACAAAGAAAGGAATTTACTAATGGAAGAGAATTTATGTGTACGTAAATTAAATTTCCTTTAAAGGACGCATTGTTGGCACGCCCTAACCGCAAAAGGGTAAATCTTGCAGTTCGTAACTTGATTAAAGTTCTTAACTTACCCGCTGCCTAATTATATATGGCATTTAATTTTCTCCGTGATTTTGCAACACGCAAACGAGTTTAAAGACTACCAAAGCTTTAATAAGGCAATGCATTAAATAAATGCAGTGTGGCTGCTTAAAATACTGAGTATTTCTAGAATATTAATTTACTTAGTGGCAGTACTTCTCTTCTGCCTTACTAAACAGCTCTCTAAAAATCATCTGTGTAGGTAAGTGCCCTCTTAAGTATTTTTGCCGCCAAACAGCAGTTTCTGCACTGCTTTGTTTCGGTCTGCGTATGGACGACAGCCGGTATAAATACGACCTGTGAACTATTCCATCTTAGTCCTTACTGGAGAGTGCATTGTATGTAATCTAATAAAATAAAATAATATAAAGTATCACATAATATAATTAATAGTCTCAAATATTATTACGTAGAAATAATTATATTATGTCGTCACATCATAAGTCCACTGCTGAACAAAAATACGGTACTTCTACACTACTACTATCTACACAGAATACTAAATAGCCTAATACATGCTCGTATTTATTGTTGCATACGGTTCTTAATTCATCTTTCAGAATTTTAAAAGCGTTAATAGTAGCGCTAAATATAATATCTTTTGAATTCACATTACTGTGAACTAAGACGAATGAAGAACGAGTAGAATAATAATATTATTATGAGAATTGTTCAAGTTTTACATTCCATATACTAAATTACATTTTTCATATGAATATTAAACTCAATATGGCTTCAAAAATGTGGCTATCAACATTAACGGACTCAAACGAAGAACTGGAATTTCATTTCTTGCTTGAAATTTAAGGTCATCCGAGAGTAAAATGTCACGCTCGCACTAATATGCCTAACATCTGGGCTCTCGAACAGCCATCTTAAGGTTGGGATTCCTCGGCACAAATACAGCGAGCGGAATTTGAAATAGCTTACGGCACAGGCAACTTGCGTAGTAAATAGTTTAGGTAGGGTTCTACATAAAGAAGTGAAATTCATTATATCTTACTTTACCCTAATCAACTTCTTTAAATATTTACTACCATAACATCACAATCAGTTTAAAATAATATTTGTCATTTATGTTCTGTAACTATAATTTTTGCTATAAAAATACCTTTAAGATGCTTTAACATTTAGTTACGAGTTACAGTTGCGTCGCAATCATGTGTAAATTCTATGAACACAAGATATGATATGGCACAACAACTTCTTGTAAATTTTTTAACTACAAAAATCACATTTCACGCAGTTTTTATCGCTTTACAAACTCATATGCAACCTGTTGTACCCCTACTGTAGCACTGAAGCCCGTATAAAGTGAGCCCTTGAGAAGTTTTCTGTCGCTACTGTAGCACTTATTTATGAAGGTTAATTAAAATATACCTATTAAGCGGCTGCTGTAGCGCTTTGTTATACCGCTTGTGTGCTACTTCGGATGCATACATATACGAGTATACATACATTCATCATTACCATCATCATCATCATTACAACCCTTTACAAGTCCACTGCTGAACATAGGCCTCCCCCAAGTAATGCCACAAAATACATTCATACAGATAACATTTTACTTAATATTATTTCAATTAGTGTGAAGTTACGCTGTAAAACTTTTTTGCTATAATTTATCTGTAAAAATTACATAGAAATATTTACACAATATGTTTTAATTTGTTCGTAGAATATTCTTATGTCATCATTTTCAATGTTCATCATCATCAATAATTTTAATGCTAAAGAAATCACTTACAAATCAGGTTTATTTCTCTAGTTGAAATTGTCTACTTTCATTCTCATTAAAGCGAAAATGCGAGTTTGTATTTCGCTTCAATGGTGAAAGACAATACTAGACGAGCTATTTGAAGTATTCCATTCAATGTATGTAGAGCAAATATGAAACGCCTTTATTCAGCTGCCCGTCTTCGCATATAAAGTAGGTATCTAGGATACCGTTGGCATTACAAAAACTAGCCATTCTAAACACGACTTTTTTACAGTGAAAAATGCTAATGTTCAATACTTTCAACAATATTTTTAAATTAACTTAAATTTAATTAGTGAGCAACAACATAAGAAAAACAAATTGTTTAATAAAAAATTGAAAACTACTAAAAATAACTATCTCGATAAAAATCGTAATAAAATAAATCGCTATTTAACGTGTAGGTACCTAGAGATGCCAAAATGAAGTCGTATAAAATTTATATCAAATAAAAAGTCTAATCATTATTAGGTTATGTATAGAAAAATATATAAATTCATTCATCCTGATAATTGCGAAAAGTGTGGTGTGAATTGGTGTGTATGATATATAGCTATACAATGTATGAATGATGTATGTACATGAGTTATTGAATTAGAAGCCTATTGATCTTTTATATTGCACAATAACGGTTATTATGCGTTCCGTATGTACGAGTAAGCTTAAGGTCATCATTTTTACATCATTTGACTGCTTCATTCGTCTAGTGGTCGTAAACGCGGTAGTTGGTCATGAGGTCCTAGGTTCAAATCCCGGGTCGCGCCAAAATAGTGATTGGGTTTCTCTGTCAAGAAATTCTCAGTATCAGCCCGGAGTCAGAAAATTTGGGGTGTTTCACTCTCGTGTCTCGAAAAGCACGTAAAGCCGTTGCTCCTGCACTTGATCTTATCTGGTTGTCAAGGGATAACAGTCCCATCGGACTATGAGAGCGAGAGAAAAGAGAGTGTACCTGTGCTGTGCATTAGACATGTGTCATTCATTAATTTCCAGTGACTGGATCATTCAAATACTGATTCGAATTACGAACAAGGTCATTGAAGTTAATTATTTTCAAGTTTCAGTATTCTGTGATGTGTGAGACCCGCTCGATAATGTCGGTCGTCAGACATTACTATACAGTTTTTGTCTTAAGTTTTGCCAATAGTTTGATCCGGAACGTTCAAAAAATGTAATTGCAACCTTAAATACCTACCACGACGCGACTCAGGGCGAATGAACGAATCATTCACGATGGCCAGGCCTCCCCTCATTTATGAGAGGGTTTTAGGGCGGGGAAGTGTCCGCCGCGCTGCCCCGATGCGTGTTGGCGAACTTCACATGTATTAGAAATATTTTTATCTTATTCCTCAGACATGCAGGTTTCCTCACGATGTTTTCCTTCACCGCCGAGCACGTGGTAAATCAGCACTTAAAATTGCAATTAACAATTTCATTGGTGCCGGCGGGGATCGAACCCGGGTTACTCGCATTCTGTTATATTACAGCGAGCGTTAACCATCTTAGCTACCACGGCTCAGTTTATGTACAATTGGTATATATATATATATATACTATACGTTTTTAGCCGCTATTAGGAAAATGCCGCTGCCATACTGATTTGTTACCCTCAGTCACATGTTACGAAACCCTTGGGATGGTATGGGGCAGTGGATGAACATCCACTGCCCCATACGCCGCTCCTTCGAAGATTTAATACGTTATGTGAATGTAAAAAGGCGAAATGAGATGTAAAGTTACGCTGGTAACAGGCCTCTTTTTACTTCTGAGTGGGTTAAGGATTAATTATTCCCATGAGCTCCAAGGTCGCTCAGCGAGCAATGGAGAGGGCTGTGCTCGGGGTTTCTCTGCGAGATAAACTTAGAAATGAAGATATCCGCAGTAGAACCAGAGTGACATAGCCGAACGGATTAGTAAGCTGAAGTAGCAATGGGCCGGCCATATTTTTTTTATAGGATAAGGTGACAATCAAACACACGTCTACATCTATTCTCGATTAAGAATTAAAACGCAGATGGAGATAGAATGCACTGTTTCCAGTAAAAAGGGTCTCCGGTTCTCTACACTCACCATACGAAACCCAGCAGCATTAAGCTACTATTTGACGCTGGTATTCTGTGAGAGTGTGGTTTGAAGGACTGTAATGGTAATGATGTGCTCTAATGCGTGTTGGCGGACTTCACACGTCCCCGATTTTTTTTCCTAGGATTCAGGTTTCTACTTTGTTTCCACGCTGACTCAGCTTAATTATAATTAAAATAATGTAAATTACAGCATCTTTAAAGAAAACCTTCAAAACAAAAGTTCTTTTATATTATTAACGTGATCAAAATTCGAATTAGCGATGAGTAAGTCCAAATAACACAAAAGATCCGGACACGGCTGGTGTTAAGAATGCAAACAAGAGGGCTTCTACTCTAATTGATTTCTTTTCAGTTTGAAACTCGCCTAATAGCTAGCTCTTTTGTTGGCTGAAATACGCTTTATCACTATTTTACAGAGATTTTGGATTCCATTTGTAATTATACAAAGGAAATGAAAACGAATTGCGTTGAAAAGAAGTTTTTTTATAAAACTTAAATGACAAATCTACTTACAGCCCACATGATGGTGTTATTGCATGATTGCGGTCCTTTGACACTTTTTTTTGCGGATGGAAAATCATCGAATGACGCCTTTCGCTCTAGGTGGAGCGTAAGGGAGTGTCAGACTTTTACTGACTAAAAACCATCCGTGTTCCTTCAGTGCCCTTACGTTCCCGAGCCGCGGTATCTCTTTCGAACAGCCCGCAGCCCCGGCAGGTGTCGGCCCTTGTGGGCCCCTTCACGCTGCTGACATCTCTTTGAGGCGCGCGTGGAACAAAACGCGCCGTCGACACGGCCTATCGTCGTTAGACGGACGGACGGCGAGCTACCCATGGCTCGCCGTCCACAGGCCCGTGCCTACGGTGGACGGGGGCCACGACGTAGCCCCCGACGCCCGGGGCGTATCCCGCGGCGGCCGGGGAGGAAAGCTGCTGCTCTCTCCTTCTCCCGCTCCGCCACCTCCTTCGCTAGCTTCGCTCCGGACCATGGCTTCGACCAGGGCCGGACGCGACAGGTCGCCGCCGCCTATCGCCGCTACGAGGACACGGCGGTGCTCCTCCCAAGCAGGGAACACCTCCACGGTGTGTTCCACCGTGTCCTCCGGTCCATCCTCGCAGTGGGAGCACCCGGGCGTTTCCTCCCGCCCGATTCGGTGCAGGAACCTCCCGAATACACCGTATCCGGTGAGGACCTGCGTCAGGCGGAAGCTGAGAATGCCGTGGCATCTCTCAAGCCACTCCTCAAAGAGGGGTCTTATCGCCGCTATAGTGGCGTGCCTAGCACGGGGTTGCGACAGTCGCTCTCTCCATGCCGCCATGAGATCGTGCCGGAAGTCTGTCCGCAACTTGCCGCGGCAGCGGGGTTTCCCCCCGGCATAGTGCCTCCGCGCACCATACGTGCAGGCGCGCGAGGACTATCGCCTCCAGATCCCATGGCGGCAATCCGGCAAGGAGGCTCGCCGCCTCGCGGGAGATCGTGCGGTAGCCGCGAACCATTTTTACGGCAACCACCCTTTGGGGCGCGTTCAGGTGGTGGACGGCAAGCCGCGACAAACCACGCGCCCACACCGGGGCCCCGTAAAGGGCCATGGACCGCACGATCCCCGTGTGGAGCCTCCGGCAGGAGGCGTTTGGGTCCCCCAGGTTCGGCAGGAGCCACCTGAAGGCAGCCCCGGCCGTTCCAGTTTGGGAGCCAAACGTCGGAAATGCTCAACGAAGTTCCATCGGCCGTTGAGGACGAGTCCTAGGTACATCAGCGTCGACTCGACGCCGATGGATACCCCTCCTACCATCACTGAGGATCCCGGTGGTGGCCTGTTCCGAGGACCATGGAAGTGCATGGCCTCGGACTTGTGCAGAGCCACCTCGAGACCCAGTTGCCGAATCCTCTCAACGACTATCGCAACCCCGCGTGTCATAGTTTTCGCCGCCGCCTTGTACGACCCTCCTTGTGCCAGTACCAGCGTGTCATCAGCGTAGCAAACTACGCTGACGCCGGTAGGGGGGTGCCTGACCCGGTCGGCGCGCAGCACCCAGTCGTAACCGATGTTCCACAGAGGTGGCCCCAGAACCGAACCCTGTGGGACACCGCACGACATCTCTCGCCGGTTCCACTCACCGTTGCGACAGGGGTAGATGACGGCCCTGTCCGTCAGATAGTCATCGACTATACGACGGAGATAGGTCGGCACCCGGTGATACCGGATTGCCTCCCTAATGCAGCTCCAGGACATGGAGTTGAAGGCGTAGGCGATGTCGAGAGACACCGCCAAGACAACCCCCCCTCTGGCCATTGCATCCTCCGTCGTGAGGGCTCTCACGCGCATGATGGCGTCCACCGTAGAGCGCCTCTTGCGGAAACCAAACTGGTGTTCCGCAAGATCCGGCCCCGCCCCGCAAGGTGCTCGGCGAAGCGGTTTGCAATGACTCTTTCAAAGAGCTTGCCCACCTCGTCGAGCAGCACCACGGGCCGGTATGCGGACGGAGAGTCCGCAGAGCGCCCCGGCTTCCAAATGAGGACCAGCTTCCCCGTCTTTCAACGAAGCGGGAATTGGCCTCTCTCCAAGCATGCGCTTAGGAGCCCCTCCAGTCGGGGCCCGAGAGACTTCGAGGCCAGGACCCAGGCCTTGCCAGGCAAACCATCGGGTCCTGGGGCGGTATTCCTGGCCTTGAGCCTACGTACCGCCACTCTCAGGTCTACCCCGGTCCCTTCCGGGGTGTCGTCGTCGTCGTCCTGGTGGTCCGCTTCCGGCACTGCAGGTGGCGGAGCCATAGGCGGGGGCGGATGTTCCCCTCGCGCAGGGAACAGAGCGCTCACCACGTCCTCCACGAGCTGGGGCAGGAGACTCTTCGTCAGGGGGGGGCCCAGGTGCGGAGTTTATCCCGCACCATCTTGTAAGGGCACCCCCACGGATCTCTGTCGAGTCTCCAGCATCTCCTCACGGGCCCGATACCGGGCCCGCAGGACAGCCTCCCGGAGGGCGGTTTTCGCCGCTCTGTATCCCTCGTACAGCTCCGCCTCAATGGCTGCCGCATTCGGTGGAAATGCGAAGCCTGCGATGACTGGCGTACAGGTGCCGCGCGGCGACACACGCCTCGCGCGGAGACGTCAGCTCACGCGACCACCAATACACCTGACGCCGGGCGCTTCCTGGCCGGACGCAAGGCATTGCCATGTCACATATCTCGGACATAGCCTCCTGGAATCACCCTGCCTCATCATTGACGTCGGCAGGCCTGTCCGGTGATGACACCCAGGCCTGCACGATCGAAGCTTCCAGGAGGAGCTCCCGGTCCAGCTGCTTCAGCGCCCAACGCGGACCACTCGGGGCCTGTTGGAATGGCGCGCTAGAGGGCTGGGTGGAGACGTCAAACCGGATGTACCGGTGGTCGGAGTAGGTCTCCACCCCCTCCATGACACGCCAGTCAATGGCACGCGGCGACAGAGCGGGGCTAGCGAATGAGATGTCCACCACCGACTCGCCCCGCATCCGCACACATGTGGGGACAGAACCCCGATTTAGGACGACCAGGCCTGTCTCCAGAGCCCAGTCTTCCACCATCCTACCCCGCATATCTGTACGAAGAGAACCCCAAGCCAAGTTCTTGGCATTGAAGTCCCCGAGGACAAGTACCGGGAGGGGATAACTTCCGACGACGACTGCTCTCAGCTCTGCAAGAGAGTTGTGGAGCTCGGCGAGAGATCGGTTCGGGTAGAAGTACCCCCACAATGACGAACTCCCCGAACCGTGCTGCTAAGCACCCCTGACCCCTCCTGACACCTTCAAGGGTCGGGGTACTGGCGGCGGCCGAAGAGATGATGGTCACTGAGCCGTTAAGGTCCAGACAAAATACGGCTCAGCGACCACAGCTATGTTAATCGACCACTGCGCCATGCTCTGGAGCAACAGATCCTGAGCGCAGGCGCAGTGGTTGATATTTGCCTGGAGGAAGCTTAATGGGGCCGTTATAGGCATTCCATTTCAGCTTCCTCCGCGGGGGGCCCCTCTGCGGGCGTCGGTGTCGCGGCCTCGGCGGCGGCGATAGTGACAGCGGTGGCGGCGGCAGTTGCGGCTGCGGCGGAGGCCACAGAGGCGGTGGCGGCGGAGGGCCCACCCCTACCCGCGGCCTTGGCCTTGGCGGGTGGCACGCAGGCCTTGCTTCCGGCCCGGTGATCGGCTGGCTTGCCGGTCGCCGCACATGCATCACAGTGCGGCGTGGCGCAGCAGGTCGCCGATATGTGTCCGGGCTGAGAGCAGCGGAAGCAAAGGCCACTGCGGTCAACGTCCGAGGCGCATCTCACTGATACGTGGTGCCCCACGAGACAGCGATAGCACCTCAGAGGTCTGGGCTCCAGCAGCTTAACCTGCGCTGAGACCCAGCCCACCAGAAGCCTTCGACCCTCCACTATGGTTTTGGCTGCCGTAACACGGCAGCACACCGTGGCGGCATGCATACCCTGTTGGTCCGGACGTATGGCGCCTGACCTGACTTGGTCAGTAGTGCACCCCCCGGACCTGGCGACGGTGGCTTCCAACTCCTCCTCCGATATCGAGTCGTCCAGACCCATGATGCGCAGGTCTGCGCATCTGACGGGCCTGGACACTCGGGCCTCGTCCGCGACCAGAGACGCTCTGAGCTTCGCAGCCAGAGCGTCCGCGGTCGCGCCACTGGATTCCCCGGGGACCTCCAGCATACGGGCCCCCGTCTGGGTGACTTTGAGCCGGAGGCCCCCGGTGATCCCAAGCTCCCCGAGATCCACCGCCTCCTTCGCCTTCGCGAACAGATCGCGGTAGGTAACGCCCTTCTTTTCCGCGTCCGGTTGTAGTGTAATCACTACAGCTGCGGTCTTCGGGGCGTGGAGCCTAGCCGCGATCTTGCGCGCCCTGAACTGGCGCTGCCGCTCCTGCTCTTTGGCCTTTTTGGCTGCCTTCTTCCCCTTCTTTTTGTCCCCGACCACCTGCCAATCGGCTTCAGCCACGGGAGGTGTAGGGAGCTGGAGGGCGCTGATGGCGGCGGCAGCTGGCTTGCCGCCGGCGCTGACACATTCGCCGCACACACTGGGGCTGGTGCAGCCACCACCTGTGCTGCCGCCTTGCCCTTTTCCGCCTTTGTCTTGCCTCTCTTTCCCGTCGCCGGCTTAGCCGGAGCCGGTTCAGCCGGTACCGGTTTTGCCGGAGCCGGCTTTTCAGGGGAGGAGGGGCAACTGCAGCCCCGCCCGAGGGCTGGCTGAACGGCCCCGGCCTAGATGCGGCAGCCGTGGCCGCCGCGTACGAGACCGTTGCCGGCCTCGCCGCCGTCTTGTTTGCCCCTAGGGGGGGGGGCGCAGGACGATGCCCTCCGGTACGCAGAACCGGTGCTGGAAGGCAGCCAGCTCCTGCCGGACCGGGTTCAGAACCTGGTTCTCCACCGGCACGGGCTGGCTTGGGCGCTGCGTCTGGGGCGCCGCGCGAGAGGCAGGCTCACGTACACTGGCCAGGTCTGCGCGGAGCTTCTCGTTCTCCTTCTGGAGAGTCTCCATGGCGGACGTCAGGCAGGCCACGTCCGCGCGCAGCTTCGCCACCTCGTCCGCATTAGGCCCGGCCCCAACAAAGTTGGCCTCCGCAGCCGCCATGATGGAGGTGGAGGCCCCGGGAATGGCCTTGAACTTCGAGGAGAGCTTTTGCTTGTAGGCTACGACCTTGATCGCGGCCACCACCTCCTTTACGAATCTGGCCTTACGCTCCACCTCGGAGCCGCCAGTCGCACTCGTCTCTTCGCCTGATACCCGAGCCGTATCGCCCGGGTAGCGCCCCTCCTCGGCAAGCTTTGCCGCTCGTTCGGCCCTCTGATTGGCAGAGAGCCCCCTCCCCTTGCCTCCCAGCCCGCCCCGCCTGTTGGTGGGGATTTTCCGGGCCGAAACCTCCTCTTCACCGGATGACGGCCCCTGGTTGCCATCCCGCCTGGACCGCTTGCGGAAGAACTTACTGGTCTCCGCGGTCCCAGGCCCCACGCGTCGGGAGCTCTCTGAGCCTCCCACGCTGCTCGATGCGGCGTTGGACTCTGTCCCCGCATCGTTCCTCCTCTCCTCTACGTTGCCGTTGCCGGCGGTTTTGGTTTTTGTTGTTCCATTTTGTACCCACGAGTATGGGGGAATTAAAGGTCCACCTTGGCAGAGACCCCTGTACCAAAGTAAGCAGATTTAGAGGATTTATTACTCGCCAGGGGGTCTGCAGGTACCCTGGCGAGGAGCGCACTAGCGGCTGATTTGTTCATAGAACCCCGTCAGCCATCCATCGCCTCGCGGTGCGTCGCCGCTTGGGATTCGGAGTAACTTTTTATAGATGTTTTCTCCCTCGCGGTCCGGGCGATTAAGCCAAGACCCTCAGTCCCTATCAAAGCCGCGAGACTTGATCCACGACACTTCGATACTGGGATTACGAGACCGGCGGTGACAGCAAAGGATGATCCTTCACTGTCTGCACGGAGGCAGGGTAAGTGCACACCGAGCCCTCACTCCTCTGCTATGCCCACTGCTGATCAGAGGGTCACGCAGAGGAACGCACGTTGGTCCGGGACAGACCCCACCCATATCAGAATAATTAGCCGCGGCAGCAACATTCCCCAAGGAATAAGAATTTCTTCTCATTTCTCGAGGAAGATTACCGCCGCGCCCAGGGTGCACCGGCCCAGTAGCTGCTCTTCCCTCCAGACGTATCGAGAGGGACCCGCAACTACCAGGCACACGTGGAGGACTTCTGACTTCGCACCCCGTCCTTTGACACTTGCAAACCTGTTTTTTCTGATATGCAACAGAAACTACAGATGTCATCTTTGAATACGAAGATAGAATGCCTCATAACGTACGTAACGTAAGTATTTACGAGTTTTAATCAAATATTTTTCATATTAGTGATTTGTCTACGATTAGTGACTGAATTTGGGAACTTAAATTTATATTTTTTTTTCTTGTACCGGCTGACTGAATTGTAATTATTCTTGTAAATCTTTACTATTAACACCAAATTATTGGAGTGGATACATATTTTTTATTTTATTACCTTTGCTCGTCCTATATTTTACTCATATACTATACCATTACTACACCCTTCAGTTGGAAACACAGTGCAAATACTGCTATTTGGTGGCAGAAATAGGTAAGAGGATTGAACCAACTCAGAGGGAATCTTACGCAGAAAATGAGTCCTACCACCAAGTATTTGATATGATTTTGCAAATAAATTTTATAGTTTTTTAATTAAAAAAGTTAAACTGAAAGATTTGGTGACTACTGGAACAGGAACACCGTGCGTGCATCACGCGCCATAGTGGTTTAACTCACTAGTCATTGAACAACGTTTAAACGTTATTTGATATGATGTGCTATAATATCACATTATGAAATATCTGTAATTTGTCTTTCCTTATATCCACTATTCAACTCTCAAATCATAACAATTTCTGAAACGTCGTTTGGTAGTTGCATATGAGAATTTATCACAAATTATAGGATTTATCCAATGAGCTTACTCATATCTAAAAAACTAGAAATTCACCTGCGATTCACCTGATGTTGGAAATGTTCGTGGGTGAAAGTGATCACTTACCTTAAGGTGAGCCGTATACTCGTTTGCTTCCTCCTCCAAAATAAAATCCAAGCCTCCATAAGAGGCGAATATGTGAGGGACACAGAAATCGTTAAGGCAATAGAAGTCACATAATATGTTATATTTGCGCGGGGAACGTCGTACGTGAATTTACGTTATTATAATATATACTAATAAAGACATAATGCATAGTGCTTTGTGGCATTACTTGGGGAAACCTGTGTTCGGCAGTGGACTTGTGAAGGGCTGTAATGATGATGATGGTGAAAGGCATAAAATTTCATTGGTAAGTTGATTAGTTACTAATTATCATTGTTTTAACTAATTTACGTATAGATGAATACCGTACTATGATATTTACCCTTGTAAACTATTATTTATTAATTTTCATATTGAACAATTACCATTGCTGCATTTGTTCTACCGTAATACGCAACGAACGCGACGTTGACAAACGTCGACGTTTTTTTTAGGTTCTTTCGTGTATATCATTTTGAACGAACTTGAGACTTGAAATTTTAAACATAGTTTAGAATCCGATAAAAAAGTAAGAATATGAAAAAAATACATTTAGGCCGTTTCAGAAACGTGGTATATTAAAAAATATTACCACAATAATTACAGGAATACATAATATACAAATTTAATATATAAGGACAGGTCCTACTATATTGTTACGCGCTTAAGTCGACGGCACTAGCGCCATCTAGTCTCGAACCGAAGAACTAAACTTCTTAAAGTTGAAACACGAACTCTCGGTACCTTGCGCGTGTTTACTTGAATATTCTGGATATTTCGCTGCTAATTTATATAAATAGGCGCTGCAAGATGCGATCGGGGCAGTATTGAGTTGGCGAGACAAGCGAAGCTTCGGAGCGGAATAAAGGGAATCAGTGTGATTAATTATTAGTGTTTTTAACTTTAATTAGTGTAAAGTGAATTAAAGTGTTAATTTAGGTAATTCTATCGGCAATTTTTATTGTCACGAACCTCAAGCTCGTAACAATTGGTGTCAGAAGTGGGACAAAATCATGCCGATTTTACCTAAGGAGGAAACGGAGGGTGTCCGTACCCGAAGACAACGCCAGCAGGAGACGGACCAAAGAAGATTTGGTGGTGCAACGTCGCAGACCTCGGAGGGACAGCCGCCGGCTGCAGGCCCGTCAGTAGCTCCTACATCTGCAGCACCTGACTTAGGTGCTCTGATGGTGATGCTGCAGGAGCAGGCTCGCCGACAGGAGGAACAGGCTCGCTGACAGGAGGAACAGGCTCGCTGACAGGAGGAACAGGTCCGTCGGTTGGAAGAGCAGCTGCGGGGCGGACAGGATGAACAGACCCGCCGACAAGAGGAACAGGCCCGTCGGTCGGAAGAGCAGATGCTCCTCATTAAGGACCTTCATGCTACCTTTGGGAAAGAGATAAAGGAGGTGAAGGATAGGGTTGCTCAACATGACAACCGCCTGTCGGAAGCTGTAACCCAAATCAAGGAATTTAAAACCCAAATCGACCAAGTGAACAATCGGGTTGATTACGTGGTGGCTGACGTGAAGAAAACGCTGGACGACCTCAAACTGGGTGATGGAACTACAGCTCCCGTAGTAGCTACTACACCTTCGCTACGAGGGTTCAAAATGCCACCGTTCGACGGGACTTCTTCCTGGTCAGCCTACAAAATCCAGTTCGAGGCTGTTATGAAGGCGAACGGCTGGAATAAAAGTCAGGCCATGACTGCTCTCACACTAGGCCTGCGCGACCAGGCCTTAACTGTTCTGGAAGCTCTCGGTGAGGAAGTGACTTATGAGCAACTCCTTGAGGCATTGGAGGCGAGATATGGCGACGCTCACCTCTTTCTTGCGCAGAACACGTCTTTCTTGCGCAGTTTAAAGATCACGTGCAACGCATCAACGAAAACCTGCAGCAGTGGGCTCTAGAGGTGGAGAAGCTGGTGCGAAAAGCATACCGGTCTGTGCCTGCGCTCATTGAATGGAACCTGGTGCAGACATTCATCGACGGCATCCGCGACCTGGAAATCAGAGCTGCTGTGACGCTTAAGGACGCCTTGGTCCATGCACTGAAGGTGGAAGCCGTGCGGCAGGATCATCGTTCCCATCGCGTCAGGGAAGTTGCAGCAGCTACAGTTCGCGACCGCAACAAAGGATACAGCCCTAGGTACTATGGCTGTGGGGAAAAGGGCCACCTTCGATCCAGCTGCCCTAAGCGAACCCTAGAAAGGGAAGGTGAACGATCTCAGGAGGGTAGTGCGGCCAACAGCACCACTCAGCAGCAGCAGGAAAACGAGTAAAAGCCAGAACGAAAAGGGAAAGAAAAGGGTCTCGATCTCACAAACCCACGATGGGAACAGTCTAATCATCAAGAGCGAGGTCAACGGAATGCGGTGTAAACTGACCCTGGACACTGGAGCCTCACGTACGGTTGTTAGTTCCCAAATAATAAGTCAGTTCCTTGGGGACTCCGCATACAACCGAGAACGCATTAATTTGGTAACAGCCACCGGTCAGTGTATACCCGTCCTTGGAGAGAAAGAGATGGAGTTGAAGCTAGGCAACATGATCTACCTGCATAATGTCGTCGTGGCTGATATAATGGACGACTGCATCCTGGGCCTAGACTTCATGAGGAAGAATTGTTGTGCGATTGACGTTAAGCAAGGTGTCTTGAAATGTGGACAAGAGGAATTTTTTGTGGAAGGAGCGTTACGAGGGAACGTGTACAGCCTTGAGAAGATTGTTCTTCCGCCGAGATCGGAAACGATTGTGCCGGTTAGTCTTCCTCGGAATCTCGGGCAACCTCATCGTTGTGTACTCGTGGAAAGGTTAGAAAATGACCTTCCATGGAAAGTGGCTCGAACCTTGGTCAGAACCACTAACATCTCAGGAGTACGTGTGCTGAACCTTTGTGGCCAGGAACAGATTATAGAAAGAGGCACACTGGTTGCTACTTGTGAGGAAGTGGATTGGTTACGTCGGTGCCAATATCTATCGACTGGGACCCCCAGCAAGGATGCACAAACGAGAGTGAGCACACTATTAGAAGACTGTCGCAGCGTTCTCTCCCCGAATGAAATGGTCAAAGCGAAGAAGTTTTTACTCAAGTATGCCGATGTATTCTCATCAAACGATGCTGACATAGGAAAGACTGGCTTAGTTCAACACAATATAAACACAGGTGAAGAATTGCCTATCCGTCAGCGGCCAAGAAGATTGCCGGTAGCACGTGAAAAGGAAGTGGAAACCATGATTGAGGGAATGGTGAAGGATGGTGTTATTGAACCTTCATCTATTCCATGGTGTTCACCCGTGATGCTGGTAAAGAAGAAGGATGGCAGCATGCGGTTTTGTGTTGATTACCGCCGTCTGAATGACGTTACTAAGAAGGACAGCTATCCCTTGCCAAGAATTGACGACACGCTGGACATGCTTACAGGAGTAAAGTGGTTTAGCACGCTGGATCTAAAAAGTGGCTACTGTTAAGTTGAAATTGACCCCAAGGACAAGGAGAAAACTGCGTTCTCGACGGGAATGGGTCTGTGGCAATTTAAAGTAATGCCGTTTGTGTTTGTGCAATGCTCCAGCAACGTTTGAAAGGCTGATGGAACTTGTACTTACCGGGCTAATTGGCGATGCCTGTCTGGTCTACTTGGATGACATCATCATCGTGGGCCGTACGTTTGAGGAACACCTTAAAAACCTGGAACGCATGTTCATGAAGATTCAGAGCGCCAACCTCAAGTTGAGTCCGAAGAAATGTTCACTATTCAAACGGCAAGTCAACTTTTTGTGGTATGTATTGTCGGAAGAAGGTATCCGCACGGATTCAGAGAAGATCGCAGCTGTAAAGGATTGGCCGGTTCCAAAAGACAAGACGCAGGTTAGAGCATTTTTGGTTTTGTGCTCCTATTACTGGCGATTTGTGAAGAACTTTGCAGATATAGCCAAACCTCTGCATAAGCTAACCGAGGAGAAGCGACATTTCTGCTGGGATGAAAGTTGCGATATCGCAACGGAATGGTGACCAAGAGGTCGTGATAGCGTACTTCAGCAAGTCGTTGTCAAAACCGGAAAGGAACTATTGTGTAACAAGACGCGAATTGCTAGCTGTGGTAAAGTCGTTGCAGCATTTTAGCAAATATTTTCTGGGACGAAAATTTTGCTTAATAACTGACCATGCTGCACTAAAATGGCTATTGCAGTTTAAAAATCCAGAAGGACAAGTTGCGAGGTGGATTGAACTACTGCAAGAATACGACTTTGAGATCGAACATCGCAGCAGAAGATCTCATGGCAACGCAGATGCATTGTCACGAAGACCTTATCCTGAAGATTGCAAACATTGTACTAGACAGGAGAGTAAGGAAGTGGTATCCGTGAGGATGCTCAGGGCAGACCACCTCAGCAACGAGTGGAAGGACAGCTTGCAACGTGCACAGCAGGAAGATCCGAACATCAAGCCAATCCTGGAATGGATGAAGGCCAGTGCTCCCAAGCCCAAGTGGAGCGACGTCTCAGCGATGAGTTAGACCACTAAAAGCTATTGGGCCCAGTGGGACAGCTTGCTGCTTCATGATGGAGTTCTGTGCCGTAAATGGGAAAATATTCGGGGAGACAGCTGTCATTTACAAATGGTTGTCCCTAAAGCTAAAGTACCGGATGTTCTACAGCTGTACCATAATGATTATTCAGGAGGCCATCTGGGAGTTAAGCGAACTCTACTGAAGATCCGAGAACGGTTTTACTGGGTCCACTGTCGAAACGATGTCGAGGACTGGTGTCGCAAATGTACAAGTTGTGCGGCTGTAAAGGGACCTCAAACTCGTAGTAGAGGTGCATTGAATTTGTACAATGTTGGTGCACCATGGGAGAGAATAGCCATTGACGTGGCGGGGCCGTTCCCGGAGAGTGAAAGTGGTAACAAGTATTTCATGGTTGTGATGGATTACTTCACTAAGTGGCCAGAAGTCTTCGCCATTCCAAATCAAGAAGCTTCAACAGTTGCAGATATACTAGTTCATGAAGTCTTCTGTCGTTTTGGAGTACCTTTAGAGGTTCACAGCGATCAAGGAAGGAATTTTGAATCTCAAATATTCCAGGAAACTTGCCAGTTATGGGTACTCATAAAACAAGAACGACTTCTTATCACCCGCAATCTGATTGAATGGTAGAACGATTTAATCAGAGATTGGAGAGGTACCTAGCAAAAGTTGTAGACAATCGGCAACGAGATTGGGACAAGCACATACGACAGTTTTTGTTGTCATATCGAAGCGCTGTTCACGAAAGTACAGCAGTGACACCAGCTTTCCCAAACTTTGGAAGAGAATTACGGCTGCCTGCAGACCTGATCACCGGGATACCACCTGATGCTCCACGTAGTATAACCGATTATGCAAATGACTTGCGGAACAAAATGAATGACGTTTATGAGCACGTCAGACAATCGGGCAAGCAAATGCCTGAAAAGATGAAAACCCGGTACGACCGCAAAATGAACAACAAAGGGTTCGACGAAGGTTCACTAGTATGGTTGCATAATCCCGTCCGCAGCAAAGGGAAATCTCCTAAGCTTCAAGCTAAATGGGACGGCCCGTACCGGATTGTGACCAGGATCAACGATGTAACCTACCGGATACAGAAAGGCTCAAGAGGGACTCCTAAGATCGTCCATGTGGATCGCCTGGCGCGTTATTATGGGGCCGATAATGCTTGGGACGAGCATGTCTTAGGAGGGGGCAGTGTTACGCGCTCAAGTCGACGGCACTAGCGCCATCTAGTCTCGAACCGAAGAACTAAACTTCTTGAAGTTGAAACACGAACTCTCAGTACCTTGCGCGTGTTTACTTAAATATTCTGGATATTTCGCTGCTAATTTATATAAATAGGCGCTGCAAGATGCGATCGGGGCAGTATTGAGTTGGCGAGTCAAGCGAAGCTTCGGAGCGGAATAAAGTGAATCAGTGTGATTAATTATTAGTGTTTTTAACTTTAATTAGTGTAAAGTGAATTAAAGTGTTAATTTAGGTAATTCTATCGGCAATTTTTATTGTCACGAACCTCAAGCTCGATAATATATTTGTGTCAAAATAATACTTGCAGAATTGTTTTCGTCGAAGCTTCTCAGGTCAGAGGAACGATACGACCGATACGATACGATACGATCTTTGTGAAACGGTAGTCGAGTAGAAGTTTAAAAAAGTCGATTAAAAGTTAACTTTTTAATCACTTACTTGGAATAAATTAAGATATATGATAACCCATTTTTAAACATCTAAAACTCTTTTTAACATTGTTCTACCTATTTTCATGAGAATTAAAGACCGCGGTAACTTAGTTTTGGCGAATGAAAGGCTTTTTACTTTTAAAAGCCTTTCATTTGCCGAAACTACAAAAAGATGGAACGCAAAGTTTAAATATTCTGAATTAGTGTCTCTGAGGTTCGGAGCTCGCCTAATTAACAATGCCTTTGTGTACATCACCTCGGCAAGTTTCATCTTAATATTATTTAAGATGTTCTGTCGTAAAATGCCCTTTATTTTAATTGAAATTAAATTTAACTAAAATTCTGATTTTAGTTAAATTTAATTAATAAACGTAATTATTTTAAGGAACATTGTCGTGCATAAACTACTTGAAACGAATCCTTTAAAAGAGTTTATAATGTTTTAAAATGTTACTTTTACTTGTATAACACAATTTTTGAATTAGCTCTAATATATTTTAAACCTACTTCAAAAAAAAAGAGTATCACTAGATGGTAGAACTCCGTGGGGGTAGTCCGCTCTCTCTTTCTATCTTTTTATATCTTTTCATATATTTTTTATAGAATAAAAGTGATAACCAAGCACACAAACCAGCTGATGGTAAGTAGATACTGTGGCCCACAGAAATCTACATTTATCTTCAAACGAAATTCTGATGGAATGCCTTGTTTAAAGTAAAAGGGATCTCTGGTTCTCTACAGTCACTATACGAAACGTAGCATCATTTAGGTGCTATTTAATTATAATGGAACTCTCTAAGAGTGTAATCCTTCTCCAATCAATATGACCCATTCTTCCTACAATCATTATATAGCTACAGCGTGTATCTACCTCTTAAAAATTTTGTTATTTTCGTACGTTTATTGAAACAGTACACAGTAGACATTAGAATCTTAACCAAATTAGATAAGGAGGCAGAAGAAAATGACAACAGAACTGTAATAAAAATAACACTAACCACAATATTTGTTTAAATCATTGCAACTACGCAAAAACAGTGCGTAAGAAGTGGCTTTTTTTGAAAAGTGAGCCAGCGGCTCAAAAGATTGCAATGACGAAACAATTTGACAATTAAACAAGCAGAGCGCTTGAAGCTCTTGGATGAAACTGAAAAAGCCTCAGTTTTTTAACTGTATGCTTTTGAATTTTATATTGTTATTTTCAAACATTTTGCTTCTTAGTAAATTCAATATTGAATAAAAAAAAGTAAAATAAAAGATTGTTTAATTTGATATCGTTATATTATCGTTAAAAGAAATTTCTACTAACATTTCTATCATAATATTCTGGAAAAAATATTCATATATTTACGATATACAAAACTTTACCTGAATGCTTACCTGTGGCGGGTGTCAAACCTGTGGCAGGAGACGTGTTACTTTTAATATGTTTTTATATAAACTTATCACTTAGTATACACATTAAACTCGTACTATACTACTATATTATGGTTACAACACCAAATACCAAGCTCCTACAGAGTATCAGCGTTCTAGGATCTCTCCAAAGAATGTAGCTATATAATCTTTATTTCTCTCGAAAGATTTTGAATAAGTATATTAAAGCTTCATTTCAAAAGATTTGTTCGTCAGTTATTTAACCACGTTCTGTTTGATTTCGCGAAGGAATTGTTTCGTTCATTGCGTTTTGTATGCATTTTTAATAAATATAATAATGTTGTTGCGAAATGAGTGAAATTATGAGATTGATTGTCTCTTTTTCTTTATATCAACCCTTAGAAGTGATGCTGGATATGCGTCAGTGGTTCGTTTTCTTTGATGATATTGATGTCTTTATATATTATCTCATTATACATAATGAAATTGCGAGTAGGAATACAATAATGGTGATATTTCTCGCGGGCTGCTGTTTGGTGGATTTAGCTCTGGCTACTAGAGACAGAAAATCAATTCAAATTAGCCGACCCTAATTCTAAACTACTTTTGTGTTCACTATTCCGCCTGGTATTTTGGTGGATGTGGCTACAAACCCAAAAAATATATGTGTGATTGCGCCTTCTTAAAGGGATCCTATCAAGCGGCGAAATTCAAAAAAGGCTACCCGCAGCTTTTAACAGTAGGAGATGTGGTTAGAGCAGGGTTCACCTAATTAGTTTAATTGCGGGTCCGTTTAAAAAAATATCTAAATCTGTCGCAGTCTGTTTGCTTGATGACTACTATCAAAGAGTACGGTGTGTCCTTCGTCTCGCGCCCTAACAGTAATCTACCAAGTACTGGTCCCCTTACCTATGCCACACCTCGTTGAGTTCGGGAAGCAACGCGGTAATCGTTACCTTTGACAAGACGGAAAAGGAGGTGGTTGACGACTGAGATTACGGGTCCAGTAGATGGTACTGATCTTGACGTCAGACATTAACTAAGTGGACGGTATATCTTCCTAATTCCCTACTTATTGGGTCGACACTGGTAAAACAGCAATTACTCGTACCTGACTCTTGGAAATGTGATATTGAATTTAACTACTTTCACTTTACTTTTACTTTAGTTTTCCCTGATTCTTCTTTTTTCTTGATTATAACTGTTAACTGTAGTTTGTCCCGAACTGCCCCAAACAAATTTAAAATTAAGCGATTGACCTAAGTACATACATACATAAACACTCACGCCTGTCACCCAGAGGGGTGGGCAGAGACTACAGACTTCCATTTGGCACGATCCTGACACACCTCTCTTGCCTCCTTCACATCCATACACCTACGCATACATGCTCGCACACTTAAGTACTCCCGAGCTAAACCTTAAAGTGAGGTAGACGCAAAAAGCCTCCTATTTTGCACAAAATTTTCAGTACCATATTTCCATAATTTACATCATAACATTATTTCCCACATTATAAAACAATAACACATGATAAAAACAATAAAACCATTACATTATATAGGGTATCAATAAAATATAAGACATATTCATATAAGACATATTATATCATGTTATTTTTATGACAGGCCTGTTGGTCTAGTGGTTAGTGACCCTGACTGCTATGCCGGAGGTCGTGGGTTCGATTCCCACCCAGGACAAATGTTTGTGTGATGAGCACGATCATTTGTTCTGTGTCTGGGTGTAATTTATCTATAATATTTATGTATTTAGAAATATATAAGTATGTTTATCAGTTGTCTAGTACCCATAACACAAGCTCTGCTTAGCTTGGGACTAGATGGCGTTGTGTGATAGTTGTGGAATATTATTATATTATATTATTATAATATCACGTTTTACAAACAATTTCGTATGGTCATAGACCTTAAAAATTATTACAACTTTTATAACATCTTAAAATACCAAATACAGTTTGCATAGTACAATTTTTTTAATACTATCATCAATCTTAAACACTGCAACAGTTTAATACGAGAATTAAAACTTTTAACAGATCTTTTAGCAAAACTTTAAGCAAAAATGCACCTTTAATGTGCTATTTAATATTTCCATCATTTCGATATTTCATCGTTAAAACAAATTTCTATCATCTTATTTTAATATAGAGTCTAGCAAAAACAATCAGAAGTTACTTATTACATTTATTTTAGGAAACTTTAAAAGATAGACAAAAGGAAAAAATTAAATTAATATCTTAATATTTTTTGTCCTTGTCTATATAAATATATGTGTGTAATATATATATATATATATATATATATATATATATATATATATATATATATATATATATATATATATATGTGTGTGTGTGTGTGTGTGTGTGTGTGTGTGTGTGTGTGTGTGTGTGTATACACCTTTTTACTCTAGCATTAAACTGTCCTCTTATGTAACATACTGGAATGTCTTATTTTTGACATTAAATCGAAAAGAAACATTGAAACATTTAATGAGATGATTTATCTGGCGTCACCAACAACTTGTCCCTTGTGCGCCTGCACCATTATTTGGGAGACGTCGCGGGTACCAGGACTATCAGTCGAGATGTAGGTCTCTTCAGAATACCTGTAGTTGTGATGACGTCCACAACCCTAGTGTGACTGACTGTGAAACGACTATAAATATTAAGTAAATAAATAAATAAATATAAACTGGCTTCTTTGCCTCGCTCACTAGTCCGTAAGACATTGCTGAACAAAAGACTGTTACGTTGCAGGGAGGATTTGCCTTAACCCTCCACTTGGCAGGCGGTAAACGACCGCAGTACCGGACTTCTCGAACCGTTAACATTGTTTCCCTTCGACGGTTTGGGTAGGTACCTACTTTGATTTAGCTTCGGTAAATTTCGATGGATATGTCTCCATCAGCCCGTCACTGGAGACTTATTTTATTTATTTAGTAATGATTATTTGTATTACGCTAATACTACACATTCAATAAATAAAGAAGTTTTATTTATTTCAAAATTTAATGTAACAGCTTAATCTAAGGGTACATAGAACGGACTAAAATACAATACTGGGTGTTAAAGATAAAATGTAAATAAATGACGGCTCTTTATGACGTCATCGCTAATTATCAACGTAGTCAATGGCTGCTTTTGGCAGAAAAAAGCGCTAGCAAACGCTTGTAAGCAAAATGGCGAAACTAAACAGTTTTCGGCCAGGACACGTTTGCTTACTTCAGTAGCGCTGACACAATCCCCCATTTTGCTTATTTAATTTGTTTGTTTTGAAGTAGAGTTTATAAGTTGTTTTGTGCAATATTAGTTTTAAGTAATATAATGAAACATGAATAATCATATTAACATATTATACACAAATAAATATTTTGCTTATTACATGTTATTAAAAATTCATGATTGGTAAGTTTTTAATATGAATACTTTACAAACATATATTTAAATTAGGTTAGGTTCCTCGGTTAAAACTAACTACGTGTCCTAGAGGAAAATAGCTACTTACGATTTGACAGCGCTTACCGCTTACGATCGCCATTTTGCTTACAAGCGCTTGCTAGCACTTTTTTCTGCCAAACGCAGCCAAATACTAGCTGCGTGTAGGAATGGTCGGCTGTTCGAGAAGAGTGTGATATTTTTCTATATTGTTTTGATGGCTATATAACGTGGTAACTAACCGTTTTACTGCAGCGCTGTGGGCTCGATTCCTGCACGGAACAGGAATTCGCATGGTTTAAAATTAATTGCTTGTGGTCTGAGTGTGTTTGTCCATTCTCAATAAGAGAAAAATTACTCAATTTATAAAAATTTACTCATATATGTACTGAAAATTATTTAAAAGCAAAAAAAGTAATTTTTAATGGAAATCGCAAAAATGCTTGTTATTTGAACGTATAAACAAAACGTTAAAAAAAGTTAAGCCGGGCGATTCAAATTAATCCCCAACCGATTCTGTTTATTTTCGAAATTGAAAAATAACTAATTTCGTTGGATCTTTATGTTGGATCAAAAAGGTTTAACTATTTATTAGGCAAATTTATATTTTATCTGGTATTTACACACAACATAATTGATTTCAATTTGCTGTGTTCCATGAATGTTTTATAACACAACAGTTAACAAATTTTTCGAGGCAGAGCCATGCTTGTGCTCTATTATGGCTGCAGCACAAATAGGTTAGCTTTACCGGGGTAGGACCATGCTCTCACAGAATATCAGCGTAAAATAGCAGCTTAACGCTGCAATGCTACTTAATGTTTCTTGCGGTGAGTGTAGGGAACACAAGAGCCTTTTTACTGGTATAGAGGCATTACATCTTAGTCCTCAGTGGTGACAATGCTTCTGAATTTTGATTCTTAATCGAGAATGGATGTAGATGTCTATGGACCGCAGCATCCACTTACCATCAGGTGGTCCGTGTACTCGCTTGTCATTCTTATTCTATCATAGAGGTCATCTAATTTAAAAATATTATGAATCCTGAAACTGCGTGGCGTTTCTATTGTATTATATAACAGTAAAGAGATTTTACTTAAGTTGACATGATATACTTAAGTGATTAAAACTAACAAAAGTAGGTACAAGGGAAGTAGGCACACGCAGGTTTAAATTAGACAAACCCTAACTGACAATTATTTTTGGAAGTCATTTCTCACAATAGATTACAGCAATTTGCTAATAATCCATTATGGTCGCCCTTTAAAATAAAAATGTGGTCGCATTACATGCATATTGCGAAGTAAGCTTTACTAACGATTCCACCGGCTTACAGCGAGTAATAAATTAACCTGGTTAACGTTTAATGTCGCCGCGAGGCTTTAGTCAAGCACTCACAAACAATGCAAAGTAAATACCATGTAGTAACTTATATATTTTTTTCTTGAAAATTTTAAAATTAGTTGACGATGGGCCTTGCGTAATCATAAGTAAGATTCCATCTATTACAGCCAATTACTGACCATGGGCCTCCTCCATAAAGTCTCATAGTGGGGATTCTGTAGTAGTTGCCACAATCGCAAGTGGGTTGACATCGGCAGTTTTTTTATAATTTTGAATTGTTAACAGAAGGACGTTGTTGTTCATCTCCTGTTCAGGTTTTCGTCTGTTGACTGTACATCAGTGTTGTACATATGCAACACACGACAAACGAGATCCAAGGGACTACACGGTTTTATAAAGAATATTTTTGTACACGATGATACAAAATAATATTTGTGTGATTTGTAGCCACGGAAATTAAATAATACAAAAAAGTTTTATCGAAAAAACTATTACAGATAATCGCGTTTTGATAGTTTCATTTGACCAATTTGACTGCGCCATATTTTATCTATTTTTGTACTAACAGTTTAGAGGATTTCCAAAGGTAAATTAGGTATAATTGTATTTTTACTCTACATCATACAATTACAATATAAAAGAATATGCGTCTTAGTGAGTTACAATGGGTGACCTCATTGCTAAAAGTTATCTCCTCCAGACAATTTTTTGGATAGACAAAAATTAAAAATACGTGTAAATGGTAGCGTACATGTAAGATAAAATGAATCAATGAAAAGATCATAGAAAATAAAAACAGTAAACCTCATTAATATGAGCTTTATATAAGCCTCATAATTTTCATAATTCCTCTCATAATTTTTGTGATTTGGATAACCACTTGTACTTACCCATAATTGTAGTTTTGGCTGATTTTCGACTTCACTCACACAATAACAACATCCACCGGTAAGAAATTTTAAACATAGTACTTACGTCTATATTTTTAAGTATTTGTTTTTATGGGACGTTTCTTTGACGTTTTTATGAGGTATCCCTCGATCTCACTTTACAACAACAAAAGTTCAACTGGTTACACTTATGAGAACAAAAGTTGTGCTTATCTATTTCATTTATGTGAATCATAGTATGATACTAGTTCATAATAGCGATCCGCCCTGACTTCGCACGGGTGATTTCTCGATCTCAACAACAGCGTCACTATCGAGGCCAAATGTGAATATAAAATATCTAGGGACCCATTCAAACACTAACAAAAAATTTCATTTAAATCTGTTTTAATGGTTTCAAAGTCCATAATGGACAAAAGTATTTTTTTCGTGTTTTTGTATTGATAAAGAGATAACAATGACAAAAAAGCCCACAGTCTAGCTGATAGTAAGTGGATGCTGCGGCCCAGACATCTACGTCAATCCTAAAAACTAATCCTAAGAATAAGAATAAAAATGCTGATGCGTTGTCGCCCCTGATGACTGGAATTGCTTATTACATTTACATTGCAATCGGATGGAATAAAAGATGACACTATGAACAAAGCAAACCGTCGACAACAAACGACCAGCTGAATGTCTGGGTGTACGATAGTGTAACGGAGGGTGGGGAATTAAGTCATGCAATTCCTGCGCAGACTTACCGAAATATATTCTGTAATTAAAATTGCAACGTACAGCCTAGCTACTCGTTTTGCGTCTAATCTAGGTGGATAAGCCGCAATTAGATGCCAATTTACCACAAACTGCCATTAAGGAGCGAAGTTAAGCCTTATCTATGACCATTTATCAGATGCTTAACCTTGACTAATTCGTTAATATGATTTATTTGTCTCTGCTTAACACAATAATAAGTTATACTACTACAAAATGTTACTGCTAATGATATTTTAAATTATAAAGACGAAATCTAGTTTCAGGGCCCTATGGCCAAAATTTTTGGTTTTCCATCTCAATTTGAAAGTATATCTTTGATCATTTAGGTTAAGTATTACATAGTGTCAAATTTATTTTTATTTTAAAGCGACAGTAGCCTATGATAGAGTGCGCACATTCCGAACTGAAGAAGTCAAAGTTTCGAATCCGCCATTCGACTGCCGTGGTGAATTATTACATTTATAACACAAGCATTTCAAACTTAGTGGAAGTGGTAAATGGAAATATTAGTAATGTACATAATATTACTTGTTTTTTCAAAAAATACCTAAATGAATAGATATGGGTAGAAAATAATTGATAAAATAAAAGTTCCGTTTGAAAGAAACAGGACAAAATAATCAGTGTTTCGTTGTGAAAAGTAGTGCAACTTTATCTACTTTGGTGTTTTCATGAAATGATTTCATCACGTTACCCTATAATATGTGTGAATATGACCGGTACATATAGGTCATATAGTAATTACGTTACGTTGATAATGCAGTGCGTTACGCTATGATACCATTACTGGCAATCCACAAGGCGGCGCGTTATCTCCTCCCTTATTTGCAGTTTTCATAAATTCCATTACCTCCCAAAATATCTTCTCTCTACCACATGTGAAAAAGAATTCGGCTCGCAAGGACCAATTGAAAAAGAACCTAACGGAACTCGACTTTCGATTAAGAAACAGAAGGGAGGAATCGAGGCTTCTCTCGATCCGGCCTCCTATAACGCCTACGTTGGGTTCGGGAACAACGTATGTGATCTCCGCAACGGAGTAACACACTAGGGCGATAACCTCGTTCTTTTTCAGCAAGTAGGTTCAGACGGGGATTACGGGTCTTCCGAAGTCGTCCCGGTCCCGACGCCTTAATTCTTCGATGTGGACTGTATAACTTTAGGGATAAATTACTTGGGAATAAAACAGCAATTATCTTCAAACCGTTCCGTGAGAGAGTAATTACTTTTCCCTATCACTTCCCTACACTTTTTCTTCTTGACTGCTGGTTTTCACTTTTCCCGAAGGATTTTCTTATTTTTCCGAACTAATTCTCGAACTATTTTCCCGAACTATTTTCCCGAACGAATTGCAAAAAAACCCGTTCACTAAGCTACCCCCAGAACTATACGCGAAAGTGAGCCGCGCCATTCGCGTGCCTGCGCAACTTAACAACATGAATTTGTACTATTACTCTCTCACGTTTCACTTAATTTCTTTATTCACATAAATCATACATAAATACAAGTTATCTATTTAGATAGCACAAAACAATATCTACACCATGATATATATTATTTTTTCGTATCACAAAAATCCTTTAATTTATAAAACAAAACATGTCTATTTTAATCACAAATTCAAAATCCGAACTTCTTAAATATTTAACACAGAAAGTTAAAACAATGTTTCCCACTTGAATTTATATATATGTTAACTAATACAATAGTTTAATTTACATTTTCTCTATTTATTTCACTATTTAAAACACTTTTAAATTTCTTATACAAAACTATCATTATTTCACTCATACACAGGAATTTTCACATAAAAATAACACAGAATTCACCTTTTTAGCACGTACAATCAACCTGAAATGTTTTACAAGTCATTTTTACATAAATTGCTGAAATTACAAACATTTTAAATTTTTACATATTCGGCCTCCTAAGGGCGTGGTCAGCGTGCTTCCGTGAACTCACACTATTTGAACAACTAACTTTGCACGGCTCTCGGCTATCAGAAAAAATGAAAGTCTGAAATACACTTAATTTTAACAATATTATGTAAACAAGTGCTTCTACATAATTTTCAAACTGTAGGAAACTATCTCTGATAAGATTCTTATCAGTTATCATGTTTCTTATCAGATAACAATACAAGTGAATGTTCTCATTAATCAATCATAACAAATAGGCATTTGTTTTCGTACAAAACGTATCATACTTATACAAGACAATACTTATGCAATTAACCTCCGTTAATTATGTTTATGCACAGAGTGATCATCTCGACCGGGGAACCAATCCGATCTCTAACTTCACTTTAATATTCCTTTGAATTTACATCGTTGGAAAGACGATTTCAACCGGGGAACAAATCCGGTAACATAATTTATAACATAAAATTCCCTATATGAATTTATTGAAAAATATTACTTAGAAAACAGTAAATTAGTCCGGCCTGGGAGTCGAACCCAAGACCTTCATACCATTAATTCGACATTTCTTTAAGATTTACCTAAGCATTTTCTTATCAGAACATCTCTATTGGACAATAAGTTTTTGAAAAGTTATTCGTCATCGGTTGACTTAATAAACTGAAACATTCTTATAGGCGCGTCGCCAACAACATGTATGTTGATGATCTCTAGATATATCTGCAAACCACCGTAGCGGATCTTCCATAACAATAGGCGATATAAATAAGGACCTAGCGTGTATTGTTGACTTGAGTCTATCTTAGGGGTTAACTATCAATCCAATAAAATCTCAAGCGATAATTATTGGTAGTTCATGCTGACACGCAGGTCACGATGTTGTTTTATCAGCTTAGCACGTTGTTAATTTATTTATTTTAATTTTTTAAACTAAAGAAAGTAATGTTATATTTCTACACGTTTGTAGTTAATTTACAGCAGAATTTCAATCATGATTAACAGCGACTTAGTGTAGAAATATTAGCATCGCTGGGTCAAAGTTTAAATTTAATTGTTGGACAAACTGTAAATAAAACTATCATACTGAAGCCCGATTAAATTACCGGGTTACCGGTTATGCATTCATTTGATCATCTGCATTACTAAAATTATACTTCTCTAAAGTTAAAATAATGTTTTGGAAACAAGAATTTATACATGGAATATTCATTTTACATTTTTACACAAAAATCAAGTTGGGTTAATATTTTACAATACACAAAAGTAAATATTACATAAAATATTAAATTAAAATGAAAGAAGAATATAGTACCATAAATTATATAATACAAAAAATCGCTTGTCCGTTACCTTACTCATCAACAAACAGCTGCAGCTAGAAGTTATAATATTATTCCCTAATATATTTATTTGTTTTAGGGAAGTCAACAGTAGGAACTACAAGAAACTTATCCATTAAGTAAATTATGGCATGGTTCACTAGTCGAATGCATCGTTTTTGTGCCATGAATACTTTATCTTTTTAAGTTGAGTTTCCCCACAAGATTATCCCATATCGAAGGTTGGATTCAGCTACGTCATGATACGCCATTAATAGAGCATCATTGTTAAGTACCGGGGCAAGTCTATGTAGCGCATATGCAGCCTTACTATTTTTTTTTACATAGTTGGTCTGTATGAGACTTCCAGTTCATTTTACTGTCAATTGTAAATCCTAAGAACTTAGTGAATACTACCTCTTCTGTTTTATTATTTCCATAATGTATATTAATATATTTGGAGTAGGTTTTTAACCACGTATAAAAACCGAGAAAGGCTTCCCTCACTTCAAAATGACATAAGTGCTGTAATGATGTCCAGTTCAAACGATTTTAATCGCACTAAGCAATCTAATTTGATATAATATATATTACATGTGAGATACATTGTGTTTTCTTGCGATGGCCAAGTTAATCTATATATAATTAAAACATATAAGATGTTGAATTCTTTTGATGAATGTTGAATTTTATAGTGACAATATCTATAAAATGTTGTTAGGTTAGCTAATTACATAATAACTTAAAACAGAAGGACCTTTAGGCAGGGACTGAATATTTTCACTGACTTGGTATTACATGGATCTCACAACTATTTACGGTAGAAAAACTGAGTTACGAGACTTTTTTTACAAGTTATTGTAGTGACAATGAAACAACAGAGTTTAGATGACAACTGTTTTATTAATAAATGCGGTTTTCGAATATATAATATTTTAAGACTACCCACAACACCTTCCCCTTAAAGAATAAGTTTTTAACAAAAGTGATTTATTTTTAAATAATCTTACCAAGAAAGACATGAATAAAAAACTTACTTTAGTACATTTTTTTTTACCATAACCTTAACCTTTTTTTTTTCTTTTGTGATTACAAAGGATTAATTAAACCGGTTATTTTTTGTTTTTATTTACTTTACTTCGAGTGAGAGGCGGAGAATAATTTTCATTAACTTCAATTTTTAACATTGTCGGTTCATATTCATCGTTCGAAGAATATTCCTCATTTTCACTACTCGTAAAAGTAGTTTTTGTTGTCATTGAATTATGTTCTTTATTCTCATGTACTATTTGTGCTGACGTTCTATTTTCTTGTGCTTTATCTTTTATTAGATGTCTGCGATTGCGGCGATACACCATTCCTCTTTTAGTTTTAATAAAATATGAGCGGGGAGTCGCCGCTTTTGCAATGATATGACTTGGAATTTTAGAATTATTTTTTTCTATCATAGTCACCTTATCGCCGACATCCAATACAGGTAAAGGCTTGGCACGTAAATCATAATACATTTTGTATTTATTTTGTTTATCTAGCATAACTTTGTGTTGACTCTCATTAGTTACATGTCCTATTTTTAAAAGGTCTGGGTGCACAGGTAGCCTGCATTTTAACCTACGACCCATCAGCAGCTGTGCGGGAGAATTCAAATTATCGCGAGGCGTATTTCGATAACTTAGCGAATTTAAATAAAAGTCACTTCCACTATCTATGGATTTTTTTAATATCTTTTTTGTTGTTTGCACGGCTCTTTCACTCTTACCATTTGATTGTGCGTAATTGGGTGATGACGTTATGTGTTCAAATCCCCACTCCACCGCAAAGTTTTTAAATTCCCAACTTGAAAATTGTGGACCATTATCGCTTATTGCAATGTCTGGTATCCCATATCTAGCAAAATTTTCTCTCAGTACGTTTATGGCGCTTTTAGAAGTAGTTTCATGTAACAATGCTACTTCCGTAAAACATGAATAATAGTCCACAATAATCAGATATGATTTATTACCATACTGAAATATGTCCGTCCCGATTTTACTCCATGGTAAATTTGGAATAGAAACAGCAATCATCGGTTCCTTACTCGAGTTATTTGAATTCTCTCGACACACTACACACCTATTTACATATCTCTCAGTATCATAAGAAATCCCTGGCCAGAATAGCACTTCACGTGTGCGCCTTTTACAGCCGTCTATCCCTAAATGTCCATCATGTATAATTTTTAACATTTCGGTTCTTAAGGAACTGGAAATTAATATTTGTTTGTTTTTAAATATAACGCCATCTACACAAAATAAATCTCCTCTCATAGACCAATAATATTTTAAATTATCTTCAATATCTCGTTTATATTCCGGCCAACCCTGATTTATATATCTCATTAAAAGTTTTAACTTATTATCTTTCAAAGTCTCATTTTTAATTACACTTAATTTTTTATGTGAAACGGGCATGTTAGAAACTACCATATGTACTTGACATAATACATTATCCACTCACTTTATCATTATATAGTTCTGGAATAGGAGCACGTGATAATGTATCGGCCAAGTACATATATTTTCCAGGTTTATATGTAACTATCAAATCATAACATTGTAATCGTAAAATCATTCGCTGTAAGCGTGCTGGTATCGAATCTAAGGGCTTTTTAAAAATGCTTTCTAACGGTTTATGATCTGTTTCAAATAAAACATCACTTTTACCGTAAATATATTGGTGGAACTTTTCACACGCAAAGAGAATAGCTAGCATTTCTTTTTCTATCTGCGCATATCGTGTTTGTGTGTCGGTGAGTGTACGTGAAGTATATTCAATAGGTCGGCCGCCCTGCAACAGCACGGCTTCTAGCGCTACACTGCTCGCGTCCACCGAAACTACAACCGGTTGCGATACGTCATATAAAGCCAACACGGGTGATTTGCTTATTAAATCTTTTAATAAATCAAACGCATTCTGTTGTTCACTCTCCCAACACCATTCTATGTTCTTTTTCAATAATCGAGTAAGCGGATAAATACGCTCAGAATACTTAGGTATAAACTTAGATAAATAATTTACGGCTCCTAAAAATCGTTCTAATGATTTTCGTTCTTTTGGACTTGGCATATTTTTTATTGCTTTTACTTTTTCTAAATCTGGTTTCATCCCGTTTTTGTTAAATATATGACCCAAGTAAGTCACTTCCTCAACGCATATACGACATTTATCTTTATTAAATTTTAAATTAATTTCACGAGCCCTATTTAATAATGCATTTAAACGCCACATAATGTTCGTCTTTATTTCGTCCCCAGCATATTATATCGTCTATAAAAGAATCTACTCCATCTAAATCCTCTATTAATTGCTTAATCTTAGCATGAAACACCTCTGAAGCGCAGTTTAACCCATAAGGTAATCTTAAATACTGATAGCGCCCAAACGGTGTACTAAAGGTGCATAAGTCTGAACTCTGATCATCAAGTTTTATTGCCCAAAAACCTGAATTTGCGTCTAATACTGAAAAAAAAAACTAGCTCCGTGAATTTTAGTGGCAAGTTCCTTGATGGTTGGCAGTTGGAAATGTGCACGCTGTATAGCATTATTAAGAGGTCTCGGGTCTAAGCAAATTCGCAATGTTCCGTTCTTTTTTGCTGCAATTACTATTGAATTAACCCATTGTGTTGGGTGAGTGACCTTTCTAATGACTCCTAAGTCAGTCATCCTGTTTAATTCTTCTAATAATTTATCACGTAATCCTAGAGGTACTTTTCGCGGAGCACAAACTACAGGTTTAACTGATTTATCCAGAGTCAATTCATCTGTCCGTAACAACCGGTCCCTTACAATTGTGCTCCTTATGCCGCACACAATACGGTCGCGAATCAACTCTTGCTCTAAATTTTTAAATTCACAGTTTTTACTGAGTAACTTTAACGCTGTTACATATTGATCAATAGATTCTCCAGTTCCTTGATACCTCGAAAAAAATGTTATATTAGATTGAACACCGAAATACTCGTCAAATTTTTTCATCAATATTTCGATGTCCTCACGCTGCTCTTCTGAATCGAATGTAAAAGTCTCATAAACATCAAATCCATCTGATCCAATGAGCAAACTCGCCTGTATGCTTCCCTCTTCTTTGTGCACCCCCGATGCTTTAAGAAAAATATTGAATTGTGCCTTCCACCGCTTCCATGGGTCAGCCCGGCCGACGGGGCTGCCATCTAAACTCAATTCGGTTGGCGGTCTTGCATGCTCCATCCTTTACACTTAATTTAGAATACAAATTAACGTTATTCAAACGTAAAATCCAAAACTATTTAGGTATTTTAACCGCTGCCACCATGTAGTGACAATGAAACAACAGAGTTCAGATGACAACTGTTTTATTAATAAAGGCGGTTTTCTAATATATAATATTTTAAGACTACCCACAACAGTTATGTTTTTGATGGCATCTCATTTCTTTTTGTAGATAAGATAGTCCTAATTTTTTCCTTTCCGGTACCTTATACTTCTTGAATACCAACAACGTACCCTATCTACACCTACTATACTTATACAAGTACACTGATTCGTTTACCGCAAATGTAACTGTGTAATTCTATATATTTGTATGGGATTACAAAGTTATTTATGCAGTTGGTGTATCTAGAAAACTGGACCGAAATTAAAAAATATTTTAGTTCTTCCTTGATTGATACACTAAACACTAATCGCCTTCTAAATTTTAGGCTTCTATATCTGCTAGAAATACCTTAGAGTTTTGATGATCGGTCAGTCAGTGAGTGACAAAATTAAGAAACTTTGACTGGTTATTAACTTCTTAAACTACTGGTTCAAATTGAGTGAAATTTGAAATATACCATGTTTATACAATGTCTACTCGGTTACTGATATATGGTACGGCCGTGCCGCTCTTTTGCTCGACTTGGCGGGGGCACTACAGTGCCCCTTTATAAAAACATTGCATGTAACTTTAAAGTACTATACTCAAAAATTCGAGCGAAAAACTTTGCAGTCCCTTACTGTTAGCTGACATTTGGGTAAAGTTTTAGGTTTGTAGTTGTAAGTTTTAAGAAACAAATTTGCTGTCCACATTGCATGCCGTGACAACCTTTAATTAAGACGACACTTATATATAAATATTCTTGTTATTTCTGGTATTTACATTGTGTTTGTGTATGTCATGTTGATTGTTCTAAATAAATTTAAAAAAATATATTTTGCTTGCTACAAACTATTACTTGGTTATGGACATAAAAAGCTTGTTATTATTATTAATTGTTGGAACAGTCGGTAGAAGAAGAAAAAGGAAAGAAGACCGAGAACTAAATATATCATGTAGCAAATAAAAATATATTTTCGTAGTAGGAAGTCAAGAAGAATAAAACCGTGAGTCGTCCTTCGTGTGCTCTTAGTCCTGCGTCTGGTCTCTTTCCGATCTGTTGGATTGCCGTCCCATTGCACCATGAAAATGAAGAAACAGAGAGAGCACTTGTGTTGACACATATATTTGTGCACTAAAATATTGCCCTGCGATGGCTGGTATTCGTTAAAACTAGCTGCCGTGACAGAAATTTGGTCTGGAGGACATTATTTTTATAAGCTTCTTTGAAAAAGTTGTAGGTCTTACGTTGTAATATTCATTAGACGATGTTGATTGATGTTCACGTGAAAAGGAATATGTTTGTTGACTGAGCATTTATATTTCCTATACACATGTACTAAAATTAACTTAATGTTATTAATATACTTATTAAATTAACTTAAAGTTAACACTTAACCGAGTTTAAATCAAGTAACATTTTGTAAAAAATTTGGCAATGCAGGAAACGTGCTAAATGCGTTTCAGCTGGTTTACAATGTGAGTTGTGAAACGTCTTAGTGAATAAAATAAAGTTCTGGGAGAGATACTTGCTAACCGAAATGCTTTTAGCAAATCACGGAAATGTAAAAAGACAAATAGAAAAATAAAAGAGTTTGTTGAATAACGACTTGGTTTCTACACAGTGTTCTTCAATTGCTCTTCAATTTATTATTTTATATTTAAGTAAAAGAATGCAAATAGTTATTATCAACGTTATTAGTTCTTCCAGATAAATAGTACCAAAGATTCATTAATTTTCAAACTAAAACCAAAATTAAAAAAAACTACGTTTGCTGAAATCAGGAGATTCAGCAATAGTCTCCCGTAACCGTTGGTATGGCGCGCTACAGGGCTCACGAAATGTCGAGAATTAAAACTTAATATTAAAGGCTGAGCCGTGGTATCTCAGGGGCTAACCCGTGGGTGTCGTAAAAGGTGACAGAGGGACCAAATTAGTACCCGCCTATATGTAGACGTCCATTAGCCACAGATTCTACTTACCATCAAGTGAACTGTGTGGTCATTTGTTACCCATTTTCTATTTTAAGAAATGCTATCATCATTAACGTGCAAACTGCGGGTTTACTGGATTTGTAGCAAAAACAACCTCATCAAAAACGCTAAACCGAAATTTCGAAAACTTGTGATTAGGATCATTTGCAGTATCGACTCTGTACTAACTATACCTAGGCTTCTTCCTTTTCTTCTTAATATGCCTATAAAATACAATTGTTATACCTGGGTGTCTTTCACTGTAGAGAGGATTTGCTTTAGTAGCCGCGCTTAAGAGGCAGATGTCTTCCACCTTGAACGATGCTACACGTCATCAGTCTGAGTATTTAAGGACAGGCATACGACGACGACGAGCGTAGACGAGATTGTTGTACGGTCATCTACTATACCACTATAATTACTTTTATTACAACCAATAATTCAATACAATGATTTGAAGTAATGTTGCTAATTTTTTACTTGTAATTAAGAATCCGAATTTAAATTACAAAAATTTTATATAATCCTTGAATAAATACACTTTTATGCGAAGAATTGGTATGCAAAACCCTTAAAAATATGTAAATATTAAACAAAGAAGCAATATCTTGTTTGAAGATTATTTTACGAGTAGGTAACATTCTGTCAAAGAATTTAACAAAACAATTTTTATATAAGCCGGCTCCTAGCAGATTAGCCGTTAACAATAAATTCTTATTATTATTGAATTAAAGGCTTATTACACAAAGGAAAGGGTTGAAAGGTTGGAAGATTTTACAGTAAGTAGGTTATAAGGTAAAAGTACCCTTTGGAATTCCATGGTACGAGTAACAATAGAGTCCATATTAAGGTTTAATATTAACAAATATAGGCAATATAACAATGTGTTAATAGATACTGTTCATGAGGACCGTAGTGCAATTGGGCGTACTCTGGCTCGTGTGCTAGTAAGATTATCCACTATCCATATCCGTTACTCCCTTTCCTCCTCCAAACCTCCTTCGTTCGATAACAATTCAAACTAATGAAAATCTGTGGTTATCACCCACTTTCCAAGCGTGGCAACTATGGCAAATATCCCCCTTACAAGGCAATCCGAGGAAGGGCCTATGTTCAGCAGTGACTTTGATGGGCTATGATGACGATGATAACCGGATGGTGGCGGTGTAAGCTTACCCTAATATCGTCCTGTGGGTGCCACGATACACAAACCAGGAGATTGGCTGCAGCGTCTTGGTAATAACAACTTATACGTGGTAGAGCCACGCTGCAGCTATATTATGGTTGTAGCAGGAATGAGTGAGCTCGACCGGGGAAGGATCACCTGTCTCAAACAGCAGTTTACTACTGCTGTGTTTCGAATGGTGAGTTTAGAGATCCGGAGACCCTTTTATACTGGAAAAGAGGTATTCCATCTTAGTCCTCAGAGGTGACAACGCATCTGCGTTTTGATTCTTAATCGAGGATAAATGTAGATGTCTATGGGCCACAGAATCCACTAACCATCAGGTGGACTATATGCTTGTTTGTCACACTTATTGAATTAAACAAATTAGATCGTAAATTTATAACAATCCGAATATATCAGTATTTGGCAGTCTCTTCTATCAAAGCTATCGATTGTTATTGGTATCGTAACGAACATTGTCGCAAACGACGATTTTTACGATTTTTCGGAATGTTTAAGAATAACTTGCGCCCACTTTAAAGCACGCAAAGCGTTTCTTATGAACGTAAGCTTCTAAATAATTGTTTTTTTTTTTAAGTTTTATAGACTTAAAATCAGAAAATATTAATTAGCGTATTAAGCATGGGATTTGTCAGTGCTCGAACATGAATGTTATGGTTATATGACGGCAACTTGCATGAAACTGACGTCACCTATACAGAATTTGAAAAGATATGTTACCGAGCCCGTATGTGAACTCCATCTCCATCCATCCAAAAACAGGCCACCTCTTCAAAAACAACAGTCTTACGAACTTTCTGTGGAGTCCGAAGTGAGTGTCATGTAACTGTCTATATACGTTTAAAAAATAACACACTTTTTCGTTTGTACTAACTATTAATACGTGCTGTAATCGAGGCTATCAATGAAAAATTAATAAAAAATTAATAAAATTTCCTATGAACCATGAAGAGCGGCTAGCAGCTAAAGAATAATTTACAGTGCACCTCAACGCGTTCGGAAATTATGTATAATCTCGAAACCGGAGTCCTCCCTAAATCCTATGAATAATTCCGGTCCCGTTGGAGCAATATGGGTTTATCTCGGTAAATGAAAGGCACTAATTGGTCACTAAATCTTAAAATAGATGGAATAAATTGATGGAATTGATGGAAATCACATCTCAAAAGCAAACCATAATTGTTTTTATGAGGAAAGCTAGCTTCAACTCAGGCAAGGATCTCAAAAAATAGGGTTTATCTTCTAAAGTATTAAGTTACTAATTTTTTTTCTTAAGTCACAAATTTTTATCAATACCACACTATAAAATCTTGCCATAATAAAATGTAGGATATTGTTGGGGAAGATTCCAGCTTGAAGGACGGTAAAATATAGGATTTTTTGTTTAATTATTGCATTTTTTGGATGCAAGACGTTGACATTGATTGAGACTTTGACAGGTTTAACATTAACATAACAGTATTTCAAGGAGACAAATATTTAAGTGCTTTGATATTTAACAAGTTAGTTTTATTCTTAGAGAAGGTAAAAGTTACTGTGAAAAATGTTTTTTAGGATAAGGTTTGTACACTTTGTGTATCTATAATTTTAAAAAAGCAATTATTTTTATAAAATGGTGTCTACCAATTTTCCCTGTAATTCAAGAAAATTTTTGCCAGCCAAGTTTTTTTTTTTACGAAAACACCGAAATATGAATAAGTTTTACGTCCGTCATCCATTTTAAGACGTTTTCAAAGGTAATTGTACCGAGTAGATATTTTTATCTTACGACTAAGAGGCGATTGAGGGAAACAAATGAAGAGATAAGTAGCAACTTTTTTCGAATAACGATGGCAAATATGATATGATATGAGACAATCTATAGGAGAGGCCTATGTTCAGCTGTGGACTTTAATAAGCTGTAACAGTAACAGCGTCCTTTCCTATTAGGATAGGTTAGGTTGATATCACCATCGTGAAAGTAAATACCTTGGCCCGCAGACATTGTCACATCAGTAAAAACGGTCGGCAGTTTTCGGCACTCACCATAGGAAACGCATCAGCTATAAGCTGCTATTTTACGCTGTTATTCTTGGTCCTACTTCGGATGAACCGACCCATTCATATTCAACCATAATAACTCCGCAACATAGTAGTTGTAGCATTTTCAGTAAGACTGTTCCTGGTCACAAGGTATCATCATCATCATTACAACCCTTCACAAGTCTAATGCTGAACAAAGGCCTCCCCCAAGAAATGCCACAAAGCACGGTCATGAGCTACCATCCATCGAATTCCTGCATGTCTTACCAGGTCGTCACTCCATCTAGGGGTGGGTCGCCCTACACTACGCCCACCGCTACGAGACTGCCACTCGAGAACCCTTTTTCCCTATCGGTCGGTCGGTTCTTCGAGCTATATGGCCGGCCTATTGCCACTTCAGGTTACTAATCCGTTGGGCTATGTCAGTCACTCTGTTTCTACTGCAGATATCCTCATTTCTAAGTTTATTACAATGAGAAACCCCAAGCATAGCCCTCTCCATAGCTCGCTGAGCGACCTTGAGCGTCCGATCAGTACGGTCAGTAGTGAAGGACCACGTCTCAGACCCGTAAATCATCACTGGCAACATGCACTGGTTGTACAATTTAGTTTTTATGTTTTGACGAACGCTGCCCAGCCGAGTTGCCGAGCTGCTGAGCCCAGCCGATTGTCCTCTCGGTCGAAGTTGGACTTACCTAATCGGGCTATTTGTTCCAGGTAAACGAACGTCAACAACTTTGAGCATAGTGCTCCCAACAACTACCGGCATATGTGTGACATGGACTTAATAAACATGATCTTTGTCTTGTCCGTGGTCATCTTAAGACCTATCAGTTGGGACACATTATTGAGGTCATTGAGCATAATGCTTAGGTCTTTCAGTGACTCTGCCATAGGAACTATACCGTCGGCAAATTGAAGATGAGTGATGTACTCGCCATTGATGTTATTGCCGTATCCTTTCCAGTCCAGTAGCTTGAAAACGTCTTCCAATGAAGCGGTGAAGAGTTTCGGGGATATAACGTCACTCTGTCTGACATCTCTCTGCATTTTGATAGGTTTCATACTCTGTTTCTGTACTCGGATAGCCATCGTAGCTCCACTGTACAAACACTTAGCACTTCGATATACCGACAGTCAACTTGGCACCGTTGAAGTGATTGTAGCACTACCCCAATTTCGACGGAATCAAAGGTTTTCTCATAGTTCGCATACATCAGAAAAAGTGGCAGATTGTACTCTTCGGTCTTCCGTACAATCTGCCGCAGGGTATGTATGTGGTCTATGGCACTCAAGCCATTTCGGAAACCAACTTGTTCGGGAGGCTGGAAATCGTCGATTTTGCGTGCGGGACGATTTGTAAAGACTCTTGAAAACATCACGTAGACGTGGCTCAGAAGAGAAATCGGTTCGTAGTTGTTCAAGAGAGCGTTGTCGCTTTTCTTGAAGAACAAGACCACCAAACTTCTGCTCCAACCAATTAAAACTTTTTTTTGAAAACTTAAAACTTTAACACACCAGTAATTAATCACACTTAACATGCTGTGTTTCATATGGTGAGTGTAGAGAACCGAAGACCCATTTTACTGGAAATGGAGCAATCCATCCTAGTAGGTACTCACGAGTGACAACGCATCTACATTTTGATTTGTAATCGAGGATAGATGTAGATGTCTCTTAAGTCACTTTATTCCGCTCCGAAGTCTTTGCTTGTGTCGTGAATTCAATACCGCCCCAGTCGCGGCCCTAAACGGCTTTATATAGGCGTTTTCCACCGAAACATCTAGAATATTGCAGCAAATACCGGTCCCAACCGACTAGGTGTAGAAAGTTCGAGTGTGTAGTTTTCTAGAAAGCTTAGTTCTTCTATTATTTACTAGATGGCGCTTGTGGGAGAGTTCTAGAAAGATCTTGACGCTCCTATTTCTGCTCCTTGATACTAGATGGCGCTAATAATCACCCGCTATATAAGTTATGCGCATAAATTATGGCACGCAACAGTACTTTCAGAAGATCCGCTGTAATTCCATCCTCGCCTGGAGCCTTGCCGTTTTTAAGATGCTAGGGAGCCATTCTAATCTCGCTCAGACTGACGACCGAGATAACATCGGAAAAGTGTCGGATAAGACTTATTCTTGGATCGTTACCACTTGCATGTGGCTCCAACAATGACATGTACAGCTGCTCATAGAACCTCTCAATCTCACACAAAAACTCAGAGGTCCCGGAAACAATGCTGCCACAATCGGTCTTCAGCTTTGGCAGTTGGCTCTTTCTGGCAAACAGATCTCTGGCAAAGACTTTGGAGCCCTGGTTCCGCTTGATCACTTCTTCAATACTATTAGTATTGAAGTAGCGCAAGTCCTGCCGCATGTATTTGGGGATCTGTTTATTCAGTTTTATTTGTACGTGGTAGAGCCATGCTCCAGTTATATTAGTAGTATAATTGCAGCACAAATGGGTAAGCTCGACCGAGGAAGGACCACGCACTCACAGAAAACCGGCGTAAAATAGTAAAATAATGCTGCTGTGTTTCATATAGTGTGTGTAGAGAACCAAACACCCATTTTACTGGAAACGGAGCATTCCATCTTAGTACTCATGAGTGATAACGCATCTGCATTTTGATTTGTAATCGAGGATAGATGTAGATGTCTATAGGCCACAGCAACTACTTACCACCAGGTGGACTGGGCGCTCGTTTTGGACCCTATCCTAAAAAAAAAGTTGCCTGTATGCTGTCACATCTGTTAAAGATTGCAGCTTCGTTTCCCGGCTAAGAGCAATGAGATTAAGAGTGTGATCGGAGAGTTTTTGTGTTCTTCTGCGGCGGGTCTTGCAGAACTTAGCTCCGACCGTATAGACGGTTTCCACGAGCTTGTCATTCATTTCAGGCTCTACATTGAAATCTTCTAGGCACTCAAAACGATATTGTAACCTGATCTAAAAGGTTTCAGGACTTTGGATTAAAACACGAGGGGGAAGGAGCATTGACTTTATTAGACGAAACCTCTCAAACTTAAGAAGCTTTGAAGCTCCCTTCCTATGGGCTTCCCGAGAAAGTGTGCGATTGGATCACCAGCTTTCTTGCAGATCGGAGCATCAAGGTCGTTGTAGACGGTGCAAGCTCCGATTGCAAGCCTATTAATGCTGGTGTTCCACAAGGCTGCGTGCTACCGCCAACGCCGTTTCTTCTGCATATCAATGATATGTTGCAAACCCGTAACATTCATTGCTATGCAGATGACAGCACTAGTGTTGCTCTTTACACCGGCTTAGCCAATATTTCTCGGGAAAAACGTCTCCGAGTGCCGGGATAAACTTGTGTCTGATGTCGAGTCTTTGCTGAACAGAGTCTCGGATTGAGAGCGAGTCCAGTTTAACCCCCAGAAGACACAAGTTTGCGCGTTAACCGCTAAAAAGAACCCCTTTGTCGTATCTCCTCAGTTTCAAGGCACTCCCCTCTTTGCCTCAGCCAGTATCGGCATCCTCGGCGTCGACATATCGAGTGACGTGTAGTTTCGTGGTCACTTGGAAGAGAAGGCTAAATTGGCCTCTAAAAAGCTTGGCGTGCCCAGCAGAGCTGGACAGTACTTCATGCCGGCACACCGCCTGCAACTTTATAAGGCGCAGGTTCGTCCGCGCATGGAATACTGTTCCCATCTTTGAGCTGGGGCTCCCCAGTACCAGCTTCTTCCACTTGACCGCATCCAGCGCAGAGCGGCTCGAATCGTCGACGACGGAATGCTTTCCGATCGGCTCGATTCACTGGCACTGTGAAGAGATGTTGCATCTCTTTGCATTTTCTTTAGCATATAACATGGAGAGTGCTCTGAGGAATTGTTCGGATCAATCCCAGCCGCCAAGTTTTATGAACGCACTACCTGGAAAACGTCCCTATACCATCCAAACCATCTGGATACTTGGCGGTCCACTACTGTACGTTTCAAAAGGAGTTTTCTTCCGCGTACAACCTCTCTGTGGAATAGTTTACCACCGGCGATTTTTCCGGACCGATACGACCTGGGGCCTTCAAGAAAAGAGCTTACTCCTTTCTAAAGGGCTGGCAACGCACCTGCAATTCCCCTGGTGTTGCGGTTGATCATGGGCGGCGGTAGTCACACTTAAGAGCCGCATGCTCGTTTGCCCCCTCTTCTATAAAAAAAAATTGCCCTCAATCCCATCACAGCTTAACCGGTTGGACTACGAAATATACGAGTACTCAATACTAGAGAATTTTGCCAGCTCAACACATTACTCCTACATTGAGTCTCTCAAGAAATCTTTAGGTCCTAAATCCATATATTCCTGTCGTGGATATTAAGAGGGCCCCTCCCGGCCAGTCTATCGTCAACGGGAGTATGGTTGAAAAGCTTGTTGTTTCATTCAGCGCAATGTTAGAAAAGAGACAAAGCGGAAAGGGAGAGATAGCGCCTGAGCGCTCGGTTAGCATTCGGTAACTTTTGCCGCTCACTCGCGGGTGGTAGACCGCTAGTGAGCCATTCATTACAATAATATTGAATCACACGCGCGCGTCTCGCAACTATGTCCTCGCGTGCGCATAGCCATAGTTTTGTAAATTTCTCTGCATACAGGACAGGTGTATACTTAAGTACCGTATTACTTTATTATATTACATGCTTTGTCTAGTACGGACGTACCGCTTGGCCTCGGATATTTATTCGTGTTGTATTTTTACCAATCTATGTACCGTGCGTGCGTTATTTTTGACGGTATGGAAATTATTTATAACATACATTAGCTTTTTCTTATTTTGTATATACAAGTACCTCATGGACGAACAAAGAAAGTCAGACAGATTTTTGCTAGTAAAAAACTGTAAACACATAAAACTAGAAAATTCCAGTATACAATGGTCTCGCTTTGCATCAATTTCCCGTACAATGAGAGATCCGTATAAACTGGAGTTTAATGGTCGTCATGCGTACGAGTCCGGACATATTCACACATTAGTCAGCCATTACACGCGCAAACGTCAATACTCACACATAGACCAGACTCAGTTTTGTTTTAGCAGGGAGTTCCGTTCGACTTTTTTTGTTCGTCCATCATATACGTAAATACAGCTCGAAAAAGTAAAGGTAAATGATTTATTCTGCTTAGGACTAGTAGTAGGAGCAGAATGAATTCTTTATCTATCCATTTTGTCTGTATTAGTATTGTATTAGAGAATGCGGAAATTAGGTAACGTACCTAATTATTTAACGTGTACGTACCGTATGTAAATGACTACAAAATGTATGTTTTTATAGGTACTAATTTGTACTGTAGTACGGGCGGTTGATCAAATAAAGTAGTCTAAAATTCTGACTACTTTATTTGAAAAATTGATATTTACCCAAATGTATTTAATACAGTTGGTTTATATCAATTTTTATTCTAAAAAACTTTGTCACATTTTATAAACAATACATAAAACAACCCAGAGAAGTGTCGAGAAGATTCCGTTTTCCGAACACAAACAGTTTTTAAACTATCAGAAGTTATTGAAAATTTTGAATAAATTTAATTATTATCATCTAATACAGTCAATCATCGAGTCTATCTCTCATTGGCAATTTGCGTCGGAAACGTGAGTCAATAATTTCTGTTGTTCACAACACTAAATCTTTCGCAAGCCAAAGCAGTGTCCGATATAAAAAAAAAAACAAGACCGTCGTAGTAGGTAAAACAGAATAATATTATACTATAATAACTCTAGTATAATAATCTTTTTTAACAATTTATAACGAATAATTTGTTTTAAACTTTTTAGAGACAGGTCCTGCATATTTTCTCGGATTTAGTTGTAAACGCGTACACATTGCCCTATGAAGGAATTACTGACTCTTTGGAGTCAAGTATAACTAGCTTGTGCTTGTTTCTATTATTTATAGAATGTACATCACTATTTTTATAAAAATATGTTTATTTCCGTTTTGTTTGTGTAAATACATTAAGTTTTCGTCAAGTAAAAATCGTAAGCATACTGGGAGGCCAAAATTTATATATTAATTTATTTGAATTTTTCTCTGAGAGACAATTTGGGACTTTTATTATTTATTATACGTAGATAAACTAAATTTCTTTCCGAGTGAAAGTTTTGATAATTTTATTCGTCTCTTAACTATTTTCTCTACGCCGCTTTCAAAAGGTTTAATTTAATATCTTATTCACAAAGCAAAGCGTAGCCACTAACTGCAAAGTAAGCAATTCTCGTGTGTTCACTTTACTGAAACTTTGTAAACAGATTGACAGAACATGCCAACCCTTTGCACGAACAGAAATTATATCCTCTTCAAAGTTAAACCTTTATAAATATACACGTGGCAGAGCTAAGCTGAATATGTATGGGTCGACTCGACCGGGAAAACCACACTCTCACAGAATGCCAGCGTAGCTAAGGTATATTTAAAGAGTGTAAACAGTTCAAATACCTATTTAAATTTACAAACATGAATTTAGAAATTTAAAGCAATAATAACGGTTTCCTATTATCAACTTCATATCAAATCTGAACAACAATGAAAGCGAACAGGACAAGAGCCTGACACGAACTGCGAAACTGATACGTTGTAGGTTTGTTTTCACCAAACTTCTGTGGTAAATCACTTCTTTTTTCGTTGAAAATCACTTTGGTTGTGGCATTAAGGCAGTGGAAGACTTTCCTTCTGCCGCATTCCACCAACATCCATCTGAAGTGAGCTTGCTAATCCCTCTCGGAGCGGCCACCTACAGCATGCTTTGTAAATTCCTCTAGTTCACCGAGGATCACTAACTGGCAGGGGGCCAAAAATGGTTATAGTACATGCATTTAACTTTAGTTTCTTAACGTTTCGTAACTTTAGTGGATTAAAGGAGCATTTAGTAGTGTTGAAAGAACTGTCTTTTTTTGCAAAATATTGGAAGGCACTTAATGTTTAATAATCACATTCAATAAGAAATTTTGCTTTTTATTTATATCAACAACAATCATTGCTTGTAATTAAATTAAATTCGTAACATTGTAATAAATATTAAAATATTTGAATAATATATATATATATATATATATATATATATATATATATATATATATATATATATATATATATATATATATATATATATATATAGAATAGCATTAATAATAAAGCAGTTAATAACAATAACAAAAGCGTAAAATAAAATAAAAATCATTACATATTTGGAAGCACAAGTAGAATACAATACAAATAAAACTATGTTTCATGTAGCTATCTTTACAATGCTATTCTGGATAGCCCGAACCAATGCGCACTAGGGAGATATACATTTTACACAAAGATACAGCGGTGGCAGGCTTCTGTCACTCTTGCTACCTGCGTGAAATAACTACCTAAAATCGCGAGGCGCCCTGGGCGTTATACGCAGTCGGGGCTAGTAGCGCCATGCTAGCGCGTTGTAGGCGGTTCAATGTTAAAATGTGTAATAAAAATAAAAGGTGAAATTATGAAAGGTGAATTTATTTAATTTTTTGTTGGATAGGTACTTACAGCAAAAAAGAATTAAGTAATAATTTGGTCTACAGAAGAAATACCTAAGCACTTTATTACAAAAATTAGTTAAAATTTACTTCACTATCCAAGTATCTACCTACATACAATACCTATACAGTTGTATTTTGTAATTAAAATATTGTAAGTTATAATAACACAAAATTCTGAAATTAAAATATTGTATACTAAGAAGACTTTTAAGTAAGTAGAATAGATCACATTTCTGTTAGGATTCGTATTTCAGGTTTATTTGTTGTTGTCACTATCTAGGTACCTATTTCTTTCGAACCAAGCGTTGCAATTCCCGACGAATGACCTTGCAATTTGCATGCGTTAGGCATCGCAGAACTCACATAGGGGCGAAAGTATGGTCAGTCGATCATAGTCAGAATAGGTACTTCACTTAAGTAACATAATTAACATTTCGCAATGTATTTTTTTACTTTCTATTGACATCCCTTAACAACCACGGAAAGTCCGCAGTGACTTAGGAAGCGGAAAAGATGCAAAGTAATATGGACACTTACGCGCAGCGATAAAGTTTTATTTAGCTTGCGTGCGCGATTTATCTGATTAATAATAATTATGTAGGCTATTAAACGTCGACAAGCAGTCGACATCAAAGGAGTGCAACTTCTGTACGTAGTACTATTATTTATTCCGTGGCGGTGGTACATGATGCTACATCTTAGTAACGCTTCATATCATAGACATCGTTTTGAAATTTAAACGTTCGCAACAAAAAAGTATTACTTCTTGAAAAATATTGGCTATACTGCCAGTTATAACATTTACAAGGTTAATATGATCGAAAAAATAATAAGGAAATAATTTATATTATTACTGTTCAATTTACCGTCGTTTAATATTATATTGCATTGGAAGACGTTTTCAAGCTACTGGACTGGAAAGGATATGGTATTAACATCATTCGCGAGTACATCACTCACCTTCGATTTGCCGACGATATAGTCCTTATGCCAGAATCGCTGGAGGACTTAAGCACTATGCCCAATGACCTCAATAGTGCCTCCCAACTGATAGGTCTTAAGATGAACATGGACAAAACAAAGATCATGTTTAATGTCCATGTCACACCTATGCCGGTAGTTGTTGGGAGCACTATGCTCGAAGTTGTTGACGAGTACGTTTACCTGGGACAAATAGTCCGAATAGGTAAGTCCAACTTCGACCGAGAGGTCAATCGACGGATTCAACTCGGCTGGGCAGCGTTCGGGAAATTACGACATTTTTATTTCGACAATTCTCGTCAGGTATACCTCAATCTCTTAAAACTAGATTGTACAACCAGTGCGTGTTGCCAGTGATGACTTACGGATCTGAGACGTGGTCCTTCACTGCTGGCCGTATGAGGATGCTCAAGGTCGCTCAGCGAGCTGTGGAGAGGGCTATGCTCGGAGTTTCTTTGCGTGATAGACTCAGAAATAAGGATGGTTGCGCGGAAAACCATTCGTATTTATTTATTTGACGGTAGGCTCGCCAAATCGTTTATCCCTTTCCAAACGATATCATTTATACCCTCCTATCGACACATCGGGGTGGTGGGGTGGGAGGGGAAAGAAGATGATTCTAGAATATCACGTAATCATCGCAACCGAAGGAATAAAAGGCACGCGCGGCCGACGCGCAGTCTCTTCCCGCCGCGCTCGTCGTTGAAACCACACCGCTCAAGACAATAGTGTAATGGAAGGGTTATTGCCCACGCGCACCGCTAGTATAACCGCTTAGCCTGAAGCAGTCGAGCTTCAGGAAACCCGCCTCACCTCGTGTGAGATATAGTCGCGCACCGCCTCTCTCCAGAGAGTCTACCCAGAAGAAGTCCCAGAGAGTCTACCCAGAAGAAGTTCCAGAAGTCGCAGCAATATAGTGCCTAAGCAGCATAGAAGCAACACCCCGGTGAGTGAACATTCCTAAAAGTTCCTGCTTGATATAATTGTGTCTAGTAGTTAATCCGCTCCAATTTCGTTTTCTCCTAATCAAGCAGGATTCCTTTCATAGATTTGGCAAATAATAGTTCGTTTTAGGGAAGAGCGAGTGCATTGTACCGCGTGCTATAGTCGCCATTTTATGTAAACGTAGAAGCATTTCGCATATACAGTCCACTTTGGTTAATATCTCGCGTAATAGGTTTAAGGCTCGACCGGGGAATTGGACTTTGGTAGCCTTAGGCTCGTCGCTCCACCATTTTATGGTCACTTCGGCAGGATTTGGACTGGTGTTTAGTAGTCGTTCAACCATTTTCTGGTCGAATTATTAGATTAATTATTTTGATAATGCACTCTAATTTATGGAATAGACTCAAATAGTGTTCGTTTAAAATTAAACTTTGGTTAGTTACTTGCAAATAGAATTAATTCTTCAATTTAATAGTACTCGTTTAGTTTAAATTTAAATTTTGGTTAGTTACTCGCAAATAGAATTATTCATTAAAATAGTGTTTGTATTTGGTTTAAATTTAAAGCTTATTAGTCGCTTAAATAATTGAAACAGTGTAATCGCAACCGTCTTGTACGCTTACCCAACAATTTTGATAAAAATATATTGAGTTTAGCGAGCGACACGCCTCACCTCGGCTTGCTGTAACAGGTGTTCGATTTAATGACTCAATTGTGTTCAATTTAACGACGTAATACGGCACGACTGTCCATCCTCCAGCGTTGTGCAATTAATTGTGATTAATATAATTTTATTGTAATAATTTCAAATGGCAGTTAGTGGAAATGAAATTAAAATTAAAACGCTTTATGCCAAGAGGGACATACTTTTTTCACGTATACAAAGTATTAGTGATCACATAAAGAACATTAATGTAGAAGCAGCGCGGGAAACTTTTTTGAATGAAATTGAAACGATGGATTCTTTGCTGACGGATTACGAAAGGATATTAGACCAAATTAATCATTTGGAATTACAAATCGACCCGAAATACATAGTGAACTACCAACCGCTTCTAGCATTTGAAGATATATTGTGTCGCGTGAAAAGAACGGCGAAACACTTACAATCTCCATGTTAAAACGAAGCAAAGCCGGAAATACAGGTACGTCCACGTGACTCAATTAGGTTTCCGCCAATAGATATTCCGGTATTCAATGGTGATATTAAGACATGGCCCTTCTTCTTCAGTAGTTTTCAAAACAATATACACAATAACCCATCGTTATCGGACGCTGAAAACATATTATTTTATTAGTAAACTTAGTGGCAGGGCACAGTCAATTTGCTCAGGTTTTACAACTACAGCAAACAATTACTTGTTAAGAGCGCATATTCAAATATGTCCAAGTCGAAATCTACGCGATCGCTTTGAAACGGCGTAATATTGACGCACACTACAATGTTATCTCTGTGTGCGTGTCAGGGCGAGCGTGAGGCTATAATAGTTGCCTAACGACGACTACGAATTACTTTGTTCTTTGATTATATACCTGTCGTTGATACTATTGGAACTAAAATAATTAAAAAATAATTTCCATATAATGGCTTATATAGTGTATAGAAATCGGAGGCTTATATGTGGAAATTGTTTTATTCTTTTAGTAAATTGGAGTCGGCTTTACATTTTCACCCTATTGAGTAATGAGTATATTATAATATGTATATGTTCTATTTGAAAAATATGTATTGTATAAAATATATATCATTTGATAAACTTTTATTCTGTTTCATAATGTAAACATCATCAAACTAACAATTTCATTAGTGTCGGCGGGGATTAGTGTTGCCAGTTGCTTTTTGTGCTTTATTGAGAGCCGTGGTAGCTCAGATGGTCAACGCTCACTGTAAATATCACAGTATGCGAGTAATGCGAGAAATTGTGGCTGTAACTTTACTTTACTTTTGTGCTTTATAATTATTATTCGGTTCTGATCTCATGAACGAGTAACTTTTCATTCAAACATCGAAAAAACTGAATTTTTTTCATTTCAAATTTCAAAAAGTGCGTCGAACGTAGACAGACTCAACCATCTAAAACAGCAGGGTCGTTAACATACGTAACCGCTACGTCGGCACCACTTCAGCATGCCTGTATCATATGTAAAGATAAACACGGTAATTTATACAATTGTGCGACCTTTCGTAAATATTCACCAAGCGAACGGTATAAATTAGTAAAGACAAACCACCTATGTCTGAACTGCTTAAGCGATAAGCATTTAGTTGCAAAATGCAATTCTAGTTCCGTATGTAGCAATTGCGCCAGGAAACATCACACGCTATTACATTTTGAAAATAGCAACATAGCGGCCTCAAGTAAAGCGGACAAGAAATTCACCCCTACTAAAGTCAACGATTCTAGCGGTCGACCTGGTGGTGTCGCTCTGTGCTCATTGGCAAATATGGGAGCACAACCTCCTTCAACCGTGTTACTGGGTACGGCACGTATTTTGGTTAGGGATTTGCGTGGAAACGAACAAAGCGTCCGTGCACTGCTGGACAGCGGAGCACAAAATAGTTTTATAACGCGACAATGTTGTCAGCGCTTAGGCTTAGTAATAAATGGGTCACTTTCATGTCCCGTAGTCAAAGGCATCGGAGGTACTAGTAAAGCTACCCAGGGATATATAAATTTAAAATTTTACTCTCGGATAGATCGTAATGTTAACTTTGATATAAATGCACTAGTAATAGATAGGGTCACTGAACGGTTGCCAACCGTTTCGGTTGACACCTCGGCAATGATTTAATTTAAAAATTTGACTCTAGCAGACGACACTTACGCCGTTCCTAGAAACATAGACATGCTCATTGGAGCATCGCTTTTCCCTCATCTTTTGTTAAACAATAAGGTCAGGAGCAACTCCTCGCATACCGCGCCTTACGCATTGGAAACCGTCTTGGGCTATGTCATCGTTGGCTCCGCCCTCATCATGGATAGTATTTCGGTAACCTCTTATTGTGGTATGGCTGTCGAACCGCTCGAGTCATTAGTCCGCAAATTTTGGGAGATGGAGGAGGTGAACGTCCCACCCATAGCTAGCTCAGATGACAGATTATGCGAGGAAATTTACGTCCGCACGACCGTTCGTGATCGCGACGGTAGATATAGTGTAGCGCTACCCTTTAAAGGAGATGTTTTATCTCTCGGCGATTCGCGTCTCATGGCAGAAAAACGTTTCTACAGCTTGGAACGTAGGATGCTCGCTTCACCCCAGTTAAAAGAAGCTTATGACGGCGTCATTAACGAATATATAAGAAAAGGTTACATATCACTTGTGGCTTCGAAATTAGATAACTACGAAGACACACCGTCGTATTTCATACCACACCACGGGGTCATTAGGGAGGACAAACTTACATCTAAGTTACGTGTAGTGCTCGACGCTAGTGCTAAAACTAGCACTCACCTGTCGCTTAACGACATCCTCTATAGTGGGCAAAATTTACAGGGCAGTTTATTTAATATAATATCCAATTTTCGTTTGTTTAGTATAGCACTATCCGCCGATATTTGCCAAATGTTTCTTTGCATAGGGATCCGTGAATGCGACCGTAGATTCCAACGCATTTTATATCGTTTCAACCCAAAGGAACCTCTAATGGTGTTTGAATTTAACCGCGTTTGTTTTGGTTTAAAGTCGAGCCCATTTCATGCGCTACGCACGGTGAGACAGCTCGCTCACGATGAAGGTCCCTCTTATCCTAAAGCTAAGAGGGCAATTAAGAGCGGATTATATATGGATGATTTTGTGTACTCGGTCGATAGCGTGGAGGAGGCCACCCTAACCACCGCCGAGGTTATAAAGCTCATGAAATCGGGTCAATTCGATCTTGTGAAGTGGACTAGTAATTCGCGTCCGGTTTTAGACACAATCCCACTATCACACCGTCTTTCGGCGATAAAGGAATTCGACGATTCTGACACACACAAGGTGCTCAGTCTGTGTTGGTCACCAGAGTCCGACGTGTTTAGCCTTAAGGTAAATCCGCCCGTAGAGAAGTGCACAAAGCGTACAATACTGTCATGCGTTGCTAGATTATGGGATGTCATGGGTTTCGTAGCTCCGGTGGTATTATACGCTAAGCTTTTGATTAAACAACTTTGGTTATTTGAATGCGATTGGGATGACTCGCCGCCTGACAGCATTGTTCGGTTGTGGCAGCGTTTTAGAGAGGAACTTCCTTTCTAAGAGAAATTAAAATACCGCGTCATATAAACGTTGATAGAAATAGCGTCATCACGGTCGTTGGGTTTGCAGACGCCAGCGAGAAGGCTTATGGGGGCGTTGTATATTTCCACGTCCAGAATAATGGTAGAAATTCGATTAGCCTCATTAGTTCTAAGTCGAGAGTCTCCCCCTGTAAGGTTGTCTCTCTGGCGTGCTTAGAGCTTTGCGCAATATTAGTACTCACCAAGCTTATTACCGCAGTTATCAGCGCATGTAGGGATAGAGTTCACATAGAAAGGATATTTGCCTTTTCCGACTCCACCGTCGCCTTATGCTGGGTTCATACTTCACCCCACCATTGGGATACGTTTGTCGCGAACCGAGTAGCCAAGATCCAAGACGAGTTAGAAACGCGGAACTTTTATCACGTTTCCGGTACGGAAAACCCTGCCGATTGTCTATCCCGTGGACTCACCCCGATGCAAATAATGGACCACCCGCTTTGGTTCCACGGACCTTCTTGGGTTCACTTGGATCCCTCGCAATGACCAATAACCGATTTCGAGCTTACGTCAGTGTCACAGCCGCCGGAAGAGAAGAGACACGCTCTAGTGGCGAACGTTTCGAGCGAGGTTTCTCCAATCATCGCTTTGGCGAACCGCTTGTCCTCTTGGTCAAAATTATTGCGTAGCGTAATTTACGTTTGTCGATTCGAGAAGCTTTTACCGCTACGTTCGTATGTCTTAGCGTCCGATTACAACTATGCCGAGTCGCTAGTATTGCGTGAACTTTAACGTGCGCATTTCTCTGAAGAAATCACAAGATTACAATCAAATAGAGCTTGTAGTCGCGCCTTTCAACGCCTTAAGCCATTTTTACAGGATGGGATTGTAAGGGTAGGTGGACGCTTGTCCAACTCGCAGTTGAGTTTCGACCAACGGCACCCTATAGTTTTACCGCGTAAAGACCATATCATGAATTTATTAGTCGATTACCATCATAAATTGAATTCGCACGCTGGCCCCGACTTGCTGATGTCGATCTTGCGTCAGAATTATTGGATTATTTCTGCACGTAGTTTAATACGCAATCGGGTGCACAGATGTATAGCTTGCTTTCGGGCACGCCCCAAGCCGTCAATTCCGGAAATGGCGGAACTTAGATCTTGTAAAATAATACAATCAGTAAAGCCCTATACGCACACCGGGTCTGATTTCGCTGGTCCGATTAAGGTCACGCTCACTCGCGGGCGTGGTATAAGATCCACAAAGGCTTACGTCTGCATTTTCGTATGTCTAACTACTCGAGCGGTGCATATAGAACTCGTTGGTGATCTAAGCACAGCAGGCTTTATGGGTGCATTTAAAGATTTCTTTCCCGCCGTGGCCCTGTAAGTAAATTATATTCGAATAACGGTACGAACTACGTCGGTGCAAAACGTATTTTATCAGAACTACATGAGCCTTAGCTAGCAAGTATTATAATTCGGAGTTCGCTCACATTCTAGCCGAGAACCGCATTGAGTGGTCTCTGAACGTCCCAGCCGGGAGTCATTTTGGGGGCAATTGGGAGACTAATATTAAGAGTCTAAAGAGTCACTTATACCGAGTAATAGGAGATCAAATTTTGTCCTTCGAAGAGCTAAGTACGGTGCTCGCTCAAATTGAATGCGTAATGAATAGCCGCCCACTTTGTCGTACGTTGTCTAGTGAGGGGTCACTGGCTCTAACTCCAGCACATTTTTTGAATTTAACACCTTTAAGGTTTTTGGCCGCCGTAGATATGAATGAGAACAGACTTAGCATTTCCGCACGCCACAAATTATTAGACCGGTTAGTACAATCGTTTTGGAAACGATGGAGGATGGAATACTTGCATAATTTGCAGTCTCGGCAAAAATGGAACACAGCAACTGAGCTTTTAGCTGTAGGAACTGTGGTTGTGCTCACCAAAAAGAATACGCCGCCTCTCCATTGGCCGTTAGGAATTGTCGAAGAGGTCTTTCCTTGTTCCGACGGAGTAATTAGGGTAGCTCGCGTTAAGACCACGGTTGGGTATTACATGCGTCCTGTTGTCCGTTTGTGCCCCTTGCCTCTTCCATAATTTAAATTAGCTTTCTAGATTAGAAATTGTGGTTGAATTTAGGTAATCTTAGCGTTAGTTAGTTATTTGTTAGTTTGATCTTAGCTCTAGTTGTTTTAGTTATTTTTTGAAGGAAATCCTTCAAGGACGGGGGAGATGGTTGCGCGGAAAACCATTCGTATTTATTTATTTGACGGCAGGCTTGACAAATCGTTTATCCCTTTCCAAACGATATCATTCATACCCTCCTATCGACACATCGGGGTGGTGGGGTAGGAGGGGAAAGAAGATGATTCTAGAATATCACGTAATCATCGCAACCGAAGGAATAAAAGGCACGCGCGGCCGACGCGCAGTCTCTTCCCGCCGCGCTCGTCGTTAGAACCACACCGCTCAAAACAATAGTGTAATAGAAGGGTTATTGCCCACGCGCATCGCTAGTATAACCGCTTAGCCTGAAGCAGTCGAGCTCCAGGAAACCCGCCTCACCTCGTGTGAGATATAGTCGCGCACCGCCTCTCTCCAGAGAGTCTACCCAGAAGAAGTCCCAGAGAGTCTACCCAGAAGAAGTTCCAGAAGTCGCAGCAATATAGTGCCTAAGCAGCATAGAAGCAACACCCCGGTGAGTGAACATTCCTAATAGTTCCTGCTTGATATAATTGTGTCTAGTAGTTAATCCGCTCCAATTTTATTTTCTCCTAATCAAGCAGGATTCCTTTCATAGATTTGGAAAATAATAGTTCGTTTTAGGGAAGAGCGAGTGCATTGTACCGCGTGCTATTGTCGCCATTTTATGTAAATGTAGAAGCATTTCGCATATACAGTCCACTTTAGTTAATATCTCGCGTAATAGGTTTAAGGCTCGACCGGGGAATTGGACTTCGGTAGCCTTAGGCTCGTCGCTCCACCAGAGTGACCGACATAGCCCAACGGATTAGTAAGGTGAAGTGGCAATGGGCCGGCCATATAGCTATATATATATATATATATATATATATACATATATATATATATATATATAACCGATAACCGATGGGGAAGAAAGGTTCTCGAGTGGCAGCCTCGTACCGGTAGGCGTAGTGTAGGGCGACCCCCCACTAGATGGAGTGACGACCTGGTAATATATGCAGGAAGTCGATGGATGCAGGTGGTTCAGGACCGTGCTTTGTGGCATTACTTGGGCCTACGTTCAGCAGTGGACTTGTGAAGGGCTGTAATGATGATGATGATGATGAATATTATATTGCTCGGATACGAGTATCGTAGTAAGCTAGACAAATAATTAAAACGAGAGAAAGGCTTAGTAATAATATTAATAACAATTTAATGTTTCGAATATAACTAATAATTAATTTAATAGTGTAGTGCTTTAGTTAATTATGAATTGTTTAAATACCAAAGTACCTTATTAATATTTAGTGGCATGTGGGCAACAATGCCATAAACTTTTGCCAGGTGTCAACTTTAATAGAATTCAACTTTTCCGAAAACGAGTCGAGAAGTTTCTTTTTTATTTGGCACCATAGATGCTCCATCGGATTCAGATCTGGACTATTTGATGCCCAGGTTAAAGGATGATTCACGCTAGAACGTGGCGCGGCCGGGCCCCGGCCGGGGTACGGTCAAACATTATGGTGTACTTTTTGTATGAAGCGATTCATGCCTGACCGTGGCCCGGCCGTGCCCCGGCCGTACGCCGCCGGGACTCGGCCGGGGCACGGCGTTGAAATGTCGGTGGGTATTGTTTCCCGGCTCCGGCACGGTCCGGCCTCGACACGTTGTAACATGAACATATGCGCCCGTATGCCCGGAGAGCAGTCAACGTCAAATCTTAGTGAAGTGATCAGCTCAACAGCAAAATGAACGATGAAAAATTATTAGAATGTGTGCGCAAGTACCCTGTGATTTACGATATGAGCCATACTAAGTATTTAGATAACAAATACAAAAATATTATTTGGAAAACCATTTCGGACGAAATAAAACAATCTGGTAAGTTGTAACTTTTATTTCAATTTACATTTATAATAGTTATTGAAGTGTCACTAATTACTTTACGACAACATGTAAGTACATGTGAGTGGGATTATCGGTTTTTAGTAGGTATTTTAGAATATGTTAGGTAAATTATAAGAAGTATATTATAGTGTAAGTATGTATTTATTCTTGAAACTGTTGTCCTATAAAATTACGTCCCGCTGTTGACGCTAAAACGTTTCTCTTACCGCAAATGCATCATCAGCCAGTCTTCCTGGTTGAACGCTCAATGGATTTAATAAATGTGGTTGCGCATTTTGTGCACTATGATTGATAAGCCCTGTGTAATCTTTTTGTTCGCATAGAAAATTATGCAGTACGCATGTAGATAGAATAATGTAATCAACATTTTCTGGAGCAAGTTTCATTCTTCTTTGAAATATTCTAAATTTTTGTGTCAAAATACCAAAAGCATTTTCGACTAGTCGCCGGGCCAAAGACAGTCTATGATTGAAATTCGTTTATTAGCGTCACCTGTTGCTTGGTGTCCTGGATACGGTCGCATTAGGTATGTTTTCAAAGGAAACGCTCCATCACCAACTATTACATATGGTGCAAACGTAGAGGAACCGGGTAAATTTTTACCAATAGGTACATGAAGCGTCCCATTTTCTAAACGTTTTCCAAGATTACATTGTGCAAAAATGCCACCATCACTGTTTCGTCCGTAAGCGCCAACATCAACTGAAATAAATTTGTAGCATGCGTCCACTAACGCCAATAAAACAATTGAGAATGTGTGTTTATAATTAAAATATATAGAACCACTATTGGCTGGGGCTTAAATAACAAAATGTTTTCCATCCAATGTGCCTATACAATTTGGAAAACCTCTACGGTTTTCAAAATCTTCGGCAATTTTACGCCACATTTCTTGTGTTGGTTCTGGTATAACGTCTTTCTGAAATCTTTTAACGATAGATCGACATGTGCTATGTACAATTTCGGTCACAGTTGAATGCCCCAATCGAAAACTGTACGAAATAGTTTTAAACGAATCCCCAGTAGCCAGGAACCTGAAAAAATAATAATGGTATAATTCTGCGGTATCTGTGTACTACAGTGAGCTATTACGTATTATCAGTACCATTTATACAGGTTGTAAGGAAAATTACTTAACTTGTTCATTCTATACTATCTTTTTGCAGATGATGTATGTAAAAAAAAACATAAACATAACATAAAAAACAGGGAATAGAGTGAATGGGGCACTGCACTCTATTATGAAGAACCAGAATGTGTCAAAACAGGCACGTATGGTAATTCATAATGCTGTGTTGGTCCCTACTTTAACGTATGGTAGTGAAAGTTGGGTGTGGCAGAAGAAGCACGAAAGTAGAATAAATACTGTAGAAATGCAGTCTTTAAGGAATATGCTAGGGTTGAATCTGAATGACAGGGTTATAAAATGCGTGATAAGAGATAAATGTGGTATGCAAGATGATGTTGTGACCAGGATTAAGAAAGGAATGCTTCAGTGGTTTGGTTACGTAGAAAGAATGAATGAGGAAAGAGTGACAAAGCAAATTTATATGGCAGATGTGAACGGCCGAGTCGGGATGGGACGCCCTAGAAAAAAGTTTATCGACCAAATTGACAATATTTTGAAAATGGGCCACGTTAGAAGTACCCTTAACCGACGAACATGTATGCGTAGATATATGGATGTAAAGGAGGCGAAAGAGGTATGTCAGGATCGTGCCAAATGGAAGTCCGTAGTCTCTGCCTATCCCTCTGGGTGACAGGCGTGAGTGTTTATTTATTTTTTATGTAAAGAAAATTACTTAACTTGTTCATTCTATACCATCTTTTTGCAGATGATGTTTGTAAAAAAAAGGTGGGCAAACATACGGGACCAGTTCTAAAACATAGAAACAAACGTAAAACCAAGAGTGGACAGGGTGCTGTGGCTATAAAAAATATAAATATGAAGAGAGCTTGAATTTTTTACTGCCTCATATACAGGATCGAAATACAATAACAAGTATCGAGTCTGAGAACGAAGAGACGCAAAACAAAACGGTTACCTCGCCAGTTACTACGCCCAACGAAACAATTAACACCGATGAACAGCAGCAGCAGGAAGATCGCTCACCAGCTATTAGTGAACCAAATTTTACGCCGCCTGCTGATCCGAATCCATATCCCCCGTCAACTGCACAATTCACTCGTTCCGGCAACCGCAATCGCAATGCAACCGTTGCAACTGCACACAATCACCGTCGTATAGTGCCACAATCCCAGTCCTCTGCGTCAAGCGCATTAATGGAATACATTCTAAAAAATAAAGAAAAGTCCGACACACAAGACATTCATCCTATTGATGCTTTCTTCAACGGTTTGGCAGCCACCATAAAATCTTTTTCCCCTTACTATCAGCATCTTGCAAAAGGAAGAATATTTGCAGTAGTACAAGATTTGGAGTGGGAGCAATTGTCATCAGAGCCTTCTTCTTACACATCTCCAATGAGTGGAACAACGTCGGCGTAGTCTACTAATTCAAGGTCGGTGTATGCACCGGTTCCGATGACTACACCAACGCCAACACCGGAATCAACGCCTTCGGAACTTACGCCTTTGGAATCTAATAATTTGTCTACTTTATTTTCAGAGTTCTCGGCAGACTAATGAAATGAATAAATACTATGCGAATTATTTAAATTTTTACTTTTTTTCATTCACAATGCAATTTTGATTATTGAAAAATTGAAAATGAAGTATTTAGAAAAAATCGACCCATCTTACAACCAGCTCTGATAAATGGTTGTGAGACGGGTCAATTTTTAAATACTATATTTTTAAATACTATGTGATTTAGTGCATATCAATTTATTATTTACCTGATGCAGACTGGTAATCGTTCGATGGGAGATATGGGCTTTTGAAATCTCGTAATTTTTTTGGTTAGGTCTGGTTTTACTTTTTCAAGTAAAAAAGTAAAGCATTCTTTAGACATTCTAAAATAACCATAAAACTTGCTCTCATCATCTATTAATTCTTTGTAAAATAAAGCAAATTCTCCTTCTGCTTGTTGCTTTCTTCAGGTTGGATGTACACCCCGTCTTCTTTTAGTAGTTTCGCTTCGTTTTTCCAATACTTCATCATCGATGGCAATTGCAATAGCTGCCAATTCAAATTGTGAAAATTGCATATTTACGTAAGCGTGAAGTCTATCGACAGATGAAATCACTAGCTGACAAAAACCACATAACACAGAGTCGTGCATAAGCCACGGTCGTGCAAACAGCCCGGTGTAACATGAATGACTGGCCCGGCCAGCGCACGGTGGACGTGTCCCGGCCGGGCACGGCCCGGTGGCGACACGTTGTAGCGTGAATCATCCTTAATACAGTTGTAATATATCTCTGTATATAAAAATCTATTGCTATCGGTTGGTCTCGCTCTTAAACTCAAAAATGTCTCGACCGATTTTCATATTTTTTTTGTGTGCGTTTAAATGGGTCCCAAGATAGTTGAGAGTTTACATTAGGACCCGATAGGTGGCGCAGTTGTTGAGATCCAGAAATCTGAAATGCGAAACACAGCAGCATTAAGCTTATATTTCACCCTGGTTTGGTTGTAGCATGAATAAGTCAGCTCGAACGGGGAAGTACCACGCGCTGACAAAGTATCAGCCTCAAATAGCAACTTAATGCTGCAGTGTTCCGTACGGTGAATGTGGAGAACCAGAGACTAATTTTACTGGAAACAAGGCAACCCATCTTAGATCTCAGGGGTGACAACTCATCTGCATTTCGATACCTAATCGAGGATAAATGTAGATCTCTATAGACCACAGCATCCACTTACCATCAGGTGGACTGTGTGCACGATTTTCAACCCTATTTTTTTAAATTAAAAACTGAAACAATAGCAATATATAAACCATATACCTCACTAATTCTTAATGATCTTTATTTAATTAGTAAAACTTGTACGAAGTATATCTCTTCGGTAAACAATTTTCTTACCGAAAACGATCCTACAAACATTCGTATCTAAACAAAGTCCAACAACTCGGTAACGAAATCGGCAAACTATTGCGAGTTTGAAACTGTGCGGACTCCTATCGTGGTGACAAGAACAAACAACAATCCGAGGAACAGTTGTTAACATTAGAAAAACTTTTGTTTTGGTTGAACAACCGAAGGTTATAAGACTTTGAACATGTACACATCAATTTTATTACTAGAGGAATGTTTTTGTGTGAAAAAACATTTTTCTAGTAATATATAGTGTTCAAAAGATCACTATGTTTGGGTCTCTCGCGTTGTAGATAAAGACTACAATATTATACAGGGAAATAGACAGGCAGATTTTTTTTAATTAACGACAAAAAGCGCCATCTAGTTGTTAAATATCCAAAACTGATAGGAATATATACATACTGTAATGTATAAGCCATATTTATATGAGTTTAGTGGAGCTTAAAACTGGTAATTTGTTACATAGGCGAAATTAATGCCGAAACTATTAGAAAAGTTGTATAAAGTGTCAGTATCAAAGCAATAAATACTGGCCGTACGTATTCGACAATTATTTCGCGAATGTGATAAATTCCCAGTTTTAGCTGCATAGATGAATTAAATGTAACTGGGAATCTTAGAAAAAATGCAGTTTGTTTTTTAAAGATTTAATCTTGCAAACTTTTTATATAATTAATACTTATAGAAAGTCACTTTTTTAATTTACCATTGGTTCGGTAAAAAATCTCAGTCCTGGGAAGAAAAATCAAGAAGCGGCACTTTTAAAAAAAATAGTTAACACGTACACATAACATATAGCTTGGTAACGATCACCCTTCTCAGGGTGCTCGTATCATCCATAAATTCTTTAATATTATAATGAACCTTTTATACAAACTTAGTTTAATAAAGTTTTTAAACTTTGTGCAGGTCAAAAATTGTATATTTTCTGGGATCTTGTTTGAAAAGCGTATACATCGCCCCAAGAATGAATTACTAACTCAGTGAAGCCGAGTAACTGAATAAAAACCAAAAATTTACAAATACATTATTGTCTTATCCTCTACCTCCCTTTATTTTTAGAGCAGTGCCTGTAAGCTTTTTCCTTCATACGGAAATTTACATCCATTAAAGTTATTGTTCCAGTGAGGACATTGTTTATATCTTTGCACCAATTGTTTATAAAAAAAAAATGTTGGTTTATTTATATCAGTTAAATCATTTTTGTGTATTATACACTCTACTCTTAATCTCATGGTGATTAGACGGGAGATGAGGCTGCAATCGTCAACAGATTTGACAGCATACAGGCAACTGAACAGACAGATCTCCAAATGCATGCGGCGAGACTTACGCAACTTTAATACTGCTCGTATTAAAGAAGCGATCGAGCGGAACCAGGGCTCCAAAGTCTTTGCCAGAGATCTGTCTGCCCGTAAGAGCCAACTGTCAAAGCTGAAGACTGAGTGTGGCAGCATCGTTTCCGGGACACCTGAGATTTTGAGTGAGATTGAGAGGTTCTATGGGCAGCTGTACACATCATCGTTGGAGCCACACGCAAGTGTGAGTAACGATCCAAGAGCAAGTCTTATCCGACACTATTCCGATGATATCCCGGACGTCAGTCTAAGCGAGATTAGAATGGCTCTCCAGCACCTTAAAAACGGCAGGGCCCCGGGCGAGGATGGAATTACCGCGGAGTTTCTGAAAGCGGGTGGAACACCGGTACTTGAAGTCCTTCAGAAGCTCTTCAATTCCGTCCTCCATGGTGGCACTACTCCAGAGGCGTGGAGCAGAAGTGCGGTGGTCTTGTTCTTTAAGAAAGGCGACAACGCTCTCTTGAAGAACTACAGACTGATTTACCTTCTGAGCCGCGTCTACGTGCTGTTTTCGAGTCATTACGAATCGTCTCGCACGCAGACTCGACGACTTCCAGCCTCCCGAACAAGCCGGTTTCCGAAAAGGCTTCAGTACCATAGACCACATACATACCCTGCGGCAGATTGTACAGAAGACTGAAGAGTACAATTTGCCACTTTGCCTGGCGTATGTGGACTATGAGAAAGCCTTTGATTCCGTCGAAATTTGGGCGGTGCTACAGTCCCTTCAGCGGTGCCAAGTTGACTGTCGGTATATCGAAGTGCTGAAGTGTTTGTACAGTAGGGCTACGATGGCTATCCGAGTACAGAACCAGAGCTCGAAACCTATCCAACTGCAGAGAGGTGTAAGACAGGGTGACGTTATATCCCCGAAACTCTTCACCAATGCTTTGGAAGACGTTTTCAAGCTACTGGACTGGAAAGAATACGGTATTAACATCAATGGCGAGTACATCACTCACCTTAGATTTGCCGACGATATAGTCCTTATGGCAGAATCGCTGGAGGACTTAAGCACTATGCTCAATGACCTCAATAGTGCCTCCCAACGGATAGGTCTTAAGATGAACATGGACAAAACAAAGATCATGTTTAATGTCCATGTCACACCTATGCCGGTAGTTGTTGGGAGCACTATGCTCGAAGTTGTTGACGAGTACGTTTACCTGGGACAAATAGTCCGACTAGGTAAGTCCAACTTCGACAGAGAGGTCAATCGACGGATTCAACTCGGCTGGGCAGCGTTCGGGAAATTACGACATATCTTCTCCTCAATCTCTAAAAACTAAATTGTACAACCAGTGCGTGTTGCCAGTGATGACTTACCGATCTGAGACGTGGTCCTTCACTGCTGGCCGTATGAGGACGCTCAAGGTCGCTCAGCGAGCTATGGAGAGGGCTATGCTTGGAGTTTCTCTGCGTGATAGACTCAGAAATGAGGATATCCGCAGTAAAACCAGAGTGACCGACATAGCCGAACGGATTAGTAAGCTGAAGTGGCAATGGGCCGGCCATATAGCTCGAAGAACCGATAACCGATGGGGAAGAAAGGTTCTCGAGTGGCAGCCTCGTACCGGTAGGCGTAGTGTAGGGCGACCCCCCACTGATGGATGCAGGTGGCTCAGGACCGTGCTTTGTGCCATTACTTGGGGGAGGCCCATGTTCAGCAGTGGACTTGTGAGGGCTGTAATGATGATGAATGATGATGTGTATTATACATGTTAAAAATTAAAATTAACTGTCGTTATCAATTTAATATATTTAGATATATAATTTTTATCACTATCTTTTAACATTTCTATTAAAATATGTGAAACTTGCACAAACAAATCAAACGATGCTGTGGTTATATTACACAACCACTTTTTAGGGTTCCATAGTCAACTAAGAACCCTTGTAGTTTCGCCATGTCTGTCTGTCCGTGTGTCCGTCCTCGCTTAATCTCTGTGACCGTTAGCACTAGAAAGCTGAAATTTGGTACCAATATGTGTATCAATCACGCCGACAAAGTGGTAAAATAAAAATTGGAAAAAAATGTTTTATTAAGGAACCCCCCCCCTATATGTAAAGTGGGAAGTGATTTTTTTTTTAATTTAAACCCTAACGTGTGATATATTGTTAGAAAGGTTTTTAAAAATGAATAGGGGTTTATCAAAATCATTTTTTGATAATGTCAATAATTTCGGAAATAATCGCTCCAAAAGTAAAAAACAATGTGTCCCCCCCCCCTCTAACTTTTGAACCATAAGTTTAGAAAATATGAAAAAAATCTGGAAAGTAGAACTTTATAAAGACTTTCTAGGAAAATCATTTTGAACTTGGATGGAAACAACAGTACCCACCACCCGGAGGAGTTGCAGGAGTGCGAACATAATGGATACCCACCTTTAAATTCATAAGTGGGAACACTTATTGTAACGGATGGGAAACTACGGAACCCTACACTGAGCGTGGCTCGACACGCTCTTGGCCTGTTTTTATTTTTATATTCTTCATTTTTATAAATTTATGGAAATTTAAGAAATATTCTTCTGCTTCCAAATCATGTAGGTCACACAGTTTTTTAAAACACGTTACTTTGCAAGTTGTGCTATCCAGCCACTGCAATATCCTATTGCTGGGCATTTTTCAAGATCTGTTGGAGTTTTACTTGCTAATAAAGAAAGCATCTGTATTAATAGGGCCTACATACAAATGAACATAGTCTAATTCACCCAGCGGGACTTTAAAAATTAGAAATAACAGCTTACAATCAATGAATTTACAATTAATAACACAACATGTTAGAAATATCTTGGTAGCGATCACACTTCATTATCTATAAATTCCGCAATATTATACTCTTTTTATACAAACTTAATTTAATAAAGTTTATAACATTGTGCAAGGCAACTTTTGTATATTTTCTGGGATTTTGTTACAAAAGCGCATATATATACATCGCCCCAAGAATGAATTACAACTCGGTGGAATCGAGTACCTTTTTTATTATATAGAAAAAGGGTAACAAACGAGCACACAGTCCACCTGATGGTAAGTTGATGCTGTGGCAGCATTTACATTTATCCTTGATTAAGAATCAAAACGCAGATGAGTTGTCACTCCTGAGGACTAAGATGGAATGCCTTGTTTCCAGTAAAAAGGTTCTCCGGAACTCTACACTCACCATACGAAACACAGCAATATTAAGCTGCTATTTTACGCTGGTATTTTGTGAGAGCGTGGTCCTTCCCCGGTCGAGCCGACCCATTCGTGCTACAACCATAATACAAGTATAGTTGAAGCGTGGCTCTACCGCGTAAAAAAACTGAACAAAAGCTAAAAATTTACAAATAAATTATTGGCTTATCCTCTTTCTCCCTTTATTTTTAGTGTAGTGCCTGTGAGCTTTTTCCTTCATAGGGTCATTTACATTAAAAAGTTATTTTTCCAGTGAGAACATTGTTTATATCTTTACACCAATTGTTTATAAAAAAATATGTATTTATTTATTAAATAATCTGTTAAATGATTTTGTGTATTATACTTACATGTTAAAAAATTAAAATTAACTGTCATAATTAATTTAATATATTTAGATATATAATTTTTATTAGTATTTTTAATATTTCTATTGAAATATGTGCAACTTGGGCAAAGAAATCAAACAATGCTCTGATAGGTTAACACAACCACTTTTTATATTCATATTATTTCATTTTTATAAATTTATTAAAATTTAATAAATGTTCTGTTTCCAAATCATGCCTGCAAGTCACACAGTTTTTAAACACATATTTCTTGGCAAGTTGTGCTATCCAGCCACTGCAATATCCTATTGCTGGGCATTTTTCAAGATCTGTTGGAGTTTTACTTACTAATTGTGCATCTGTATTAATAGTCTATATATAAATGAGCATAGTCTACTTCATCTTCACATTCTGTTGCTGTGTTGTTTTCTCTAGGATTCGTTAAAAACATTTTAAGGACTGGAGACAAACATCGTCATCTTTTTCGCAGTTTGATCCAACTGAATGTGAAGATGTTATATTGTTTATTAACAATGTTTTAAATGCTCCTTCAAATGCAGATGCTGGAGGCATTATATTACTATAGCCATGAGCTCGGATTGCTTCAAAAAAGTTCTCCAATGGATCTTGGTAAAAATTTCGCAGTATTAAAGAGTTGGTCCCTTTATAATTTAAAAATTATACAATATTTTCAAAACTTTCTATTGTTTTAATCCAACTGGATAAAGATGGCACTACTCCTTGACTTAAATTACTGCTTACAAATTTCATACTTTTGAGGATTGGGGTACTGTAATTCCACAAATCGTGATGGAGTGAATTTGGAGTTAGTGCAGCACGATACGTTTTGCTCCTATAATTTCGCTGAAACTACCATTCACGCTGTCAAATAGGTCATAGAAAAACAATAGGAGGTTTGCTGTCTCATAACCGCTCTTACCTACATACATAAACACTCACGCCTGTCACCCAGAGGGGTAGGCAGAGACTACAGACTTCCATTTGGCACGATCCTGACACACCTCTCTCGCCTCCTTCACATCCATACACCTACGCATACATGGTCGTTGGTTAAGGGTACTCCTAATATGGCCCGTTTTCAATAAATCGCCAATTTGGTCGATAAATTTTCGCCTAGGACGTCCCTTTCCGACTCTGCCATTCACTTCTGCAACATAGATTTTCTTTGTCACTCTTTCCTCATTCATTCTTTCCACATGACCAAACCACCGAATCATTCCTTTCTTAATCCTGGTCACAACATCATCTTGCAAACCACACTCTTCCCTTATTACACAATTTCTTACCCTGTCATTCAGATTCAGCCCTAACATACTCCTTAACAACCGCATTTCTACTGCGTTCATTCTACTCTCGTGCTTTTTCTGCCACACCCAACTTTCACTACCATACGTTAAAGTAGGGACCAACACAGCATTGTGAATTGCCATACGTGCCTTTTTTGACACATTTTGACTCTTCACAATAGAGTGCAGGGCCCCATTTACTCTATTTCCCGCATTCACACGTCGTTCTATATCCTTATCATATCTCCCATTCCTGCTAAATACGCAGCCCAAATATACAAACTCATCTACTTGCTCGATCAACTCCCCTTCTATTCCTATTTCACAAATCGTTTTACTTTCTTCTCTTTCAAAAACCATAACCTTCGTCTTACTTGCGTTTACTTTCATACCCCTTTCTTTTACTGATCTGTTCATTAATGTAACCATCATTTGCAACTCGGCCGCCGACGACGCAAGAATAACTTGATCATCGGCGTACAAAAGGCATTTGACGGTTAACTCACACATTTTTAATCCGCATTCTTCAACTTTCAAACTTTGCAAACAGCTGTCCAAATAGGTTGAACAGCCACAGGGAAGCCACACAGCCCTGTCTGACACCTTTATGGATGTCAAGCCAGTCCGAGTAGACCCCGTTGATCCTAACACAAGCACTAGAGTCCCTATAAGGAGACTCCAATGCCTGTATCAAGCCAGCGCTCAACCCAAATGAGTTCAGTGTTTGCCATAGAACATCCCTATCCACTCTGTCATAGGCCCTTTCCAAGTCCATGAACGCACAACAAACATTTTAGTTTTTGGCCAAAAACTTCTCCTCGATCATGCGCATGCAAAAGACTTGATCAGTACATCCCATTCCCTTTCTAAATCCCGCTTGCACATCCCAAATTTTTCCATCAGTTTCTTTCATGACCCTTTCAATCAGTACCTTAGCATACAGTTTTCCCTCAATGCTAAGAAGGCTGATGCCACGGTAGTTTTTACAGTCCTGCTGCGACTCTTTTCCTTTATATACTGGGACTATCATAGCTTTGCACCCGGTACCCGCTTCAGTTCCTAGCATAAATTAAATAAGGTGTGCAGCAGGCCTGCCACCACTTCCTCTCCAGCCCTTAGCATTTCGAGTGAAACTCTATCATATCTGGCAGCCTTACCTGCTTTCATGCTTTTCATTGCTTTCATTATTTCATCTATACTTATCTCGCTACCTCTTTCCTCTTCTTTCGGAGTTTCTACTTCACTTAGTACACACGTTGTCTCCTCACTCATAAACACGCTTTCAAAATATTCCTTCCATCTCTTTAAACTCAAAACTTCATTATTCAGAATATAGCCATTCTCGTCTCTTATAGCATTCATCATAGGCTGTTTTGAATGTCCCCTGGCAGTTCTTACAAGTTTCCAGAACATTTTAATATTTGCCTGGAAGTTATCCGATATTCTTCTATCATTCTTATCCGTTCTTTCTTGCTTTTATCTTTCAACTACTTCTTTTACTCTCTTATTTAGATGTCTAAAGACTGCCTTTTTTCTTTCAATATCATCATTCGTACCGCTAGAATTACCAGCCTTTGTTACTAGTAAATCTAGCCATGCTCTCTTCTTTGCTTCAACTTCCATACGTATCCCTTCATCCCACCATAACGTATTATTTTTCCTTTCATTCTTTCTCTTACTAACACCACATACTTCGGTAGCTGCATCCACTAAACCTTTATTTACATTTTGCCATACATTCTCCAAGTCTAACTCATTCATACATAATTCATCCAAACCACTTATATTTTCTTTCAGTCTACATTTGAATTTGTTTTTCTCACCTTCATCTTGTAACCTTTCTGTTCTAATACGCTGTAACGCAGTGGTAGACACAGACGATCGATGGCGCCAACGCCTGAACAGACCATTAATTCGGCATAAAACCAAATAATGATCCGTTCCTACGTTAGAACCCCGGTAAACCCTTGTATCTAACATTGCGCCCCTCAATCTTTCATCCAAAATTATGAAATCTATCATGCTTCTATCGTCACCTCTTTCCCAAGTATACTTGTGAATCCTCTTGTGGCGAAAGCAAGTGTTCGTCACAAAAAGATTCTTTTCCATACATATGGCGAGGAGACTTTCACCATTCTCATTTATAATTTCATCACCAAACGTTCCCAAAATCCTTTCATAACCAAGCCTCCTCACCCCAACCCGTCCACTAAAATCTCCTAACATAATAATATTTTCATTTCCCTAACATTTCATTAACACCATCCTTTCAATTTCCCAAAAAAAAGTCCCGCTGGGTTTCTTGCTGGTTCTTCCCAGGACAGAGGTTTTTTTTTGCGAACCAGTGGTAAATTAAAAAAGTGACGTTCAATAAGTATTTTTATAATCTACATTGAATAAAAAAGTTTCTATTTCTATTTCTATTTCCAAAACTTCTCTGGGATATAAGTGGGCTTAGACATGTCTGGGGCGTAGATCCCCAACACAAACAACTTTTTTAAGCCCACTTTCATTCGTATCCATAGTTGTCTTGGGCTTACACATTCATACTCTTTCACACATTGGTCCATTCTTCTAAAAGGATGATACCTACTCCCTGACATGCCCGCTTGATCTCGTCTACACCAGACCAGTATGCAGTATACATGCCATGTGCAGTGACATCCTTCCCCTTCCTTTACGTCTCATTTACACATAATACATCTATTCCCCTATCATACATCATATCACATACTTCATCCATTTTATCATTCATTGCCCCACATACATTCAACGTAGCCAGACGGGCCTCTGCAATCCACTTTTCGCCTCTCTGGGAGACAGAACGTGACGGGTGGCGAACCTCGTCGCCGGTTTTTCTCCCGGAGATTCTTCGCACCCCCGCCCCATTTGCCCCGCCGGGAACTCAGGGCCATTTCCATTCTTTGGTTCCTCATGGTGCGAAATATGAGGTAGTATATTTTACGCCGCTACCACGGCGTGGAGCCGAGTATGTGCTATCGGGTTGTCGCTCATTTAGCTCTTATCTACAGCTCCCAATTCTGAAATGAAAAAGAAATAAATGAACAAATATTAGTATATTATTTTTTTTAGATCAGCTGATTACAAAAAAAGCCAGGTCCAATGACAAAGTGAGGAAACAGTCATTTTGCAATTTCAGATTTGGATCTATAGTAAAAAGTTGTTCACATTGATGAGTACAATGACCCTTTCTATGTCAGAACCACATTTATTTTTATTAGGCTTCTGACAGAAGCCTAGGCTTACTACCTTGCATTGTTTTCACAAAAGGTGAATAAGAGTTCGTGTCAAGATTAGTAATGCTAGTATTTATATGTATATATTCATCGATTTACATACTATTATCAATTTGCAAAAAGTAATTATAATGGTGATGCAAATGGTATTAACAAGACCAATTTTCAGCAGTGGACATGTACAAAATGGCAATAATGAAAGAGAAAAATTTTTTGTGAGTTTTTTTGTGTTTATAGTTCTTCCAGCAGTGTTGATGTGCCGCCGACAGCAGCTTGCATCGTTTCGAAAGAGGAGACAAGTTCCAGTAAAACAGGTAATGACTTTTGCTATTTTTGTGATAATACGTCTCATTCGATTCTTCAATGTAATATAGTTCTCAAAATGTCTTTAGATGAAAAGAGAGCCGCTGTCAAAGAAAAGAGGGGTTGTTTAATTTGTTTACGTAAAGGTCACGTAGCTAGGCACTGCAAGACGTTTTTAAAATGTATGGCCTGCGGTAAACGTCATGTAGTGATATTTTGTCCGGACCTTCATAGGGATAAACAAAAGGAACCCAAAGAAGCGACAGCACTTTTCTCTAGGAAAGGCGGAAATATTTTATAACAGACTTTGATTTTAGAGGTTTCACATGAGGGTAAAAAGAAGAAAATACATGCTCTGTGTGATACTGGATCGCAAAGGTCGTATATTAGGAAAAACGTAGTAAATGAGTTAGGCCTTAAGGTAGTAGGTATAGAGAATTTAGGTTATTCACTATTAAGTGGTGTTATTAAGCCAGCAGAAAACCATAGTCTTGTCGAAGTGAATGTAAGTTGTCTAGATTCTTCTTTCTCTACAAAATTCATTGCTCTTGAACTTGACGACATTTGTGGCTATCTTCCCAAAGCAGACGATCCCAAGCTAAGGTCAAAGTTAAAGTTACTGAATATAAGTATTGACGACAGTGACTGTGACCTTAGCGATGTAAATATGTTAATAGGAGCTGATTATTTAGGAGTAATTTGTACGGGCACTATTGTACAATTAGATGGGCCTAGTAGCTATTAAGACGAGGCTAGGATGGACATTACAGGGCCCTAACTTTTATAGTGCTGCACAATGCTCAATGACTTTTAATTGTCACGCTCAGAGTAAAATTTCAGATTTGTGGGATTTAGAGATATTAGGGATTTCAGAGCCACATGAGCAGATGTGCAAAGATAGGAAAAAAGAAGAGGTAATGAGTCAATTTGAGCAGAATGTTAGTTTTAAAGACAATCGTTACCAAGTAGGGTTTTTGTGGAAAGATGGTTACCCCGAAATAGGCAGTAATTACAATGTAGCTTATAAAAGACTTTTAACGACGACTAGGAAGTTAGAGAGGACTGGTCATTTGCTAAGTTATAACGATGTTTTTCAGAATTGGTTAGACGAAGATATTATAGAACATACTGAAAACAATATAGCAGAAGGACATTTTATTCCTCATCACGCAGTCATTAAGATGTCTAGGACTACAACGAAGGTACGTCCAGTATTCGACGCATCGTGTAAAGATGCACAAGGATTGTCTTTGAGTAACTGCATCGAATCGGGTACCAATCTTATAGAACTAATCCCTAAATTATTGATGAATTTTAGGAAAGGTACGTACGGCGTCACGTCGGATATAAAGCAAGCCTTTCTGCAAATTTTAGTTTCAGAGGAAGATAGAGAGTATTTAAAGTTTCTGTGGTGGGAGAATCCGTTGACCAAAGAGAAGATAGTCACTTTCAGACATAAGAGAGTAGTATTTGGGGTGACTTGTAGTCCGTTTCTCTTGGCGGCTACGATTAATATCTCATATTATATATCTTAATATATCTTATATATCACTTAGGCAATTTTGAAGGAATGTACGGTCAGACAGTTGAAATTTTGAAACACTCCTTTTATGTTGATAATTGTGTAGCTAGTTATGATACAAAAGAGGCTTTATTTACTTTTATAGACGAAGCTAAGGAAGTTATGCTAAAGGGGGGTTTTGATTTACGATGTTGGGTTACCGCTTCTATTAGAGTAGATAACACTGTACAGACTCAATCTGTATTAGGAGTGCTATGGAATACTCTTACGGACGAATTACAGTGTAGTTTCCGTCTTAGTAACACTATACCAGATCGGGTCACGAAGAGAGATCTTTTGTCATTAACTCAACAGATATTTGACCCTATTGGATTTCTTTCACCTGTTACCCTAGTGCCTAAACTAATAGTACAAAAGGCTTGGATAGATAGTACAGGTTGGGATCAAGCTATCAGCAACAAGTTATCGAAGGAATTTAAGAGTTGGCTAAATCATGTTCATCTGATAAATGATAGCAAGTTGCCGAGACGCTTATCAGAGGAGAGGTTGACGAACTGTAACAAAAGTTTACATTTCTTTTGTGACGCATCTATTAATGCTTATGCAGGTTGTGTCTTTCTTCGGACCGAATGCAAAAGTAAAGTTACGATTAGGCTGGTTATGGTCAAAAGTAGAGTAGCGCCAATTAAAACATCAATAACTTTACCTAGATTGGAGCTAATGGGAGAGCTTATCGCATCGCGGCTTGCAAATGAGATAAGTAGAGCGTTGTTTACCGACGACACCTGCCCGTTATATTGTTGGACAGACTCCGCGGTTGTGTTAGCCTGGATCCAAAGACAGTGTTCTTGGAAGCCGTTTGTGAGCAATAGGGTAAGTGAAATTTGTGCTCACACTAAGAAGGAACATTGGCGGCACGTACCGGGTCACTGCAATCCGGCAGACCTATTGTCATGTGGCTGTAATATGAAGACATTAATGGACAGTCACTGGTGGGATGGCCCTGCTTGGCTATTATCTGACCAAGAACTGTGGCCTCAGTCTTATCACATCGCAGTAGATGAGAACGCTATTTCCATAGAAGCAAAGAAGGAGGTACTTGTAAATACTAATGTAGATACTGAACATTTTAGCGAGAAGCTTTTATACTTTTCTAAGTATTCAAGGATTGTACGTATAGTAGCTTGGATATTCCGGTGGAGAAGGCGACGAATGTTTAGTACAGCTTATATAAGCAATGATGAATTCGAAGAAGCTGAGAATATACTTATAAGACTTATTCAGGGTGAACATTATATAAATAGAACTAAATTGAATAAGAAACTGTGCATACATTTAGATAGTAATAGTATTTTGAGAGTAAAGACTAGATTAGGTTTAGGAAATTATGACAAAGATTTTTCGAGTCCCATATTATTACCAGGGAAAAATGTCATTGTGAGGCGACTCGTTGAAGAGAAGCATATATAATTAAAGCACATTGGATCACATACTTTAATGTCAGAGCTGAGAAACAGATTCTGGATTACAAGTGTGAGATGGCTATGAAGGATATAGTTAAGAAATGCATAATTTGTCGTAGGCAAAAGGGCATACATTATGATGCACCGGAGGCACCACTCCCTCTTGAACGGATTCAAGGCACGGCAGCGTTTCAAATGACAGGTATAGATCTGGCCGGGCCGTTGTATTTACGTAATCAAGAGAATGTTGGGTGGTTTTATTTACTTGCGCGACATTTAGGGCTGTGCATTTTGAGATGGTAGACTCATTGTCCACAAATAGTTTTATTAAGAGTCTTCGTAGATTTATTGCTCGAAGAGGTCGTATAGACGTCATTTTCACGGATAACGGAACAAATTTTGCGAGGGACTGCCAATTTACTGAAGGATATTAATTGGCAGGAGGTTGAAAGTGTGACGGCAGTCCATGCTATAAAGTGGCGTTTTATTCCACCTAGAACTCCTTGGTGGGGAGGTTGGTGGGAGAGGCTCATTAGAGTACTAAAGGAGATGTTGCGAAGAATATTGGGGCGTCAGCGATTGACTTGGGTAGAGTTGGACACAGTCTTGTGCGATTGTGAAGCTGTCATTAATAGTCGGCCACTAACATATGTCTCGACTTGTACCGACGATTTGCGGCCACTTACACCTATGTTATTTCTACATGGCTTACCTTCTAATGATACTTCTGATTTAGATTATGTAGGTTATATGAATTTAAATGTAAGATACAAATATTTACAAAAGTTGAGAGAAGATTTCAGAGTTCGATTTCGTAAGGAGTATTTGGCTTTACTTACAGCTAGATGGAAGGAGAAGACTATAGAAATGAAGAAAGGAGATATAGTTCTAGTAAAGACAGACGCGAAAAGGCTATTTTGGCCCTTGGGGTTAATCATGGAAGTAGCTACCGGGGCTGATGGTGTTACTCGTTTGGCTAGAGTCAAGACTCAAAAAGGTGAAACTTTAACACCATGTCAGAGATTGTATCCGCTTGAGATTTCAAATGATTCTGACCTCTTGCAACGAGCTGAAGTAACGATAGAGGATGAGAAGTTATCAGTAAGTTCAGATAGTTCCGACTTACACTCCCCGGTTACAGGTGGCGCGAAGGTGACGAAAACAACGCGGTGCGGTCGAAATGTGAAATTGCCTGCTCGGTACTTATGAATTACATTTGGTTTTATGGTTTTTCTTAGTATGTTGAGTTGCGTTAATTGGTTACCATTTTCTTTCGGGTCTGGAGTGTGTTGAAGATAAATAAATATTGTCTACGGCCTTTTTAGGTTTTTTTTATATTGTACAAAAATAACAAGAAAAATGTAAGACTATTTTTTCGTAATAATTATATTTTTGTTAGAAGATTAAATGTTTCAAGTCTAAGAAATCTTCTTATTTCAATGTGAGGAGTTACATACAACGGTCATACAGAAATTCCCCACACCAGCGCTGTTGTGGAGAGTTATTAAGCTGGTATTTACTACTTACAGATGGCCACTTTTTCAACTATTCTACTATGGGAGTTGGTACTCCTTGCTTCTACACTCCACATTACCATTGTTCCTAGTTCCTACAGCATTATTGTAGAATGGTTGTGGTTGTTACGATTTGCCAATTAAGGCAAGCAAAGGTTTCATACAATGCAGCCTAGTGTGATTTATATTTTCCTCACAAAACTTTTCACAAGATGCTGATTTACTAAAGCGTAGCCCAGTGGACAGTTGTGACAATATTTTTAGGCTCCAAGCGGATAAAATACCTAAGATTTATATCACCAGCGAAGCTAGTATACTAACGAAAGTTACATACGCAGACATTTAAATCGCGCCACTTTTACGTATTAAAATCCACTGTAAACTCGTAGACAGAGAAACCTATAGACAAATTGAAGCCTTCTTTCACATTCGCACATAAAAAAGATAGATTTATGCATAAGTCTTGAATAGAAATGAGACAGAGGGGTGTAATTTTTTCTCCCTTTATCCGTGCCAGTTATTTTGTTTAGCAAACTACACTTTGCTAAACAACTTTGACAGTTCGTAGTGATCTGAGGAGTTTACAAGTTGGTTTAAGTGAGAAAAAAGTGTTTTGTGAGCTTAAGATTGGTGAATCTTGTTCAGTTCAGTTCTTAAAACAATTAAATTTTTTATCTAAATATGTTTAAAAGTCATAAAGATTATTGTATAACCTAAAACTACGTTGTCGTCCTTTCTCATTCGAGGCCACGCTAATTATTAGTCTATAGGTTTCTATGTCTACGTTTAATCTACTATTACGCCTCTCGTGACATTCACGGCAAAATTGGTAAATGACTTACTAACTCTTGCTCTCTCATTCTCACCGCATTGCAATGAAAATCATCAAATAATAACATTTAATCTTTTTTTTAAAACCATGTTTAGGAGTTTAGATCTGCTCCACGATTCCATATTATTGAAGTATTATCCAAGTTACATATATAATATACATACGTATTTCAAACTTTAACTCAAACGATGTCAGCAAATTTTTCAAAATTGATAAACTAACTATTAACACATAAATGATATAGAAAATCTATAATAAAATTACTTTAAAGGATTTTATCGCATTTAATTTTACTAGTTTATTATTCCCGATGTTTCGAATTTTTTGAAGCATGCATGGTCGCAAATGGACTGATGTGTTTGACGTCGAGAAGTTAAAGTTAACCCGTAGTACCATCGGGTTTAAATTATTTATTTTTGTCCTATGTACGTAAAATGAGCTTACTGTATCTTGATGTCTTGCAATGGTATGTTTAGGTATATAATTTTATATTTTATTAATTACAGGATCCCGAGTTGTATTTGGTATTACCTTTGGTTTTATCTTATTGAAAATAGGGTGTTTTTTACCAAGTGTTATCCTTAGAAGGAATCAATGTTTTTTCCCGAGGATTAGTGGTCTATCAAACATGATATAATGGTGAAGGCAGTCTACGATATGACCACAGATTGAAGAGGTTGGTATTACACGTCAGCTATGTGTTCTTTTATTTAGATAACTTTGTTTGATTTATTTAAAAAAATGCCATTTTGACAAAAGCTTTTAGTCTTCTGTCTTGTAGAGGGATATTAAATACACTTGACTGATGGTAAGATCTAACTTATCTTCTTCGGTGTCTTGTAGAATGTTCTAATACAAATTAGCTTTTAGGTGTAGTCAACCTTGCCTGTGAATCTTCTGACATACTGACATAATGTTAGTAAAGCAGGCATACCCCGAAGCTTGTTGTAGTACAATACTTGCTTGTGCATAAACTCAGTGGCCAGGTGTTTGCTGCCACAAATCACTTGTGATTTCTGAAACAAAGATTTTCCCACGGCAGTGACCTGTGAAAGATGATAGCAAGATTCACCATTTAAATATCAGTTAGTACGGAACTTTTCCCTAACACATTGTGAGCTTTGCATCTGCTATCGCATATCCCTAGGGAAGTGCTCTGAGGAATCGTTAGGATTAATCCCAGCCGCCAAATTCCACGAACGCACGTCGTGACAAAATTCGCGATACCATCCAAACCACCTGGATGCTTGACGGTCCACCAGTGTACGTTTCACTCTACGTTACACAACCCTCTGTAGAATCGTTTACCATCGGCAATTTTTCCGCACCGATTCCACTTGAACCTTCAAAAAAAATGCTTACTACTTTCTACAAGACCGGCAACGCACCTGCAATTTCCCTGGTGCTGCAGTTGTTCATGGGCGGTGGTAATCACTTACCATCAGGTGAGCCGCACGTTCATATTGCCTACGCTCGTTTGCATTTTCTATAAAAAAAGCTATGGTGTTAAGATTTTGAATGACTTACTCATTTAGGAAAACTAGTTTTTCGGCTCTAGCTCTAGTTAAGTTTAGTGAGAAGCACAGATATAATAGCAAAAACTTATCTCCTATTCTTATATATACGTAAAAAAACGTTCATACATTTATATTTTTCTGTATTCTATATTTCCTTTTGCTAAATTTTAAATAAAAAATTTAGTTTTCCTTTACAAACGAATAAACTGCATTAAAACCAACTATATCACAATTTAATAAGAATAAATGTAGACACATTTAACTTTATTTAAAGTGAACATAGCTTTGAGAAAACACTGACACTGAAACGAGATCAAATTAATATTGAAACTAGAGACGTTAAAAGAGAAAAATGAAACCGCAGCTCGGAAATCAAGTTTCTTGGGTGCTTGAAACTTCTAAATGAAAAACGCGGTCAGAGATAACTATTAAAATCATTTACCTGGCAGAAAAGCTTAGTAGATATAACGGTTACATAAGTCACTCATTCACAAATTTATTTGTTGTAAAGAAAATAAAATAAGAATTTTAAATTGGAAACTTATTCTTAGACAATTCGCATTGCTCATGAACTTCGATAATTCTAATGAGATTATTAGGACCATAGTCTTGAAAATATTGTATTGTCATCAGTTTTAAAAACATAAAAAAATAGATTATTCAAACTTTTCAGATTCGGGAAGTGGGTGAACATTGAATTATAAAACTACTTCAGCGTGTTAAAGTTGAGCCTTATGGTCTCTTCCTAAGATAATCTATCGCCTCTATAAAACTAAGAACTATGGAAAAGACTAGAAAGTCACTTGTACTTGCTAAATAATATAATTTGCTAGAAGAAATCGCCAAGCTAATTAACAGAATCGGGTGTTACTTTGCGGAAATACATTATATTGTTACGAGCTTGAGGTTCGTGACAATAAAAATTGCCGATAAAATTACCTAAATTAACACTTTAATTTACTTTACACAAATTAAAACTTAAAACACTAATAATTCAACACACTAATTCACTTAATTCCGCTCCGAAGCTTTGCTCGTATCGCCGAGTTCAACTCTGCCCCGATCGCATCTTGCAGCGCCTATTTATTTAAATTAGCAAAGAAATATCCAGAATGTTCAAGTAAACACGCGCAAGGTACCGAGCGTTCGAGTTTTGACTAGGCGCTGTCGGTTGAGAGATTTGTGATGTCATTCTCTGCAAAGCTCCCCTCGCTCTCGTTCCTGACACTAGATGGCGCTAGTTGTGTCGTCGACATGAGCGCGTAACACTGCCCCCTCCTAAGACATGCTCGTCCCGAGCATTATCGGCCCCATAATAACGCGCCAAGCGATCCACATCGACGATCTTAGGAGTCCCTCTTGCGCCTTTCTGTAACGGCTCCGCAATGTCAAGGGATGTTCGATCCCGTGGTGCACCAACATTGTACAATTTCGATGCTCCTCTACTCCGTGTCTGAGGTCCCCTCACAGCCGCACAACTTGTACATGTACGACACCAATCCTCCACATCGTCACGATAATGGAACCAGTAAAACTGTTCTCGGACCTTCAGTAGAGTTCGTTTAACTCCCAGATGGACTCTCGAAAGACCATTATGGCACAGCTGTAAAACATTCGGCACTTTAGCTTTAGGGACAACCATTTGCAAACGACAGCTGTCTCCTCGACCATTGTCCCATTTACGGCACAGGACTCCATCCTGAAGCAGCAAGCTGTCGCATTGGGCCCAATAGCTTTTCGTGGTTGAACTCATCGCTGAAACGTCCCTCCACTTAGGCTTGGTAGCACGGGCCTTCATCCATCCCAGAATCGGCTTGGTGTCTGGATCTTCCTGCTGTGCATGTCGTAGGCTGTCCTTCCACCCGTTGCTGAGGTGGTCTGTCCTGAGCATCCTCACGGATACCACTTCCTTACTCTCTTGCCTACTACAATGGTTGCAATCTTCAGGACAAGGTCTTCTTGACGATGCATCTGCGTTGCCATGAGATTTCCCGCTGCAGTGTCGGATAGTAAAGTCGTATTCCTGCTGCTGCTGGGCGGTGCTGTTAGCCGCACTTCCTTTCTGAGACCGTTCACCTTCCCTTCCTAGAGTGTGCTTAGGGCAGCTGGACCGAAGATGGCCCCTTTCCCCATAGCCATAGCACCTAGGGCTGTATCTTTTGCTGTGGTCGCGAACCGTAACTGCTGTAACCTCCCTAGCGTGAGGTGAACGATGATCCTGTCGCCGCCAGGCAGTGCCGTTAGCTGCACTACCCTCTCGAGATCGATTAACTCTCCTTTCCACGGTTCGCTTAGGGCAGCTGGATTGAAGATGGCCCTTTTCCCCACAGCCATAGCACCTTGGGCTGTATACTTTGTTGCGGTCGCGAACTGTAGCTGCTGCAACCTCCCTGACGCGATGGGAACGATGATCCTGCCGCACGGCTTCCACTTCCAGTGCATGGGCCAAGGCGTCCTTAAGCGTCTCGTGGTGCCCGAGTCTCACAGCAGTACTGACTTCCAGGTCGCGGATGCCGTCGATGAATGTCTGCACCAGGTTCCCTTCAATGAGTGCAGGTACAGACCGGTATGCTTTCCGCACCCGCTTCTCCACCTCTAGAGCCCACTGCTGCAGGTTTTCGTTGATGAGCTGCACGCGATCTTTAAGCTGCGCACGAAAGACGTGTTCCAGGTGAGCGTCACCATATCTCGCCTCCAATGCCTCAAGGAGCTGCTCGTAGGTCACTTTCTTACCGAGAACTTCCAACACGGTTAAGGCTTGGTCGCGCAGGCCTAAGGTGAGTGCAGTCATGGCCTGGCTTTTATTCCAGCCGTTTGCCTCCATGACGGCCTCGAACTGGATTTTGTAGGCCGACCAGGAAGAAGTCCCGTCGAACGGCGGCACTTTGAATCCACGTAGCGAAGGTGCTGTAGCTACTACGGGAACTGTAGTTCCATCCCCAAGTTTGAGGTCGTTCAGCGTTTTCTTCACGTCAGCCATCACGTTGTCAACCCGATTGTTCACATGGTTGATTCGGGTTTCATGTTCTTCGATTCGGGTTTCAGCTTCCGACAGACGGTTGTCGTGTTGAGCAACCCTATCTTTCACCTGCCTTATCTCTTTCCCAAAGGTAGCGTGAAGGTCCTTCATGAGGAGCATCTGCTCTTCCGACCGACGAGCCTGTTCCGCCTGCTGACGGGCCTGTTCCTCTTGTCCTCTCTGCAGCTGCTCTTTCAGCTGACGGACCTGTTCCTCCTGTCGGCGAGCCTGCTCCTGCAGCATCAACATCGGAGCACCTAAGTCAGGTGCTGCAGATGTAGGAGCTACTGACGGGCCTGTAGCCGGCGGCTGGCCCTCCGACGTCTGCGGCGTTGCACCACCCAATCTTCTTTGGTCCGTCTCCTGCTGGCGTTGACTTCGGGTACGGACACCCTCCGTTTCCTTCTTAGGTAAAATCGGCATGATTTTATCCCACTTCTGACACCAATTGTTACGAGCTTGAGGTTCGTGACAATAAAAATTGCCGATAAAATTACCTAAATTAACACTTTAATTTACTTTACACAAATTAAAACTTAAAACACTAATAATTCAACACACTAATTCACTTAATTCCGCTCCGAAGCTTCGCTTGTCTCGCCTAATCCAATCTACCCCGATCGCATCTTGCAGCGCCTATTTATTTAAATTAGCAAAGAAATATCCAGAATGTTCAAGTAAACACGCGCAAGGTACCGAGCGTTCGAGTTTCGACTAGGGGCTGTCGGTTGAGAGATTTGTGATGTCATTCTCTGCAAAGCTCCCCTCGCTCTCGTTCCTGACACTAGATGGCGCTAGTTGTGTCGTCGACTTGAGCGCGTAACAATATTAAAGATGTTAAAGTTAATTAGTTAAATTCCACACGAGGAGTCACTACTAATCCAAACACCATACTTTATCCACCACTGGTGTTAGGATTAGGGGTTACGGGGATAGTGCACGCAATTGAGGGAGAGCAGAAAAATACTCTTCAAACAACGTAGTACACCACTTTTTACGCTGATTTAAACTAATTAATTTTATCACCTCTCTTTCCCAAACTGGCAACGAGAAGCAGTATCATAGTTCTCAGACGTCTGGTACCACTATTGCAAGTCCTGCCAAGCCAAGCGGTTATGGGGAATCATCCCTAAAATTGCACCGACTTATGTCCAGCCATGGACTGTTTTATTAGAGTAATTGTGATAAAACAGTACACAGTCCACAGTGCCGATATAATAAATAGTGGGCTAGATGGTTAACCCGTTGGCCTAAAATACTTTTTACGTTTTTCCCTGAATAGAAAAGAATATAATGATTTTTTCTATACCAGTCATCCGTCCTGACCTTCGATCAACAATACCAATTTACACATATCAAGTTGGTATTGTTGACCGAAGCGTCGCACGGGTGATTTATGGATCTCAACAACAGCGCCACCTATCGCATCCAAATGTAAATCTAAGCCATCTTGGGTCCCATTCAACACACACAAATTTCATCAAAATCGGTCGAAACGTTTTTAAGTTTTAACGAAACCAACGGACAGCAATTGATATTTAAATAACATACGAGGGCGGCACTGAAAATTTCGGGAATCAAGGAAGTGACACAACATTACTATTTAAAAATGTATTTATTGCTTTTCGAAGTATTCTCCGCGAAATTTGACACATTTTTCTATACAATGGAACCAATCATGAAGCAACCATTCCTTTCGGAAGTTGGGGTCTCCAAAATGGCCGTTTTGTAGGCGTCCACAGATTCTTCAGGTGATGAAAATCTCAGTCCACGCAATTTATTCTTATTTTCGGGAAAGTATAGAAATCATTAGGGCTTAGGTCGGGGCTGTACGGCGGATGGTCTAATAATTCTATGGGGTCTACGTAACTTTATTGTAGGAGTAACATACTGAAGTAATTCTTTAAATTAAATTTGTTTCTTGTTGCGCAAAACGGCCTTTTACCTACTACCTAAGGTACTTAAACTAGGTAACAAGCAATCTACTAAGTGGTGGGATCTAGTTTTAAATTCAAAACAAGTGGAAAGTAAACTCATAAAAGTTATTAATTATATAACAACTTTTATGATGTTAGAGTTTATTTTTTTATGGAAGAGGTAACGAGCATGCGGCTCACCTGATGTTAAGTGACTACCGCCGCCCATGATCAACCACAACACCAGGGGAATTGCAGGTGCGTTGCCGGCTCTTTAGAAAAGAGTAAGCTTTTTTCTTGAAGGTCCCCAGGTCGTATCGGTCCGGAAAAATCGCCAGTGGTAAAATTATTCTACAGAGAGATCGTACGCGGAAGACAACTCCTTGTGTAACGTAGAGTGGTGGACCGCCAAGCATCCAGTTGGTGTGGATGCTATCGGGACGTTTGCCGCGAAGTGCGTTTACGAAATTTGGTGGCTGGGATTAAACCGAACAATTCCTCAGAGCATTCCCCATGGTATATGCGAAAGAAAATGCAAAGAGATGCAACATGTCTTCGCAAAAGCACACGGTCACAATATGGGTGGCGAACCGTGTATCATCATCATCATCATCGTTACAGCTCATCACAAACCCGCTGCTGAACATAGCTCTCCCCCGATGAATACTACATAGCACACATAACACAGTAATGAGCCACCTGCATCCATCGACTTCCAGTGTAACCAACATAGCTCAACGTTTCAGTAAACTGAAGTGGCAGAGGGCCGGCCAGATATAAACCGATAGGTAAGAAAGGGTCTCGAGTGGCGGGCTCATATCGGTAAGCGAAGTGTAAGGCAATCCTCCACTAGATGGAGTGTCGACCTGGTAAGAAATGCAGAATGCAAATGATTTGAAACATGATGAAACGAAACTAAAAGGGACGAAAATATATATCCATAGGATTTAGCATGCGAGAGAATGATATGATATGATATGATATATGATATGATGGTATAGGGTACAGTGTAGTAACCGACAGTAGTCTAATGGCGGGGTGCGGACCGCGAACTCAAAAGGTGGTAGGTTTGAATCCCCCATTCGACTGCTGTCGTGAACCATTCCTAACGCAAGCATTTTCTGTTTATCGGTAGTGGTTAAAGGGAGTATATAATATAATGTTTTTTTTTATAGGAAAAGGGTGACAAGCGAGCACACAGTCCACCTGATGGTAAGCGGTTGCTGTGGCCCATAGACATCTACATCTATCCTCGTTGGCGAATCAAAATGCAGACGCGTTGTCAGCCTTGAGGACTAAGATGGAATGCCTCTTTTCCAGTAAAAAGGGTCTCCGGTTCTCTACACTCACCATACGAAACACAGCAGCATTAGGCTGCTATTTGACGCTGGTATTCTGTGAGAGCGTGGTCTTTCCCCGGTCGAGCCGACCCATTCGTGCTACAACTATACAACTAATATAGCTGCAGCATGGCTCTACCACGTAAAAATGTTAACAGCATTGCTAGTCTTTTTTTTAAATATAGTCTATTCAGTGTATTCTGTAATATCTATTATCTCTTTCTTCTCTTGGAGCAGTGCCTCGATGATAAATTTAAATTTTAACTGTTAAAATAAGTAATATAAAAATTAACAAATTTATTAGATAAATAAATTAACATTCCAGGATTTCATAACTTTGCGCCATTATGCGTCAATTTTACGTACCACCTTGAGAGTGTTTTTCACATTTTTCATCATCATCATTACAGCCCCTCAAAAGTCCACTGCTGAACATAGGCCTCCCAAGGAATGCCGAAGAGCACGGCCCTGAGCCACCTGCATCCATCGACTTTCTGCATGTTTTACAATTAGGGCAATAGATGAAGTGACGACCTACGTCACTTCATCTATTGCCCTAAACTACGCATAGCGGTATGAGGCTGCCACTCGAAAAACTTTTTTCGCTATCGGTTGTGGGTTCTTCGAGCTATACAGCCAACCCATTGCCACTTTTGCTTACTAATCCGTTGGGCTATGTCGGTCACTCTGGTTTTTCTACAGATATCCTCATTTCTAATTTTATCACGCAGAGAAACCTCGAGCATAGCTTGCTTGAACGAAACACGAAAGTTGGAAACGATTGATTGTGTTGACATTTATAAGTGTGAATTGACATGTTAATGACATGTTAGTGGCTACACGGGCTCCACCCACTCCCCCCTTTCTATTATGTATGTATGTATTATAGTATTCTATGGACCACACCCTCACAGAATACCAGCGTAAAATAGCAGCTTATTGCTGCTGTGTTTCGTATGGTGAGTGTAAAGAACCGGTGACCCTTTTTACTGGAAACGAGGAATTCCATTTTAATGATTACGGGTGACAACGCATTTGCATTTTGAATTATAATCAAGGTTAGATGTAGATGTCCATGGGCCACAGCAACTACTTACCATCAGGCGGACTGTGTGCTTGTTTGTCACCCTATCTTTATAAAAGAAAAAACTACCGGCATAGGTGTGACATGAAAATTACATATAATCTTTGTTTTGTCCTTGCTTATCTTAAAATCTATCTGTTGGGAGACATTGAGCAGAGTGCTAAGGTCCTTCAGCGATTCTGCCGTAAGAACGATATCGGCGGTAAATCGAAGGTGAGTGATGTACTCGCCATTGATGTTAATACCATATTTTTTCCGGTTCAGCAGCTTGAAAAAGTCTTCCAATGCAGCGGTGAAGAGTTTCGGGGATATAACGTCATCCTGTCTTATACATACCTGTTGTTAATTCAGTGGGTTTGGGTTCTTTGTTGACAAATGATTAAGTCCAAAGTTGACAAATGTTCGTTTATTGAGCAGAATTTCAAAAGGTATCTGTTGTCAATATACAATTGAATCAGTATCTAAATTTTACAATTTTAATAAAGAGAAATATTCAAGACTTTATACAAAAGCAATTTATTTGTTTGTTTACAATTATTACACGTTCTGTGAAAGAAATGTATAAACAAAGTTTAGCATCTAATTTTGAGTGCAAAATTACAGCTTAAATTGATACAAAATGAACATACCTTATGAACGCTTTCATAATCCCTACTTGTTTTGTTGAACAAAACTCTTGACAAACAATCGACGAATTGTTGTCCAATACTTTACAATGTTCAGAATTACAATTTGGAGCACGTTTGCCTTTCGCAATCCAGTTTAGCTTTTGTCACTGTTACATGAAGTTATCAAAAGGTAGGCTTGTCGCTTGCCAACTTAATTACACAAAATATGAGAATACATTATTGCCAACTTTGACTCTATATAAAACGAAAGTAAAGTGTGAAGTAGGATAGGATCAAAGTTGGCTTTGGTCAGGTCAGCTGTCAATTGATCAATTCTTAACACTCCTTGATCAATTTACAGCGGAGCATCCAAAAACTCTTCTGTTGAGTGGCTTGGTAAGAATGTCTGCAATTTGCTTGCTGATCTCGACGTGTTGCAGTGTCACAGTGTTGGTGACGTGTTGTTGGATGTGCTTTCGTGGTATCTCAATGTGTTTCTTTCCTCTGGTCGTCTTTCCTTCGTGTGCATTCTGTAGCATATGTATGGCTGACATGTTGTCGACCTTCAGGGTGATCGGCTGATCACTTTCCAGGATACCAAGTTTCAGTGCAATTTGTTTGATCCAGCAAATATCGTCTATCACTGACACCGCAGCTCTGTACTCTGCTTCTGCAGTTGAAGTCGCTACCAGAAGCTGCTTTTGTGAGTACAGAAGCCCTCCAATCACCAGTAGCGACGACAGGTCATGGATACAGTTCCTTATTTATTTCCACAAATTACGTTTTTCTTTTCATCATCGTCAGTTTGCAAAATTCTATTGCTGGTGGTTTAATTATGAGATATTTCAAGATGATATTTACTATATAAAAAGGATTAACAAGCGAACTATATGCAAGACTCTCTCAAGACACTCTTTTATTACCTCAATGTCCTATCACTCTGTCTTTTATACTTTCACGAAAACATGTTTATTACTTCTTTCTTTACGTAGAAGTTCACCTTAAAACAAATCCCACTCTGTAGGTATAACATTGTAAAATATTTTAAGTATAAATTTAAGCATGCAGTAGATAAGTGAATGAAATATGAATTCAAAGTGACCAAAGCATTGAGCGGATACAAAGTTTGAGAACAAAGAGGTGAGGTATGGTAGTAACATATCGGGCTTCATTTCGTTATTAATAAATTATAATATGATGTAGATGAACACTATATCAAAAAATTATCACTAAGGTAATGATTGATGACTTACTTCTTGAGAACTCCTTTTCTGCCTCGGATTAGCTGTATTAGGATATAATCTGTGTATACCATATCAACTATTTCTGCCGCCAGATTTTGGTAAAAGCACTGCTGAGTTTCCATGTTAAAAGTAGAAAGATTCAGTATAATGATAGGCAGAGAGGTATTCCATATTAGTACTCAGAGATCGCAACGCATCTGTAGACTTCTTTGGTAAAGTGGGCTTCAAGTGCCACACTTCAGCAGCCACTACCACCAGGTAGACTTTTGGTTCGTTCGGCACGTAAATTTTACTAGAAATAATTCAAAGTGATTAAAGGTGGCTACAACAGCAGATGGCTTCAAACAACTTTATTGAAAGTATGCCTGACAGTATTTTATTATACCTGTATGATAAAGCTGGTTTGTGCAATACTGCGTCACCGTATTCTACTGGAGCGTGGTCTGACTCGAGGCAATCTTAGTAAGAAAAATGTGTCTTTTTATAGAATAAGTATAACAAACGAGGACACAGTCCACCTCATACTGTAGCCTGTAGGCCTCTACACTTATCGTCGTATAAGAATCAAAATGTAGATGCAACAAATTAAAAGGACCCCTAAATTATTAGCATATACGTATGTGTACGTATGTGTAGAAAACGAAAGTTAGTGTGTTAGAATCGCGCCAAATAGAAGTACATATTTTCTGCCTACTTATCTAGGTGATAGGTGAGGGAGTATTTGTATTTAGTTCCATGTGTGTATAAAATTTTACTCAACTCTTACTGGATTCATCAGGGCTTTCACTATTGTTACATTAATAAAATAAAGCACAAGCATTGTTTTGTTGGTTTATTGTTAAGAAAAACTAAGAGTTTTTTTTCTTTCTTTTACTAAAAGTATTTAATCAAGTGTATAAGATAAAATATGTAAAATATTTGTTACAGCTGACCTCTTAAGAATATAATTATTAGTTGCGCGACTGTTGTTGAAAGCCAACAACTTACTTCTAATTATCGCATTGTAGTCCTAGGTCGGATCACATGTATACTTTTTAACAAAATCATAACTACATTATCGCAAAAAAATGAAATTAATCATACAAACGAAATTTCTTGTACTTAATGTTTAAATTAATATATTAGTAACTATTACCATAAACACTCACGGTGTGTAAGAATATGAATTACCCCACATCACTACGTTGGTTTTGTTAGAAACGACACAGAGAAAATGGAACAGGGGATGAGCATCAGTATTTTTGTCATAACAACTTAAAATAACAGAAAATTGCGGGTGTCAACCTTCTTTCTCTCTTTCCAAGCGTGACATCTACGCGAGGGGGGAGAGGCTTTCGATGAGCAGTGGACTTTTAAAAGCTAAATTTAAATGTATTAAGTATCTAATATAAATTAAATGTTAAATGGTATTTATTATACTACTCATACCGGTAGACGAAGTGGATGATATCCCACTGGATGGAGTGACGTCCTGGTAAAATATGCAGTAATTTGTTGAATGCAGGTAGATCAGGATCGTGCTTTATGGCATTCCCTGGGACAGTTTAATGATTACGCATATCACTAGATGTACTAACGACATGGTAAAGCATTTTCTGCATGTCGATACGTCTATCCTTGGCTCAGTACTGCCTTTTATGGCATTACTTGAAGAACACCCATCTAATTAAAGGTCTTAACAAGTACATTTTGAAATTATCTATATAATTGGGTAAGTATAATTATGGATGTCTACCTCAATTTTTATAATTTAAAGTCCAATAATACAACTAAAACGCTTTTATAACTATGATCTGCTTATACATATCTATACATATAAATAAAAGTGTAGTGTATGCAGTTGCGAAATAATGCCATATATTGAGCTTAGGGGTTACTTGGATCATGAGTGGCGATTTTAAAATGTTAGTCTGTCTTTGGATTGTGAAAACCGATTACAATGTAACTAAACAAAAGGACGCAGAGCAATGCCTAGATCACAGACTTTATATTATCAGTAAAGTTTGATATTTAAAAAAAATGATTGAATAAATGGCTTTTAATTATCTTCAATGTAACAAAAAAGCAAGTGCCACTTTGTGTCTTTTTTATATAGGTTCACTAGTTTTAAATAAAAAATACCGTCTGTAACTTTAATAAAAAAACATAAAATGAGCTTGAAAATATTCCTTTGCTTCTTCAGTGCCTCCTCGTTTATTCATTACTTCTTACGGCGCTATCACAATAAATTAAAAAGTTCTGCTAACTCCAGGGGTTGTTATGAAAATACAATTTCTCTGAAAAGTTTGCCAAGGCTACTTTTTAAATGCCTTTTAAGTTATTTAGCACTTGTTTAGCTTTTTTGTATTAATATTCATATAGTGTTCCTTTAGTGATAACGACAATAGATATTGTGTGTCGTCTAAGGTTACTTTTAAATAATAAATGGACTAAGACACATAATAAATAATAAAACAGTCGTATTTGTGTGTATTGCAGCTGTATTAGTATGTATTCCTACATGTCATAAGGAGATTCCTCAGTGTTGCGCTGTGGTGTGAATCCGTATTTGCGGATACTACTTCTAGGTTAGATATACCATCTTATCCGTCTAAAATCATCTTTCCCAGGATTTTCATCATTACTGATAATAAGGCTATTAATTTATATACTTTAGGGTGCGTATAGCTGTCCTTGGCTGGTTTACGCAGCGTCACTACCACTGCCTCCTTCCAGATGGTGGGGAAGTGTCGCAGCTTTAGGCATTTGTTTACTATGCTCAGGTAAATCTTTGGGGTATGTAAAATAGCTTCCCGAGAGATGTCGGTCGTATATCTATCGTATATCTCCACGCGTAGCTTTTATAGGGTTGAAACTGTTAGTTGTGTGTTTTAGCTCTGAAAGTATAAATGTCAAGTCACAAGAGTTAGTTATATTTTGTCCCTACATTTACTTTTTCGGCTTGCTCCCTAATGTGCGATGTTCTGCATTATCAGCATAAATTGTGTTTTCCGAGTAAGAGGTCTCGGCCAGTATCCTCGCTGATTCGATGTTATTCAGCTGTTTTCCGTCTTTAACGAAATGAAGATCTTAATGCCGTTTTGTTGTTCTTCCAATAACCTGATATATCTGATTTCAAAGCCGTACTCTGTTCTGTCTACCACAGAACTCCTTCCAAACTTTTAACGGAGCCTTTTTTGCTCCAATTTCTATGTTTATTTTGCTTTTAGATAGTCCTCTATACCAGGCGCTTTTCGCACTAGGGTATCACATCTCATTATTTTTTGGTGATGTCATCTTCTTTGAGCATGACGAGTTCTTCTTTCCATCACGGCAATGTTAATTTATTTTCATCGTTCCTCTTAATAGTTGCGACTTCACACGCTTCGCGGTGATCTTTACAGTGATTACGTCACTTGGACGCATAGGGTATCCATGAATTAACGGATGGTGTCGGACAGAAACTTTTTAATGATATGAAAGAAAATAGCGTTTTTTTTTTTTAAAAATCGGATAAATGTTTTTATATTAAAGCCAACTACCTATGGTTTCGGTGACAACGGTGTTTACCCTTACACACTGTTTATATATATATATATATATATATATATATATATATATATATATATATATATATATATATATATATATATATATAATAATATATATATATATATATATATATATATATATATATATATATATATATCATAATCATAAACACTCACGCCTGTCGCACAGAGGGGTGGGCAGAGACTACGGACTTCCATTTGACACGATCCTCCTCTTTCGCCTCCTTTACATCCATATATCTACGCATACATGCTCGTCGGTTAAGGGTACTTCCAACGTGGTCCATTTTCAAAATATCGCCAATTTGGTCGATAAGCTTTTTTCTAGAGCGTCCCTTCCCGACTCTGCCATATAAATTTGCTTTGTCACTCTTTCCTCATTCATTCTTTATACATGACCAAACCACCGAAGCATTTCTTTCTTAATACGCTCAGCGCCAAGCTAAGACTCGATGTTCAGACGATTTGAGACAAAAATTAAAAAGTATTCTATATGAGCATTTTAGTGTCCTAGAGTTTATAATAATTTATTTTCTTTGCTTTTCATTGCTTTCATTATTTCATCTACACTTTCTGCAAACCCCTTTCCACTTCTTTCGGAATTTCTAGTTCATTTAATTCAGACGACTCTTCACTCATAAACACGCTTTCAAAGTATTCCTTCCATCTGTTTAAATTCGAAACTTCATCATTCAGAATACATCCATTCTCGTCTCTTATAGCATTAATTATAGGCTGTTTTGTATTTCCCCTGACAGTTCTTACGAGATTCCGGAACATTTTTATATTAGTCTGGAAATGATCAGATATCCTTCTATCATTCTTATCCGTTCTTTCTTTCTTTTTCCTTTCAACTACTTCTTTAACTCTCTTGTTTATACGTCTAAATTCCGCCTTTTTTCTTTCAATCTCATCATTCATACCCGAAGAATTACCAGCTTTGGTTAATCTAAATCTAACTAACTTGTGGTAAATCTAACCATGCTTTCTTCTTTGATTCAACTTCCACCCGTACCTCACCATCCCACCACAACGTATTACTTTTCCTTTCATTTGTTCTATTACTTACACCACATACTTCGGTGGCTGCATCCACCAAATCCTTCTAAATTTTATCCCACACAGTATTAAAATCTAAATCATTCATACACAACTCATTCAAACACCTAATATTTTCTTTCAGTCTACATTTATACTTCTCTTTCACATCTTCATCTTGTAACTTCTCTATTCTTATACGCTGAAACGCAGTGGTAGACACAGTTGTCCGCCAACGCTTGAAAAGATCCTTAATTCGACATAAGACCAAGTAATGATCCGACCCTACGTTGGACCCCCGCTGAACCTTTGTATCTACGACTGCGCTCCGCATTCTTTCATCCACAATTATGAAATCTATCATGCTTCTATCATCACCTCTTTCCCATGTATACATGTGAATCTTCTTATGACGAAAAAAAGTATTCGTCACAAAAAGATTCTTTTCCACACATACGGTGAGGAGGTCTTCACCATTCTCATTTATACTTTCATCACCAAACGTTCCCAATATCCTTTCATAACCAGACCTCTTCACCCCAACCCTTCCATTAAAGTCTCCTTACTTTATAATATTTTCATTTTCTTTACATTTTGTCAACACCATCCTCACCATGGCCCAAAACTGCTCTCGGATGTAAGTGGGCTTAGACATGTCTGGGCCGTACACCCCTAGCAGGAACAGCTTCTTTAAGCCCACTTTTATTCATATCCATAGCAGCCTCGGGCTTACACATTCATACTCTTTCACACTTTGACCCATTCCTTCTGAAAGGATAAAATCGACTCCATGGCATGCCCATTCGATTTCGTCTACACCAGACCAATACGCGGTATACGTGCCATGTGCAGTGGCATCCTTTCCTTTCGTTTCGCCTCATTGACACATAACACATCTATTCCTCTGTCATTCATCATTGCGCATACTTCATCCATCTTATCATTCATTGCTCCACATACATTCAGCGTAGCCAGACGGGCTTCCGCAATCCACTTTTCGCCCCTCCGGGAGACAGAACGTGACGGGTGGCGAACCTCGTCACCGGTTTTTCTCCCGGAGATTCTTCGCACCCCTGCCCCATTAAAGTGGCACCATTTCTTTTATTTTCTGACTTATGGTGCGCACAAGGGGTGGTGGTAGATTTTACGCCACTACCATAGGGCGAGGAGCCTAGTCTATTTTTTCGGCTTTATCGCTCGTTTAGCACCACCCGGGGGACACGTGTAGAGTGGGCCTAAGGTTAGGTGGTCGAAGCCTACGGCCTACTATTATACATATCTTTATTACAGATTTTGATTGATATTTGATATATTAGGTCTGCATATTTACTTCTTAAACGCCTTGTGGTAGTGTCTTGGTAGGTTTTATAAGGTTTAAACTATTTAAATAGAAAGAAAAGAAAGAAAGAACGAAGAAACACTTTTAAAGTAAAAGCAAAACGTTGAAGCTTTTTACAATCGATTTCCGATGTGTTGTCCCCTCTGATGACTAAGGTGGAATGCAACAGGCATTACTTTGATTATATTCTTCGTCTGATTAATCACACAATTCTTACCTATATTTGGCGCGAAGCAGTAGTGAATGCTTTGGCTGTGTTTTGGGCACACTGAAATGATCGGGAATAAGTAAATCCACATGCATGGTATAGCTAAATCATATTTTGTTATTTTTAAGTATTTTCCGTTCAACTTAATGCACTTTTCCATTCGTGCAAACCAATCATTAAAACAGTGATTCCAGTCTGAAGTTGACGTGGACAAAATGGCTGATTTGTACGTTTCGACAGCTGCTTCGGGGTCTTCAAACCGTTGACCGCGTAATGAATCTTTCATTCTGGGGAGTGTAAAAAAAATTCCTTCTTCCAAAAAATTATTTGTCTTAAACGCAATTAAATTAGTTTTATTCTATATCTCCCTTTTCACAAAAATTTATTACTTGTCGAACAATATTCAAATTAGCTAAGACAGAATTGACAGTTCACAGTATGCGCTGCATAGCTTCAGTATTTCCCAAGTTGTTTGACATTGAGCGTTTACCCACTTTAGGTTTTACTTTTGGTTATTACCTGAACTGAGGGGTTATTTGCATACCATTAAGATTTCAATAACCAATTTTTAAACTTATATCACTCTGTCTTGTCTCTCCTTTAAAATGGATGAACGCATTTTTCGAAATTTAACGAACAGATACAGTTAATTCCCAGGAAAAATCTAGACTATATTTTAGTGGAATAAGTTGTAGATGTTTTTGTACAAACTAAAAATTTATAAATTAAATGACCTTTGACTACCTTAAAATATAATAATCCACATTAATAGATCACACCGAGGCAAAACCGGAGGCTGCTACCATAATATAGCTACATATTGGGCTACCTTTTGCTAAAAGTAAATGTAATTACGTTTGATCATAAATTTAGATAACTTAGTTTACCTCGTAGCTTTAATCTTATTACATTAAATAGCATCTGAATACGAGTAGGTTTGAATAAGTGAGTGTTTTTGCTTAAATGAGTATTATGTACTTTTTAAAGTAATGGTAACCATGACAAAAGGATTATGCAGCTCATGGACGCATGCATCTAATCTGAATTTAGCATCAAAATGCAAATACGTTGTCACCGCTTAGAATTGTCACCTCTCAATATACAATGTATTGTTTTAAACCTAAGTGATTAGCAAACTTATATTAAACTTGATGGTTAGTGACTTCTGCAATCTATATCTATATCTAAAGACGCGTATTCATCTCTGAGTATAATAATAAAATGCTGCCCAGTGTGTAATGTCTCTAGTTCTGCGCAGTGCAGGCTATTTGGTGGCAAAAATGGAAGGAGGTTGGTATCTACCCACACGGCCCCCGAGGCAGAAAAAAGAGTTCTACCCATTTGGTAAAACAAATATGTCTCATTAAAAACAGGTCTTCGGATCCCGTCGCTCGCCATACGAAGCACAGCAGCTACGTGTTCTGGGCGAGCGTTGTTTTCCCCCAATCGAGCCGGCCTATTTGTATACTATTGTATACGGTGCAGCGTTTCTTTACTACTACTACTAAGTATTTTGGGGCTATAACATAACATAAGTGGTGTTAGCTTAAAGATTAAGCGCTTATTGTAAATATCTTAGAACGCAACCCGGATTCGATTCCCGCCGGCATCAATAAACTTAATTGAGATTTTATACCACGTGCTCGTCTGCGAAGAAAAATTTCTTAAAATAACCTGCAGGAATTAATTAAAATATTTCGAAGTCACTCACGAAGTCTTGCGAAGTTCGCCATTACGCATATGGGCCAACGTGTCGAACATTTTCTTGACACAGAAATGAGAGGAGGCCTGTGCCTTCATTTGTCAGTCCATAATATTATTTGCCAGGAAAACGCGTACATTGCTTGCGCCTTAAATAGGTTTTTATTACGCCAAGACAGTGAGACTTACGAGTACCATCTAGGGTTTCATCATCACTACCACCACCGCCAAGTAGGATTGTGGTTAACCACTAACTTCTAATAAGTAAAAAAGAACCTTAGACATTTCCCATCACAAGACTCTTTGATTTTTCCACTATATATCGGATCAGAAATAATAATTATTTTCGTATAAAGTAAAGTTAAATTATAGTTACAGCCTATATACGTCCCACTGCTGGGCACAGGCCTCCTCTCATTTCTTTATTGACATATTATATTTAGGGCAAGGAATAGTCCACCGCGCTGCCCCAACGCGTGTTGGCGAAGTTCACACGTCTTCGAAATATTTTTTTTCTTATTTCTCGGACATGCAGGTTCCTCACGATGTTTTCCTTCACCGCCAAGCACGTGGTAAATCAACACTTAAAATTGCAATTAACAACTTCATTGATGCCGGCGGGGATCGAACCCGGTTTGCTCGCGTATAGTGAAATTTACAGCGAGCGCTAACCATCTGAGCTACCACGGCTCACTATTTTCGTATACTAATTTGTTTTTTTTTGTTGCAATTCTAATTTTGTTTGAACCAATCATAAATTGGACGTTTAATAAAGGCTTTCACATGCTTCCCGCAGGGACAATCAAGGGTGTACAGCGATCTCTACACACGTGCCTGCCGTTAATTATGTAAGTGTATGTCTCACTGAACCGACACATGGAGTATGGCGCCAGTTTTATCGAAATGTCAAAGGATCAGTATAACTTTGGCTCTGTTTTCATAGCATAACGGTGACAAACGAGCACGCGGCCCACCAATTGGTACCTTGATACAGCGGTCGGTAGACACCTACATTTATCTATAATACAACCAATAAATTAATAATTACAATCATAATATAGCTGCAGCATGGCTCTATCACATTTAAAAACGTTACTACGTCCAAATAACATGCTTTCTGTGGTATTACTGCAAAATAGAGATACCGGGTGGGAAGTCGCTTTTTATACACTTCTATCATTCGTGTCCAAATTGCTTTATATTGGTATCCATTGTGACTTCTACTCACACTATTAGCTCTGCTTGTACATACATACACATCACTATTATAGAGTCAATTAAGATTCATCCCCACTCCTACACCCTTGATTGCCTCTGCAGCAGACAGGTGAGTAGCCGCCTTAAAAAGTAAAAGCTATCTACAAAAATATATAAGGAATAAAATAATATACCAAATTCTATGTTACCTTATCAAATCGACTGTAAAGCCAAATGAGTAAAGATCCCTACCTTAACTCTGTGGTAAAGCCCAACGCTTAGCGATTGAGGTATGCAATAATTTCCATATGGGCTCCAGAAGCCCTGAATTCGGAAGCTATGACATGATTTTTTAACAAAAGATTAATTTTTTTGACCCTATTGACTTCGGAAATATAAACAGCTCAAATAACAACTAGAATGAGGTAATAATTTCTAATATTATTAAATACAAGCGACCGGCCCTGGCTTCGCCTGGATAGCATTTATTAATGTGGAGTTGTTGAGATTTTTCATAGGTACTCAAAGACCATTTATTTTATTATTTTCTAGATTTGTCTAAAAAGTTCAAGATTTTTGGATAAAATATAAAAGTAGGTATAATCTAGATTCCTCCTGCGTTATTCTGTACGTAAAGTTTTATCACAATCGACTCAGCCATTCCGGACAGACATACAGGCAGATAATTTTTTATATGGTTATTTATGTTTTAATTGGATGCAAATAACCTCCCAAACCTAAAAGAAGTTATTTATTTCAATATTACAAAGAATTATATTTATATGTAATAATTATTGTTCACGCAATAATTAGAATTTTGCCTAAATAGTTTACATTAAACACTTCATACACCTCAAACCATTTGAACAAATATAGGGCAAAAATGAACATAAAATTATTTAGAACCTCCTTCTTTTCTTGAAGTCAGCAAAAAATTTACTGTAGCTAATAGAATAGAAATTTTCATGTTATCTTTCCTTTTGCTTTTTTTATATACAATATGTGATTGCCATTATCACTTTGCAGGAGGACTTCCACAAGCTGTACCAGACCTCTTGCACCTATGATGCTGCTTCCCGTCGCCAGTTTGGCAGTTGAGGATGTTAAAATTAATTAGCTAATATCAGAGTAAAAAAGTGGTGTCTTACATAGTTTGAAAATCAACTTCCTACCCTCCCTCCAATTGCGTACACTGTTCCTTTAACCCCAGTGGTAGTAATGCCGTGTTGTATATGGTGTTGCAATTAGTAGACACTCCTCGTACTGAATTTAATTAATTAACTTTAACATCTATAATGTATTTCGGCGAAGTAACGCCTAACTCTATTAATTGGCTTGAAAATTTCTTCTGACATATTATAGAAGATAGTTTTACAGTCATCTATTGCAGGTCACATCTTTCTAGCCTTTTCCATAGTCCCTAGTTTAATAAAGGCGATGGGTTTTTAGGAAGAACCCACAAATATTAGCTTAACTGTATGAGCTTTTTTGAATGTGAAGTAGTTTTATAATTCAATGTTCACCCATTTCAAGAAGTCTGAATAATCTTAAATTTTGTGAATGTATTAAAACCAATGAAAATAAAATATTTTTAACATGAAATGCGATGAAATGAGAAATATATATAACATGAGCATATTATTATTATTATGTTATACATATTTCTCTTATACATATCTTTATTACAGGGAGGTTGATATATTAGGTCTGCATATTTACTTCTTAAACGCCTTGTGGTAGTGTCTTGGTAGGTTTTATAAGGTTTAAACTATCTTAATAGAAAGAAAAGAAAGAAAGAACGAAGAAACACTTTTAAAGTAAAAGCAAAACGTTGAAGCTTTTTACTATCGATTTCCGATGTGTCCCCTCTGATGACTAAGGTGGAATGCAACAGGCATTACTTTGATTATATTCTTCGTCTGATTAATCACACCATTCTTACCTATATTTGGCGCGAAGCAGTAGTGAATGCCTTGGCTGTGTTTTGGGCACACTGAAATGATCGGGAATAAGTAAAACCACATGCATGGTATAGCTAAATCATATTTTGTTATTTTTAAGTATTTTTCGTTCAACTTAATGCACTTTTCCATTCGTGCAAACCAATCATTAAAACAGTGATTCCAGTCTGAAGTTGATGTGGACAAAATGGCTGATTTGTACGTTTCGACAGCTGCTTCGGGGTCTTCAAACCGTTGACCGCGTAATGAATCTTTCATTCTGGGGAATGTAAAAAAAAAATCCCTCTTCCAAAAAATTGTTTGTCTTCCGAGCCGTATGGGAGCTCGCATTATCGTAATGTAAGATGATGCGATTTCGGGTTATTTTTTTGGAGTTTGGCTATTATTTCTGGCAAAAAAACTGTGATATACCACTCAGCGGTAATCGTTATGCGTTCCTGTAAAGGAATTGTAGCAACATGCCCCTTTTTCGAGACAAACGTAGCGACTATTTTCTTTGACACGCTATGGGAGGGAACCACTTTCGTTGGTTTGACTTTGTCTTCGCAGACCTAAATTGCTGACTGATGTTTTCTTTCAGGTTCGTATGAATAAATGCATAATTCGTCACCTGAGACGATATTATAAACGGCATTTGACTTCTCTCCGTTGAAACGTTGCGGAGTATCCCGGCACCAATCTACACGAGCCGCTTTTTGCTCCTCGGAAAAATTGTGGGGAACCCAGCGGGAAACTAGTTTTCTTACACACAGCTCATTATGTAATATCGACTAAATTACAGTCATTCCGATACTAATAACAGCCCAAATCTGCTCGTATGTCACATGACGGTCATCTAATATAATAGTTCACACAGATACGATGTTTTCAGGCGTGACCACTGTTCTTGGTCGACCCGCAAACGAAACAGTGCTGAGCGACATACGACCGCGTCGGAACTCGGCATACTAGTGGTATATTGTCGTTTGATTCGGTGCTTCTGTGCATCTTGAGATAAGCCGCGACGAAAATTGTGATAATTTATGGCACGGAAATGTTCACTCGTGAGCTCCACTTCTGGTAAAGAAGTGTCAACTTTAAACCAAGATAGTTTTTATTTGTTTAAACATATTTTTAATTGTTCTGTTTAATTGTTAAAATTGAATACAAACGAATAAAAGTGCATTAAACTAATTATTATATAACTTGTTAAGAATAAATGTAGGTAACCTAAATTTAACTTCATTAAAGTGAACATAGCTTTGAGGGAACACTGGAACAAAACCAAATTTATATTGGAAACTACAGACGTTCAAAGAGAAAAGTGGAACTGGAGCTTGGAAATAAAGTTTGTTTAATACATTTTATAGCGTTGAAAACTTCTAAATGAAAAACGCGGTCAGAGATAACTATGACGGTTACATAAATCACTCATTTAAAAATTTCAATATGGTAAAGCAAATAATATGAGAACTTAGCATTGGAAATAAAATCTTAAATAATTGGCATTGCTTATGATAAGCTTTTATAATTCTAATGTAAATACAAGGATAAAGTCTTGAAAATATTTTATTTTCATTGGTTTTAATACATTCACAAAATTTAAGATTATTCAGACTTCTTGAAATGGGTGAACATTGAATTATAAAACTACTTCACATTCAAAAAAGCTCATACAGTTAAGCTAAAATTTGTGGGTTCTTCCTTAAAACCCATCGCCTTTATTAAACTAGGGACTATGGAAAAGGCTAGAAAGATATGACCGGCAATAGATGACTGTAAAACTATCTTCTATAATATGTGAGAAGAAATTTTCAAGCCAATTAATAGAGTCAGGCGTTACTTTGCCGAAATACATTAAAGATGTTAAAGTTAATTAATTAAATTCAGTACGAGGAGTCTACTAATTCCAACACCATATACAACACGGCATTACTACCACTGGGGTTAAAGGAACAGTGTACGCAATTGGAGGGAGGGTAGGAAGTTGATTTTCAAACCATGTAAGACACCACTTTTTTACTCTGATATTAGCTAATTAATTTTTTTAACATTCTCAACTGCCAAACTGGCGACGGGAAGCAGCATCATAGGTGCAAGAGGTCTGGTACAGCTTGTGGAAGTCCTCCTGCAAAGTGATAATGGCAATCACATATTGTATATAAAAAAGCAAAAGGAAAGATAACATGAAAATTTCAATTCTATTAGCTACAGTAAATTTTTTGTTGACTTCAAGAAAAGAAGGAGGTTCTAAATAATTTTATGTTCATTTTTGCCCTATATTTGTTCAAATGGTTTGAGGTGTATGAAGTGTTTAATGTAAACTATTTAGGCAAAATTCTAATTATTGCGTGAACAATAATTATTACATATATAAATATAATTCTTTGTAATATTGAAATAAATAACTTCTTTTAGGTTCGGGAGGTTATTTGCATCCAATTAAAACATAAATAACCATTTAAAAAACTATCTGCCTGTATGTCTGTCCGGAATGGCTGAGTCGATTGTGATAAAACTTTACGTACAGAATAACGCAGGAGGAATCTAGACTACCTACTTTTATATTTTATCCAAAAATCTTGAAGTTTTTGGACAAATCTAGAAAATAATAAAATAAATGGTCTTTGAGTACCTATGAAAAATCTCAACAACTCCACATTAATAAATGCTATCCAGGCGAAGCCAGGGCCGGTCGCTTGTATTTAATAATATTAGAAATTATTACCTCATTCTAGTTGTCATTTGAGCTGTTTATATTTCCGAAGTCAATAGGGTCAAAAAAATTAATCTTTTGTTAAAAAATCATGTCATAGCTTCTGAATTCAGGGCTTCTGGAGCTATTATATGGAAATTATTGCATACCTCAATCACTACGCGTTGGGTTTTACCACAGAGTTAAGGTAGGGATCTTTACTCATTTGGCTTTACAGTCGATTTGATAAGGTAACATAGAATTTGGTATATTATTTTATTCCTTATATATTTTTGTAGATAGCTTTTACTTTTTAAGGCGGCTACTCACCTGTCTGCTGCAGAGGCAATCAAGGGTGTAGGAGTGGGGATGAATCTTAATTGACTCTATAATAGTGATGTGTATGTATGTACAAGCAGAGCTAATAGTGTGAGTAGAAGTCACAATGGATACCAATATAAAGCAATTTGGACACGAATGATAGAAGTGTATAAAAAGCGACTTCCCACCCGGTATCTCTATTTTGCAGTAATACCACAGAAAGCATGTTATTTGGACGTAGTAACGTTTTTAAATGTGATAGAGCCATGCTGCAGCTATATTATGATTGTAATTATTAATTTATTGGTTGTATTATAGATAAATGTAGGTGTCTACCGACCGCTGTATCAAGGTACCAATTGGTGGGCCGCGTGCTCGTTTGTCACCGTTATGCTATGAAAACAGAGCCAAAGTTATACTGATCCTTTGACATTTCGATAAAACTGGCGCCATTCTCCATGTGTCGGTTCAGTGAGACATACACTTACATAATTAACGGCAGGCATGTGTGTAGAGATCGCTGTACACCCTTGATTTTTCCTGCGGCAAGCATGTGAGAGCCTTTGTTTAACGTCAAATTTAAATCTGGTTCAAGCAAAATAAGAATTGCAATAAAAAAAAATAACAAATTCGTATACGAAAATAATTATTATTTCTGATAGTGGAAAAATCAGAGTCTAGTGAAGGGAAATGTCTAAGATTCTTTTTTACTTATTAGAAGTTAGTGGTCAACCACAATTCCACTTGGCGGTGGTGGTAGTGATGATTAAATCCTAGATGGTACTCTTAAGTCTCACTGTCTTGGCGTAGTAAAAACCTATTTAAGGCGCAAGCAATGTACGCGTTTTCCTGCCAAATAATATTATGGAGTGACTGATAAAAGCATAGGCCTCCTCTCATTTCTGTTTCAAGAAAATGTCCGACACGTTGCCCATATACGTAATGGCGAACTTCGCAAGACTTCGTGAGTGACTTCGAAATATTTTTATTAATTCCTGCAGGTTATTTTAAGAAATTTTTCTTCACCGACGAGCACGTGGTATAAAATCTCAATTAAATTTATTGATGCCGGCGGGAATCGAATCCGGGTTGCGTTCTAAGAAATTTACAGTAAGCGCTTAATCTTTAAGCTACCACCACTTATGTGATATTATAGCCCCCAAAATACTTTATCGTAGTAAAGAAACGCTGCACCGTATAATACAAATAGGCTGGCTCGATTGGGGGAAAACAACGCTCGCCCAGAACACGTAGCTGCTGTGCTTCGTATGGCGAGCGACGGGATCCGAAGACCTGTTTTTAATGAGACATATTTCTTTTACCAAATGGTAGAACTTTTTTTCTGTCTCGGAGGCCGTCAGGGTAGATACCAACCTCCTTCCATTTTTGCTGTTAAATAGCCTGCACTGCGCAGAACTAGAGACATTACAGACTGGGGAGCATTTTATTTTTATACCCAGAGATGACAACGCGTCTGTAGCCGTTCTTTGTTTAAAATTAGCCGAAGGTATCCATGGATTGCAGTAGTCACTAACCGTCAAGTTTAATATAAGTTTGCTAATCACTTAGGTTTAAAAAATACATTATATATTTAGAGGTGACAATTCTAAGCGGTGACAACGTATTTGCATTTTGATGCTAAATTCGGGAAAGATGTATGCGTCCATGAGCTGCAGAATCCGTCTGTCATGGTTACCATTACTTTAAAAAAATACTAAACAAAAATAAAAAACAAAAATACTAAGTAATTTTACATTTACTTTTAGCAAAAAGAAGCCCAATATGTAGCTATATTATGGTAGCAGCCTGGCGACCCACTCCGGTTTTTCCTCGGTGTGATCTATTAATGTGGATAATTTAATTTTAAGATAGTCAAAGGTCATTTAATTTATAAATTTTTAGTTTGTACAAAAAAACAACTACAACTTATTCTACAAAAATATAGTCTGGATTTTTCCTGGGAATTAACTGTATCTGTTCGTTAAATTTAAAATGCGTTTATCCATTTTAAAGGAGAGACAATACAGAGTGATATAAGTTTAAAAATTGGTTATTGAAATCTTAATGGTATGCAATTAACCCCTCAGTTCAGGTACGTACCAAAAGTAAAACCTAAAGTGGTTAAACGCTCAATGTCAAACAACTTGGGAAATACTGAAGCTATGCAGCGCATACTGTGAACTGTCAATACTGTCTTAGCTAATTTGAATATTGTTCGACAAGTAATAAATTTGATGAAAAGGGAGATATAGAATAAAACTAATTTAATTGCGTTTAATTTTGAATTTTTCCATTTTTTTCATTCCCGACGTTTCAGAAAGTGATGACGAGGATTAAAAAGAAGGGTTTGACATTGGAATCTATCCATTCATTAAGTTTTAATACAAGAGATAGACGGATAAACAGATGTGTGAAAACTAGATGATGATATTTAATATAGAGAGATGCTTTTGTCCAAAGGTTATTTGTTCAAAATGCATGCTGATAATAGCGATAATATTTTGCAGTGTTGGATAACCAATAAAAAATTATTGGAACTCTTGAATCCTCAATATATAAAAGTGATACTAAAAGTTCGTAAAGTCGGCTGCAGCACAAAACTTTTTGATTAAACCCGGTGTAGGATATAATTCTTGCAATCAACTTGCTGATAGAAAAAGTTTTGAGTTTATGCTTGGCTCTGTCGTGAACTCGTGAAAAAATTTGTGAACTTAACTCTTTTAACGAATACTATAACATACCTATAATGGGAACGCTAAAAGCAGAGTAGGAAATAATAATAATATATCGAGTTTTTTGAAAAATTATTCAGCCAGGAGATTAATATTTAAAAGTTGAAGATACCCTCGTTAATTACTTTATATGATTATTGCAAGTAATGTTACTATGAAAAATTACTCCTTGTGTACATAAATTGTTAAATAAATAAATAAATTGCCTAAAATACAGTTGAACAAGTGTGTCCGAATCTAATTCTACGTAAGACGGATGTACTATGTTTGGAGCCATTTCTGAATTTAAAAAAAACATGGTTTGGAAGGGATGTCAGGTTGGAGCTCTTCATAATATTTACCGATAGACTTCAATGACTTTAAGTCATCAAACACCTCCATTTCCCCATAATCATCAGTACTTAATATTTAGTTTAGTTTAAGTTATTATTACCTAACTAAATAAAAAGGTAAAATCATTGAGTTACTTTATACATACTTTTTGATTCATACAAGTATCATCTTCAACGATAAGTTTATATTCAATTTTAGCCTATGAGTAAATTTTTAAATAAGGTTCGAAAAATCAGCCGTTAATGATACAGAGGTTAAAAATTAACTATACCAGTCTTTTTTTCGTAAATCTTGAATTTCTTGATAGTTGAAGATTTAAAATTATTTTTATTTACAGTTTGATTACTTTAAATGGTTCGTTATATATACTCATATTATAGAGAAATGTGGTAAATATACCATGTTTTTACAAAAACATTTACACCGGCAAAAATGGTTGAAGCTTTCATAATACTATGCACTCAGATGAAGTTTAAAAAGGTATATATTGCACCTAGAATAAGAAACTGTAATCAATTTTATAAATTTCTGTGAGTCGGAGAGTGTTGTCACATTTTTTAAATACACAGAAAATTGAGAAAAAAATACTATAAACATAAGAGTAATATGCGATGCGAATGCGAATGCAACCCTGTCTGTTTTAAAAAAATTTAACAATTTCACAATTCAGGAAGAGATGATGAATGATCATCTGTATATAATCGAAATGTCTTCTTGAATGATCGTCAAGTGAGCGTAGAAGCATCGAGAAAAAATACAATATATGTAATGTAAAACATGCTTGTTAAAAAAAATACTAAAAAACTTGTAAAAGAAACTAGTTGCAATAAAATAAACAGTGGTAGAGCCACGCGGCAGCTTTGTTGTTGCACGTATGGGCCGGCTCAAACCGGGGTGGTACCACGACCTCACAGAATACCGGCGTGAAGTGGAAGCTCTGCTTCCGCGTTTCGTCTGGTGAGTGCAGGTGGTCGGAGGCCCAAATCCCCCCCCCCCCATCAACATGTTAGCGGAATTAAATAATGATAGACTACCCCAGGAGGGTACCAGCACCCCTGGAGAATCCCTCGCTGAGCATCCACGACCATGTTTCTCCACTTCTGAGCGTGGGTGCTCAGGCTGCCCCGCGTATTCTGGGGGGGGGGGGGGCAAAATTCCGCTCAAGACTACAACTGCTCGGGGCAAACGGAGCAACAAGACCAAGGCGACCCCTGCCACGCTGTCCGTGAATTTCTGCAATATCAGGGGACTTCACTCTAACCTACACGCCGTCCACTACCATCTCGAGACGGCGAGGCCGGCTCTGCTCTTTCTGACCGAGACGCAGGTGTCCTCTCCGGCTGATGTCTCGTATCTCTCCTACCCGGGGTACAAACTGGAACACTCCTTTGTGCCTCGGGCTGGAGTTTGCGTTTACGTCAGAGAGGACATCTGTTCTCGACGCCTCGGCAGACTTGAAGATTCGGACCTGTCTATCCTTTGGCTACGCGTAGACAGCGACGACCATCCGCGCATCTACGGGTGCCTCTATAGGTCCCATAGCGGTAATGCCGACACAGACCGACTCTTCGACCACGTCCAAATGGCTGCAGATTCGTTGCTACAGCAGATCCCCTCCGCAGAGATCGTGATCCTCGGCGACTTTAACGCCCATCACGCCGAATGGCTTGGTTCAGGTTTAACCGATCATGCGGGGAGATCTGTTCATGATTTTGCCTTGGCATATGGTCTGACACAACTGGTTACTTCGCCTACGCGGATTCCAGATGTGGAAGATCATGCACCTTCCCTGTTGGACCTTCTGCTGACCTCTCACCCGGACGGATATCAGATTTCCGTCGACGCCCCTTTAGGCTCCTCGGACCATTGTCTGGTCCGGAGTGTTGTGCCACTCACGCTGAAATCGCGGTTGCATTCTGCAGGCTATCGCCGTGTTTGGCACTTTAGGTCAGCCGATTGGGATGGGATGCGGTCTTTCTTTGCATCCTACCCTTGGGGGCGGGTTTGCTTCTCGCCGGATGATCCTAACGTTGTTGCGGATTCTGTTACTGATGTGGTACTTCAGGGTATGGAACTTTTTATTCCTTCCTCTGTGGTGCCCATTGGAGGCAAATCTCAGCCATGGTTTGGTCGCTCCTGTAAAATAGCATCATGCTATAAGCAGGAGTGCTACCAAGCCTGAGTTGATGCATCAGCGTCCCGGGATGTAAACACCAGCGCTCTAAAAAAGAAGTACAATTCCGCCTCTAGGTCCTCCAAAAGAGTCATTGCCAAGGCAAAGTCAGAGCACATAGGCAGAATTGGCGAGAAACTAGTTCGCCTTCCTTCTGGAACCCGTGCATTCTGGTCTCTCGCCAAGGCTGTCCAGGGGAATTTCTGTCAGCCATCTCTTCCATCTCTGCACAGGGAGGACGACTCACTGGCCCATACTGCAAAGGAGAAAGCCGATCTTCTAGGCTCTTTCTTTGCGTCTAACTCGACTCTCGATGACGGGGGGAGTACGCCGCCGACCATCCCGCGGTGTGAGTGCTCCATGCCGGAAGTGCAGTTCACACAGCGCTCGGTTCGCAAAGCACTCCTCTCCCTGGACATCCACAAGTCGAGTGGGCCTGACGGAATCCCCCCAATTGTGCTGAGGACGTGTGCTCCAGAGTTGGCACCGGTTTTAACGCGTCTTTTCCGGTACTCCTACTCCCTAGGCGTAGTCCCAAAATCATGGAAGACGGCTTTCGTCCACCCGATCCCTAAAAAAGGCGACCGCTCAGACCCGTCCAACTACCGGCCAATCGCCATCACCTCCTTGTTCTCCAAAACAATGGAGTCCATTGTAAACTGTCAGCTCATGGTTTTCGCCGAAGGTTTAACAATGGATAAACAGTTACAATCTTTACAACTTATGATGTAAAAATTGTAACTGTTTATCCATTGTAAAACCTTCAAAAAAGTCTTTCTTTACAAGCATTTCGGTTTAGGAAAATAATATAAATATAATATTAACACTGAATTTCAGAAACTTTATCCAATGTTCGATAGCAGTAAATAATTAACATAAAATTTATGATGATGTCCCACTTTCTCAAAGGTTTCCTCGCTGAATTTCTATACTAAGTCTTTGGGCAAGAACAAATCCAGCCACTTTGTCACCAGAGGCAATGAAAAGTTATTTTTACCTGTATCTTAGTTTACCAATTGCAATATTATAAGGTTGATTGGTGGTTGGTTTTATTGTGATAAACATTATTATTGCTGTTTTCTACTAAACTGAGTTTTTTGTTAGGATTTTATAATTTAGTTATTATCAAATCCCATAATATTGAAGACTCGGTAGCACAGTGGCAAGTGTCACAGGTACAAGCAAACGTCTTTGTTCTGAATGTTTGCCCATGTTAAATTTATCGAAACGTTTTTCCGATACAGTAAAATATGTAATGTGATATTTAAAAAAATCTTTAATCGAAATTCGTTTATTGCATGCATTTGCCATTGATAATAGATTGCTTGATTTAATTTTGTTCCTTTTTAATTTATAAAACCGAAGCGATAATGGAGCTGAGAAGCCTCTGACTACTTCAACCCATGAACATATTATGCAACCAACATCAAACATAAAGGGAGAGGTTACAGATGCTTTGTCACATCTTAGGGCTAAGATTAAATGCCTCGTAGTCTTAAATTATAGTGGCTCTCTTTACTTTTTATACCGGAACATAGCAGTGCACGCACTGCTACTTGTTGGTAGAAATTTTCGAGAGGGTATTATGTACACAGATAGACGTAGAAAAGGGGTCTTAATTACGCAAAATTCCGCTGAAGACAAAAACTGCCCAGGACAAACTGAGCAAAGCGACTAAGGCGACTCTTAGCACGATTTAGAGAGATTTCTGCAACATCAAGAGGCTTTACTAGAACCTAAACGCTACCCACTGCCCTCTGGAGACGGTGAAACTGGCCTTGCTCTTTTTGACCGAAATGCAGGTGTCCTCTCCAGCTGATACTACGTATCTTTCCTACTCGGTGTACAAATTGGAACACTCCTTTGTTATCTCAAGCTGGGGTTGACGTATATGTCGGATAGGACATCTGTTCTCGACGTGCTGGCAGTTATCAAGGTTTGGAGCTGTCCATCCTTTGGCTACGCCTAGACAACGAAGACCATCTGCACATCTACAGGTACCTCTATAGATACTAATTGATCCCGAGTACGGCACCTTCTGGACGTATTAAATATTACGTCTAAAATATACATAAACACTCACGCCTGTCACCCAGAGGGTCTTGTCTTCCATTTGGCACGATCCTGACATACCTCTTTCACCTCTTTTACATCCATATATCTACGCATACATGCTCGTCGGTTAAGGGTACTTCTAACGTGGCCCATTTTCAAAATATTGTCAATTTGGTCGATAAACTTTTTTCTAGGGCGTCCCATCCCGACTCGGCCGTTCACATCTGCCATATAAATTTGCTTTGTCACTCTTTCCTCATTCATTCTTTCTACGTAACCAAACCACTGAAGCATTCCTTTCTTAATCCTGGTCACAACATCATCTTGCATACCACATTTATCTCTTATCACGCATTTTATAACCCTGTCATTCAGATTCAACCCTAGCATATTCCTTAAAGACCGCATTTCTACAGCATTTATTCTACTTTCGTGCTTCTTCTGCCACACCCAGCTTTCACTACCATACATTAAAGTAGGGACTAACACAGCATTATGAATTACCATACGTGCCTGTTTTGACACAATCTGGTTCATCATAATAGAGTGTAGTGCCCCATTCACTCTATTCCCTGCATTTACTCGTCGTTCTATATCCCTATCATATCTACCATCCCTGCTAAATACACATCCCAAATACACAAACTCATCCACTTGCTCAATTAACTCTCCTTCTATTCTTATTTCACATACCGTTTTGCTCTCTTCTCTTTCAAAAACCATCACTTTCGTCTTACATGTCTAAAAATTTATTTCATAATTTTTATGTTACGGGTAGTTTAAGTGTAAGTCAGTTAAACTTAAGTTTGGTTTTGAGTATAGGCTGTATAAGATAAATACGTATCAACAAAAACTGGTATAAATTACACGAATACAAAAAAAGTACTTATTCAATAAAATTTCGTGATTTAGTATTGGTAGCGATCGATTGGCATCGATACTGAAAGTCTTCATTTCATATTCTAAACCTTTAATTGAATTGAATCATCAGTTTACGCAATCATTAGGACTAAGTGACAATTAAGGAGATCCAAACCCCGTCGAGATTACTTTAGTATGGATAAATCGGGTCTATTACTTCGTAAGTACCGATTAGGCGCATTATCAAAGCGCGGCACTGTTTTTAATGTAATGAACGCGATAAAAATATTAAAGACCGAAAATTTTTCTTTATGTTTTAAATTACATACTAGGGGAGTGGTAGTGGCGATATTTTTTTTAAAGTAAACTGAACATCAAATTGTAATAAAGGTAATTTTTATTAGATATTCTATTTATTTTCATTTTTGAAGGACAAACCAAGAAAGGGGCAGCAGCGTCTTCTTAATAACCACTAGAAATAAAAACTGTGTTCCGCTTCCACTGTGTTCCAATCCATTTATCACGCACGGCAGTTATGTAAATAAGCGGCAAATTTCCCTCCTATGGGACAATTTATGCTCGTGTTCACCCATATCGGTGCTAAGTGTAATGGAATTAATTAAAGTAGTGTTGGGTTGAGAACCCCCCCCCCCCCCCGACAAGTTCCCGCCTTGTCGTGGTGGGGGCTTAGTAACCCTGGCTTGATCACCCGCGGTGAACAAAGAGGAACCCACTTGGCTGGGCCGTGGTGTAAGGCCAGCCCGAGATGGCGGTTCCGAATGAGCTTCCCACTCCGCCACCAAAGCCACCCACTCCAGATGCTATAGTATTCCTGGTGCGTCTCACCTGAGAAGGAGAAGAGGTGGGTGTAGTCCTCCTCTGAAGAGGGACTGCCATGGATAGCCAGCGTCGGTTAGGCCGTGTATGTGTGCGAAAGTTTTCCCGTGGCACTGTTAATATGCGGCAAAGGTGAAAACACCATAAGGTTTTAGTCGATGCGAGTCCGACATAACTCGTCTTAGTTTCCGCGAGGTATGCGTATGTATTTCCCCGTGTAATAAAAGGGTGATAGTGTACGCGGTAACCGAAGGGAGTGAGGTGTTCTTAAAACAGAAAAATACCATTCTATTTCATTTTTGTACACGAATCATAGCTATCTTAAAAAAACAACTTTAATTTAGTAATCAACTATTTTATAATGAGAGATTTTAGTATACTTATGAGCAAAGATTATCGTACACTAAGATGCTGAGAAACTTTAATGACCATTTTTAAATTAAAACTTGGTAGGCGCATTAAAAAAACATGATAACTTTTTTATATAAACGTAGTGGCAAAAGAACTAGCATGCCTCCTGACAGTAAGTGACTATGTACACCTGCAAATAACTTAATAACGCCTCCGTGGCCCAACACGGAATGCCTCACATCCTGTAAGCATGTAAACTAAACTCGGTCTCTATACTTTTCAAAATGCTGTTTAGCGGCCGACATAGTTAAGAGTAGTCTGTACTACCTTATAGATGGACTCTTAGGCAGAAAAAGCTCCTACTACCTACTAGTGAATTGTAAGATCATTACCGAATAAAACAACATAACGTAAATAAGTGTAATTATTGTTCAGTTATAATAGAGGCTTATGAATTACGGCTTATGATCAATATAAATTGTGGAAATTGCTCTTATAGAAATTATTGGATACTTCCCTTATTCTCACGGAATTGTCGTTAATTTTTGATAAGGGCTTTCCGAACGTTCAATATAATTATTTTCTTACTATTCCCGAAGCTGGCCGTAAAGAAAAGATTAAGGTTTATTTCTTTTCCGATGGCTTGTAGAATCAAAATAACTTCTGGACAATTTCTTTTTATCTAAAAGTTACCAGAAATTATAAGTGATATTAATAACATTACCATAATAACGAAATAAGTAAAATGAATAAAATAACTGAAGCGTACTCAATAATAATTAATTATGTGTTATAATTACGTTCTGTGAACCTACTTACTAGCACTAACAGTTTCAACATCTAGATAATGTTTAACCTTCGTGAGGTCATAATAATTTTACGAATTTTACCGTGCATTGGGTCAGATTTGATCCAGTAGTAGAATTAAATTGAAAAATTAACAAAAAATAAAGATGCAAATGTGTAATGGATTTATTTGACATATTATATTTATTTCTGCAGAATCATTATTAATTTTTATATATTTTTTTATAGGACAGGGTGACAAACGAGCACACAGTCCACCTGATGGTAAGTGGTTGCTGTGGCCCATAGACATCTACATCTATCCTCGATTACAAATCAAAATGCAGATGCGTTGTCATCCTTGAGGACTAAGATGAAATGCCTCGTTTCCAGTAAAAAGGGTTTCCGGTTCTCTACACTCACCATACGAAACACAGCAGCATTAAGCTACTATTTTACGCTAGTATTCTGTGAGAGCGTGATCCTTTCCCGGTCGAGCCGACCCATTCGTGCTATAAATATAATACTAATATAACTGCAGCATGGCTCTACCACGTGTAAAAATAAATTTCTAAATTTATTTTTATATTTTAATTTAATACATCTAATATAAAAATAATATAAAATATTGTTAGACATTTATATAAAAAGAGACTGAACAATATGTAAAAAAAATGTAAATGAAATTATATCTTATTACACTTGGTACATAGAACAACTGTATTCAAAGTTTTTTTTTATAAAAAAGCAAAACATGATGAATATAACGGTCTTCCCTTTGTTGCTACTATTTCTGGAGGTAATTCCAACTTATTCTTACGTATGGTTCCCACTACAGCGATACGTTTTCAAATGGTTTTTGTTCAAGTTGATATGCTGTAAAAAGTTATCCACCGTAAGATTATGCCCCTTCAGGTCGCGAGTTAAATCAAGGAATACAGGCATGTCTTGGCTTTTTCAGGCACCTCTTATTTCCTTTCCGTGTAGGGTTGAATATTCCTAACGTAACTTGAGGCAGAATCACATAGAACTCAAAATTTGATGCCACATTTAGCCGGTTTCGATGGCATGTACTGTCGAAAGGACATCATCTCCAATCATCTGAATGCCACAAACTGCTCATCTGCAGTAACGTTTTCTAAAGGATTATAAAAATTTGGTAAAAGGTCAACCCATTGATTCCACAGATTTCGAAATTAAGTAAACTTATCCAACAGTCGCCGTTAGGATCAAGTTTCTCTATTGTCAAACCTAATAAACCTTGATAATTTTTTGAAATATTTTTGTAGCATGACTGCCCCAAAAAAGGCCTACATTTCTTCTACTTTCTCACTATTCCCACAAAATAGTAAGCAACTGTGTACTAATATGGATAGGAGTTACACATGATTTTTACTAATAATAGGTGTGTAAGTGTTGTATAGTTATAAACTCGCTAAAACATAAATCATTGGAAACATTCATTGCGAACGTTTTAAAACTAAATTTTCAAATTTTAGAGACATATACTGCTTATAAGTCCGTAATAAACTTACTTATGAGTTTGTAATTAACACACTAATTATTCTCAAAATATTGTTAAATTTAATTTAGAAATAATCTAATGTATTTCATTCGATAAAAACTAAACATTATTTTTACAAAGCTTATATTTAGATATGAACGTACTTTTCATACAGTTTCTAAATCAAATGTCTATTTGATATTTGATTTTATAATTCGTTAGTAGCTAAGTATTTGTAAAAACATTGCTATAATCGTATTACTTTGACCTATAGTAATTACAACATATTTATTTCAAGAAAGTGATTTAACCATAGAGCGCAATCATATTCTTGTCAGTTGCATGGAGAAGGAACAAGATTTAAAAATGAAAAATATGATAGAAGCTCAGAAATTTATTTAAGAAAAACACAATTAAATTTAAAAATTAAGCAAACTATTAAAAAGGAAGAAACAAAACTTAACTAAAATTAAACTTATATCGGAACCTCTGCATCCAACGTTCGTTTAAAGAATAAGGGTGACAAATGAGCACACAATCCACATTTATCCTCGATTAAGAATCAAAATGCAGATGCGTTGTCACACCTGAGGACTAAGATGGAATGCCTCGTTTCCAGTAAAAAAGGGTCTTCGGATCTCACTCATAAGAAACACAGCAGTATTGAGCTGCTTATTTATTTATTGTGAGCCGACGCTCACGGGGAAAGATCGACATCTTTCCCCGTTCGAGCGACCAATTCGTGCTACAACCATAATATAGCTGTAACACAGCTCTACCACGTATAATTAAATCTCCGAAACACCTTTCAATTGTATTTCTTGTAACAATTAATGAGATTTGTTATAAAATTATTCCTTCGTAATACGAGGATTTCGCACTAGTGTAAACAAATAATTTGTCAAACCGTAGCCGTAATCTCTTTAATAGCGCCAAGCTCTTCTAAAGTACCGGGCATGGGTATAAGTTGTACAGCTTAATGGCTAAGGTCGTGAATATCTGTTACTTCATCTTAAAATTCCTGAAGTTCTGGAGACAGCTCACCACCACTGCCTCGTAGTTCCATGTCACGTTGAATTACCTCAACTATTTTTCTCACATATATTTTACTAAATCTATATTTTATTCGAAAATATTTTTCTTGTAGAGAAAAGGGATCGAAACGTTTCCTGTAAAATTTTCTCTTTATTGGCTGTTTCTAACGGTTCATTTCATCAAAAATATCGAAATACTGTAAAAAACCCATTATTTAAAAAAAAACGCCACACGTCAAATTGAGGTTATACACGTCTTCAACAAAGATCGAGAACTATAATCGAGAACATAAACAACTATATACATATACATATATATATACATATACATATATTTACAAAATATAATAATGATAAAACCTGCCAAATATTATTTTAAAGAACGTTAATTTTATCAATCCGAGTCAATGTTTCTAATCCCAGTATTTATTAGATTTATAGTGTTTTCCAGTCTTAAATAAACGTTAATTTAGAGAAGGTATAAAATATAAGATATTAGAGACATAAGACTTTTGAAAGTGAAACAGTTGTAAATTAAATAAATGATCAAAAGGTATTATAATAAAAGTACTGTAACTTTGACTTTTTGCCGTGACATAGGAAGGGAAAAAGATAAAAAGTAATACGGACACTCGGGCGCAGTGATAAGGTTTAATTTAGCTTGCTGATTTATCTAACTAATTATAATAATATAGGCAATTAAAACATCGGCAGGTAGTCAAAATCAAAGGAGTGCAACTCCTGTACGTAGTGCTAATATTTATTCTGTGGCTGAAACTGAATAATATAATATTAAACGTTATTTGATAGTTGTAACACAGAATAAATATGGTTGTGGGCTGTATGGCGTAATAATATATTACGTTATTTATTTTTTAAGGTCCGTTTAAGTTTTAAGAAATTAGTTTCCTCTAAGGGTGGAAAAATATATTTTCGATGTTACTATATAGCATTCTAGGTTAGTGTGAACTTGTAATATTTCTAATTAAAATACCCACATTTCAAAAAGAATATAGATGACTTAAATAAAAAATAATAAAAATAATTATCAAGAATCGCACATAGCTCTGAAGTCCGGGCATTAATTCTTCGATACACTATATCTTAGTAACGCCTTCAGCAGCTGCTTTATTTTTGTTTCCAAAGTCAATTTTTAAAATAAAAAAAAATATGTACAATTTAACATATGTATATAATTTTGAATGAGCAATTCGTATAATTATGATCGAACTTCGCTAGAGAAATAAGTTTGATCATATCCGGAATATCAAATTCTCATGCCTTGAATTTCCCCGACCTATTTTAAAATTAGTACAGTATACTCGAGAATGAAGTATCATCAAAGGTAAGTAATATTTCCAAAATTATATATAATAGAAACAACTTATTAAAGTAGTGTTACCGAGAACATTATCCAATTTGCGTGTTGTTCAAATATATTCGTGTATTCTGACGCTTTGATCTTATGGTTGAATTGATGAAAGCTCTTATTTAGATATCTCCCATTTAAAAGCATTTAATGTTTGTCTAGATAGAAGTATAGATATACTACGTATTATTAATACTTCTATCTTTGTGTTAGCGGTAAATCTCACTGGTGCGTATGGGTTCGGGTTTATTCCTAAAGCTACATGAACCATTGCTTTGGAATTTATTTTTCTTTGTTTATGTTATTATTTTTAATTATTTGATTATTGATTTTGTTATATAAACTATTATTAACATTTAAATTATCATTCAAACATCATCAAAGGTTACTACTTCCTTCAATTTTTGAATTCATGTTTGATAATTTAAATAGGTATTTAAACTGTTTATACTCTCTTTTAAATTTTAGTTGGCTGGTATTCTGTGAGAACATGGTCCATCCCGGTAGAATTAACCCATACATATTCAGCATGGCTCGGCCTCAGACTTGTGCATTTTTAAAAAGGTTTAACTTTGAAGAGGATATAATTTGTGTCGTGCAAAGGGTTGGCATGTTCTATCAATCCGTTCACAAAATTTTGGTAAAGTCAGAAAGAGAAAATAGGTGCTGTCACGAATATAAATATTAAAACTTTTAATCATTACAAAAAAAAATAAAGAAATGAATATAAATTTGGCCTCTCAGTATATTTACAAAAATTTAATGTTTCTACAACTTAGATTTATGCAAATAAAATCAAAAAACAAATATTTAAATAGTGATGTACATTGTATATTCTGTAAATAATAGAAACAAGCACAAGTTACAAGTAGTTATACCAGTAACCCGACTCCAAAAAGTCAGTAATTTAATCATGAGGCAACGTATATACCCTTAAAAATACCACTGAGTATGTATCTGAGTATGAGCTGATCGCTACCACGTTGTTCTAAATGTTTCAATATTAGATTTAACGATATATCATCTTAGAAATTAATGTTATATAAAATGTCCTACCGGGTTTCTTGCTGGTTCTTTCAAGGATAAAGGTATTTTCTAACCATTTGTATGAAAAATAGTATCAAAGGATTTCAATAAGTATTCTTGTTATCTAAATTGAATAAAAAATATTCTCTTCTATAAAATTTTTTAGCTGGCCTGGCAAACGTTTTTCTTCCCTCCCCGGTACGTGGCGTGATAAGTTTAACTTCCACAACGTACTCCTGGAGGCACCTGCACAACGTGCTCCTGGAGGCGCATGCACAATGGGCTCGTGGAGACACCTGCACATCCAGCCCTAGGTATGGCACCGCCCAACAGCATCGATTTAGCAGCGGTGGGTAAAGAGCTCTTCTCCCCTGCGGCTTCACTGCCACTACATTACAGTACAGTCCGCCAAATCACTTTGGAAGATACGACAAAGCCGGATTCCGTTTAGGTGGGAAACTTTAAACCAGCGGTCACCAAATGGCGGACCGTGGTCTGGATTCTTCTTCTTCTCTTCTCGGCAAATTTTTTCTAAAGTAACTGTATCCACAACTTGTCGCCGCTGCTGTTGATAAGAGAGCTGGTTCTTTCCTCGCTCAAAATCTAATTATAGCTATTCAGCATGGAAACGCAGCCAGCGTTTTTGGCACTATACCACGGGGAGCAGGACTTTTTGACTATTTAAATTTTTAGCTTTAGTTTTTCTATATTATAGTTTCTTTTTTTAATATATTATTTATAATTAGTATTAATTGTAAATATTTTAATTTTTAATAATATTAAAAGACATCAATATCACCAACGAAAACGAATCACTAACCCATATTCAGCGTCCCTTTTAAGAGCTAATATCAAGAAAAAGAGATTATCAACCTCATAATTTCACTCATTTCGCATCAATATTATTATATTTATTAAATAAAGCATACGAAACGTAATAAATCAAACATTTCTTCACAAAATCAACAGAACATGATTAAATAAATGCCAAGCAAGCCTTATGAAACAAAGCTTCATTATCTTAAAAATCTTTCAGCTCTCCGAAATACTTTAAATTTATTAGAGCAAACAAAGCTAATATATACGACAAAGATTATATACCCACACTCTTTGGAGAGGAAGTAAAAAATACATACAAGGAAAAACAAACACTGTAAACAAAACACGATTATTTGCTTCCTTGGACAAATTTCTATGAATAAATGAATCATTACTACATTCAAAATTTATTTGTAGAAAATAATTTTATCCTGAAACTGAAATTTTTATATTCTCGTATAAGTTATTGAATTTTTAGATCGCGCTTTGAGATGTGATGCCTCCAGCATATGTAATGACAGCGCACTTACCTACTCGCAGTCCACGACGGTACCCGCCTAGGTTAGTCGTTTATTTAATTCCGTTACCATGTTGATGGGGGTGAGGGAAATTGGGCGTTTTTGGAAAATCCACATTTCATCTGCTGAGTACAGGTGGCTCCAGCCTACGCGGATGCAGTGCTTCCACTTCACGCTGGTATTCTGTGAGGTCATGGTACCACCACGGCTCAAGCCGCCCCATACGTGCAACAGCATAAGCTGCCGCGTGGCTTTACTATTGTTAAAACACTGTTAAAACACCTGCCACAGGTAAGCATACAGTTAACGTTTCTTTTATTTTGTGATGATGATGTTATTTTGTGTTTTCAAGGTTTTGAATTTACTAATGAGCAAAATGTTGCTAAGTAAGCAATATAAAAATCAAAAGCAGACAGATAAAAATGTAAAAAACGGGGGCTCTTTCAGTTTCATCCAAGTTTCAAGCACTCTACTTGCAAAGTTGCCAAATTGTTTCGTCATTGCAAGCTATTGAGCTGCTGGCACACTTTTCGAAATCAGCCACTTCTATCTGCACTGTTTTTGCAAAGGTTTTATGATTTAGAGCAATATTATGGTTAGTATTATTTTTATTAGAGTTCCGATCTAGTAGAAGGCCTTTTAGCCTCATCTAATTTTTTTAAATTAGATGAGGCTAAAAGGTTGAAAAATATTGTAATATTTAGTACACTCTTTCGATACACGTACGAGAAACAGCAAAATTTTTTCACGAGTTCGAGCCATGCTGTAGCTATATTATGGTGTATATCTAACAATTGTGTTAAATTAGTTGATGTAACCTTTTAAAGTGTTATCTAAATTTTTATAAAGGATTCGTTACGTTTAAGAAAATAAAAAATCTGCTTAATTAAAAAAGGGCATTTTACGACAAAACATCTTAACTTACGACTTAAGTTGGAATTTGAAAATGTACACAAAGGCATTGTTAATTAGGCGAGTAACGAACTTCAGAGGAACAAATTCGGAATATTTAAACTTTGCATTCTGTCTACATTTAAAGCCTTTTATCACCAAAACTAAGTTACGATGGTCTTACTACAATGTTCGAAAACGTTTTAGATGTTTTAAAATACGAAAACATGTAACGATTTCTTAAATTTACGTGAACACCACACGTTAAATAACACTATATATGCGGATTTTGTCACATTTAAGTAACTAATTTCAACTTATTTTAATTCCCGACGTTTCGGGTACTTTACAGCACCAATGGTCACGGGGGGTGGGGGGGCTGAGACGTTTGACGTCCCAATATCATAGTTAGCCCGGCTACATTTAGTTTTTGAATATTAATTTTGGTCCGATCTACGCAGAACGAGCTTACAGTATCTTGAAGTTTTGCAATGGTATGCTTGGTTTGTATTTAATTTTACGATTATAGGATCTTTTAATTACCCGATTATAGGATCCCAAGCAAATGGCAGCACCCATCTATCTTCTCTATTAAAACTAGGATGTTTTTTAATTTCAATAGCCTCGCGTATTATCCTTGGAATCTAACTACTATATCTATCAGATATAGTATATGGGGAAAACATAGAGCGAGACAAAGTTAATAAAATGAAAATGTGCATCTACTTTATTAATTTGTTGCTAAAAGTCAAGAATTGCAAGAGTGAGTACTATATAGTCGGCCAGTAAAATCAAAAAGAGAAATGTATTAATCTACGGTACATATGAAGTAAAAAGTTGAAAAATTAAGTCACTATAGACAAATCATAAATAATATAAAAAAATATTTGATAAAAGCTCGTACATACTTTATAATATTGTCCAGTATTTAATTACAAATATACAAAATTTGACATACACAAAGTTCAAAAACTCTATTAAACTAAGTTTGTATAAAAAGTGTTATTATAATATTAAGAAATTTATGGATGATATTAACCCCTGGGAAGGATGATCGCTACCAAGCTATTTCTAATTTGTTTTGTGTTATTAATTGTAACGTACATGATTTTAAGTTATTATTTGAAAAAAAAAAATAGTCCCGCTGAGTTTCCTGCTGGTTCTTCCCAGTACAGAGGTGTTTTTTGCGAACCAGTGGTAAATAAAAAAGTAACTTTCAATAAGTATTGTATACAACCTATATTGAATAAAAAAGTTTCTGTTTCTGTTTTTGTTACAGGTGTGAGGCATTCCATTTTAGTATACAGAGGTTACGTCTGTACTTTATCTTCTTTGTTTTAAGAGGATTGTAAAGCTGCAATTTTTCATATAATAAGCGATTACGTCTTAGAGTAATTACTTACATACATATTCATATAGAGAACCTACAATTCTAAATTAATTTAGTCAATATACTTTTCTCGCTTTATCTCATTTAATTTTCAAATAAGTCAAAAATATTTTTTATATTTACTCAAATACTACACACTAAAATCCGTAAAAACTAGTATTATTTCAATGTGTAGTGTTCGCGTAAATATAAGTGATCATTATGTAAACCAGTACGGACTGGTAATTGCAAACAAAATACGCCGATTAGAAGATCTAAAGACCAAGCGCGCAAGATATCTAACAGCCTTAAATTTCTTGAAGAGATACCGAGACCATAATCTCATTCCTACGTGTGTCAAAATATCAACCAAAAAGGACATTCGAGGAAGCGCTAAGATCTTAAATCAGGCGAGTAAAAAGTTGTTACGGACGGTAATCCAACAAAAACTCTCCGGTCTATATGACATAAATAAATCCATAGACACATCACCCAGTGAGTTAAAGAAAGTTTTAACGACGTTTGATTATAATTTTTGCATGGAAACATTAAATAAACGCGAACTTTTACTTTACGTTACTTTACTATGTATCAAAAATCGATGTTGACAGCTATTGACTACAAATGTATTATACAGATCTTATCGCGTTAAAGTTAGTTGATTTTAATTCCCGACGTTTCGGGTGCTTTCCAGCACTCATGGTTATGGGGGAGTGAGATGATTGACGTACCAATGTCAGTGTTACCCGGAGTGCGTTCAGCTTTTAAAAGCTAGAAAGCACCCGCAATTCAGTTAAAATCAAGTAAATGAAATACGATAAAATATGTAAAAGTAGTTATATTAAATTATACATTTTTGACCTTACACTTGAATAATAATTTTTACAATGTCTAAAGACATAAGATGGCATTTCGACTTTTAATAAATTGTTTTATTGCACTTGACATAACTAGTAGCAGTGACACTAAATGGTATGTGACTGACTTGACTAAACTCCTGATAATTCTCTTTCAAATGCATGATAATTTAAGGCGCATATTATAAATCTACAAAGTGAGATATTTTTTTAAGTCAGAATAGAATATTACCCCATACCTAATTCACGCAAATCTGATGGTAACTGAGGAAAGAGTATATATGTCATCTATTTTCAGTATTCCTGATAATAATATATATTTTGATACATGCAGAAATGCCATTTCATTAATAATAAGTATGATGAGATGAAAGAAAAATTTGAAATATATGATAAAAGCCTAACGTCGGTAAATAGCTTGAGTAATGACGTACGTATACTAAAATCTTCACTGGAAAAGTTGGAGCAAGCAGCTCAGCAGCAGGAGTTGAAAATAATGTTAGAGACCATTGGGCACGGCGTTCCAATATTGAAATTTGTGGCATTCCCGAGAAGGAGAACGAAAATCTTTTCGAAATTATTGAGAATATATCGAAGCACGTTAATTTTTCTTTTACCAAATCGGATATTGATTTTATAACCCGCGTTGCACCATCTACCAAGGACTCCAAAAAACCTAAACCAAATATAGTGCGATTTATATCGAGGTATTATATTTTTATACGACGAGTAAATGCAGGGAATAGAGTGAATGGGGCACTACACTCTATTATGAAGAACCAGAATGTGTCAAAACAGGCACGTATGGTAATTCATAATGCTGTGTTAGTCCCTACTTTAATGTATGGTAGTGAAAGCTGGGTGTGGCAGAAGAAGCACGAAAGTAGAATAAATGCTGTAGAAATGCGGTCTTTAAGGAATATGCTAGGGTTGAATCTGAATGACAGGGTGAGAAATTGCGTGATAAGAGATAAATGTGGTATGCAAGATGATGTTGTGACCAGGATTAAGAAAGGAATGCTTCGGTGGTTTGGTCACGTAGAAAGAATGAATGAGGAAAGAGTGACAAAGCAAATTTATATGGCAGATGTGAATGGCCGAGTCGGAAAGGGACGCCCTAGAAAAAAGTTTATCGACCAAATTGGCGATATTTTGAAAATGGGCCACGTTAGAAGTACCCTTAACCGACGAGCATGTATGCGTAGATATATGGATGTAAAGGAGGCGAAAGAGGTATGTCAGAATCGTGCCAAATGGAAGTCCGTAGTCTCTGCCTACCCCTCTGGGTGACAGGCGTGAGTGTTTATGTATGTATGTATATTATATCGAGGTATAATAAAGATGACTTTCTGTGTAAGGCAAAGATACTTAAAAGCTTAAAAGCATGTGATCTTGGTTTTCCTGGTACTCAATTTTCGATATTTTTCAACGACCACTTGACCAGTTTAAATAAATCTTTATGGCACCACGTGAAAATTAAGGCGAAGGATAATATCTATAGATTTGTATGGGTCAAAAACTGTAGTACTATGGTTAGAAAATCTGAATGTAGTCCTATTTTACACATAAATAATATGACGGATTTATTCAAAATAAAATAGGTATTATTACATTAATTACTGTAATTAATTGTTATTTTAACTATAATATGATTATGATATGTTATTTACATTACTGTTGGTAGTTGTCCAATTTGTTTTAAATGTTATATATGATAAACTTATTTTTATTTTTATGGTTGTTCTCTTTTTCGTTTTAAACGTAATGTATGATAGGCTTATTTTCATTCTGCAGGAGACCTTTACATATTCGGTGATAGTTTTAAATTCATATTATTTAATTTATACAGTTACTACAACATTTAAATACATTTTTGTTTATACACTTCTTTCTAAAGTATGTACGACATATATATATTTACATCAGTATATAAATCGGTTCTAATTTAAAAATTTACTATCAACACGTAAGGGGTCTACGTACTAAGACTGACTTGCTTTTCAGAAAGGTCTTATGTCATGAATACGATATAATCTGTTTCACTGAAACTTGGTTACATTCGGGTATATTCGACTCAGAACTATTTGACGCACGGTATTACGTATATAGAAGCGATCGTAACTACAAAGTCAGAGGTGATACAATGGGTGAAGGAGCTCTGATTGCAATCAGATGTAAGATAAAGGTCACTAACGTTGAATGCATCCCGTCAATGGATTCAGCTGCTGACTTGGTTCGTGTTTCTATTTCATTTGAACGACATACACGATGCAACATATACTGTTGTTATTTTCCACAATGTCGAATTCATAAATATGTGTTGTCAAACTTTTATGAATATATCTCTGATGAAGTTCTCTCTTACCCTGATGATTACTTCATTACATTAGGAGATTTTAACATACCTAACGCAATTTGGTCAAAAAATAGTAATGCTGATGTGACCTTACATGGAGATTTTTCATCGGATACAGTTAATGAACTAGCAAATTTTCTTTCTTTTAATAATTTTAGTCAGTATAATATATTTAAAAATTTTAATGATCGTATTTTGGATCTCTTAATAGCCAACATTAATTACAAAGTCAGTTTAGTAACTACTCCAATAGTTTTAGAGGATTTGCACCATCCAGCTTTTGAGTTTGCAATTTTAAAATCACATGAGAAACTACTCGAGGCTCGGGCTCACACAGTCAAGTTATATAGAGATGCCGATAAAGAGGAAATAAACATAAATCTTTCGCAAATAGACTGGGAATCTAATTTGAGTGACGGTAATATCGATGTCTCTGTGTCGAATTTTTATAACATTTTAAATAATATAATAGAAAAACACGTACCTACTAAAACTATTAACATACATTACATAAACACTCACGCCTGTCACCCAGAGGGGTAGGCAGAGACTACAGACTTCCATTTGGTACGATCCTGACACACCTCTCTCGCCTCCTTCACATCCATACACCTACGCATACATGCTCGTCGGTTAAGGGTACTCCTAATTTGGCCTGTTTCCATTAAATCGCCAATTTGGTCGATAAATTTTCGCATAGGACGTCCCTTACCGACTCTGCCATTCACTTCTGCAACATAAATTTTCTTTGTCACTCTTTCCTCGTTCATTCTTTCCACATGACCAAACCACCGAAGCATTTCTTTCTTAATCCTGGTCACAACATCATCTTGCAAACCACACTGCTCTCTTATTACACAATTTCTTACCCTGTCATTCAGATTCAGCCCTAACATACTCCTTAACGACCGCATTTCTACTGCGTTTATTCTACTCTCGTGCTTCTTCGGCCACACCCAACTTTCACTACCATACGTTAAAGTAGGGACCAACACAGCATTGTGAATTGCCATACGTGCCTTCTTCGACACATTTTGACTCTTCACAATAGAGCGCAAGGCCCCATTTACTCTATTTTCCGCATTCACTCGTCGTTCTGTATCCTTATCATATCTCCCATCCCTGCTAAATACGCAGCCCAAATATACAAACTCATCTACTTGCTCGATCAACTCCCCTTCTATTCTTGTTTCACAAATCGTTTTACTTCCTTCTCTTTCAAAAACCATAACCTTCGTCTTACTTGCGTTCACTTTCATACCCCTTTCTTTTAATGATCCGTTCGTTAATGTAACCATCATTTGCAACTCGGCCGCCGACGACGCAAGAGTGACTTGATCATCGGCGTACAAAAGGCATTTGACGGTTAACTCATCCATTCTTTTTTTCTTCCAAACTTTCAAATTTTGCAAACAACTGTCCATAAATAGGTTGAACAGCCACGGGGAAGCCACACAGCACGACACTTTATGGATGTCAAACCAGTCCGAGTAGACCCCATTGATCCTAACACAAGCACTAGAGTCCCTATAAAGAGACTCCAATGCCCGTATCAAGCCAGCGCTCAACCCAAATGAGTTCAGTGTTTGCCATAGCAAATCCCTATCCACTCTGTCATAGGCCTTTTCCAAGTCCATGAACGCACAAAAAACCTTTTGGTTTTTGGCCAGAAACTTCTCCGCGATCATGCGCATGGAAAAGACTTGATCTGTACATCCCATTCCCTTTCTAAATCCCGCTTGCACATCCCAAATTTTTCCATCAGTTTCTTTCATGACCCTTTCAATCAGTACCTTAGCGTACGGTTTTCCCACAATGCTAAGAAGGCTGACGCCACTGTAGTTTTTACAGTCCTGCTGCGACCCTTTTCCCTTATATACTGGGACTATCACGGCTTTGCACCAGTCTACCGGTACCCGCTTCAGTTCCCAGCATAAATTAAACAAGGTGTGCAGCAGGCCTGCCACCACTTCCTCTCCAGCCCTTAGCATTTCGAGTTAAACTCTATCATATCCGGGCGCCTTACCCGCTTTCATGCTTTTCATTGCTTTCATTATTTCATCTATACTTATCTCGCTACCTCTTTCCTCTTCTTTCGGAGTTTCTACTTCACTTAGTACACATGTTGTCTCCTCACTCATAAACACGCTTTCAAAATAGTTTTTCCATCTCTTTAAACACAAAACTTCATCTTTGAATATCCCCTGGCAGTTCTTACCAGTTTCCAGAACATTTTAATATTTGCCTGGAAGTTATCCGATATTCTTCTATGATTCTTAACCGTTCTTTCTTGCTTTTCTTTCAACTACTTCTTTTACTGTTTTATTAAGATGTCTAAAGACAGCCTTTTTTCTTTCAATATCATCATTCGTACCGCTAGAATTACCAGCCTTTGTTGCTAGTAAATCTAGCCATGCTCTCTTCTTTGCTTCAATTTCCACTATTAAATTTAACACTAAGTACCCAATTTGGTATAATAGCGCATTGATTAAAATTGTAAATGAAAAATTAAAATTTCATCGCAAGTGGAAGGTGTATAAACAGGATAGTGATTACAAGTCTTTTGCCATACTAAGAGAGAGACAAAAATTAATGGAGGACGACTGTTATAACAAGTTTATCAATAATGCTGAATATAAGATTGGTATTAATAGTAAATTCTTTTGGTCTTTTGTAAAATCAAAACGAAAAAGTAATAATCTTCCTGACCTAATGTTTTTAAATGATAATACGACTTCAGATCCTGTGAAAATATGTGATTTATTCAATACTCATTTTAGCTCAGCTTTTAGTGTTAATAGTCCAAATCATAATACTCAGATTTCTAACTCCGCTCACTCGATTAGTATAAATTCGGTCACTTTTACAGTCCCTCAGGTTTCAATGTATTTAAAACGCTTAGATGTCAGTAAGGAACCAGGACCTGATGGCATTCCACCCTTGTTTTTACAAAGATGTTACCGTCAATTAGCTAAACCATTACCATTTTTGTTTAGAACTTCCATAAAGTTGGGTGAAATGCCTTTAGAGTGGAAAAAATCTTTCATAACTCCCATATTTAAAAGTGGTAATTGTAGTGTATTTCGTAAATAAGACACGTAATACTTGTAATGAGGGTACATTAAATATATAAGTGATTGATTGTAAAAGGCTCGTCGAACAGTCACGAATAAACCGTCAATCCGCTTACCCGTGTCTTATTTACGAAATACACTACAGGAATAAGCACGATATTTAAAATTACCGTCCAATTTCAAAATTAAGCTCGATTCCAAAACTATTTGAGAAAATTATTTATGACACACTCTCCCAAATAGCTCGACCAATTACAATTCCTGAACAAGGTTGACCACAAGCAACTCGTTAACAAACTTTCTCTGTATGGTATTGGTCCTTCCTTGATTGGATGGTTTAGATCTTATTTGGAGAAGAGATCTCAAATTGTAGTTGTTAATGGATTTGAATCCAAACAGTATCAAGCTCAATCTGGGGTGCCTCAAGGTTCGCATCTGGGCCCTCTATTATTCTTGGCTTATATTAACGACATCACTACTGTAATCAAAAATGTCGTTGCTCGTTATTTGCTGATGATTTAAAAATTTATAAACCAATAAAATCAGTGGACGATATAAATCTTATACAGGGAGATCTGAATAGAATATCCCATTGGTGTGACGTCAACAGTATGACTCTTAATGCTAACAAATGCTTCCATGTAAAATACACCGTACAAAAGTAAAACCGCTTGTCTCTAGTTATTAAATTGGTAATGTAGTTTTGCAAGAGATACCGGAGATTAAAGACTTAGGAGTAACTATTGACAGAAAGCTAACCTTTAAATCTCATATAAACACTATTGCTAAGAAAGCCGCGAAGTTCTTAGGATTTATTAAGCGCAATACAAAGCGATTTTCATTTGGGACTAAAATTATTTTATATAATGCTTTTGTAAGAAGTGTCCTTGAATTCGCTAGTGTCATATGGAATCCATCTTCTAGTGTGCACTCCCAACGCGTTGAAAGTATACAGCGAGCCTTTACTTGACATCTTGCCTTTCATGCCAGTGGTATCTCACATAGGCAGCCTTACTATCAGCGACTGGATAAGTTTAAAATGATGTCTCTCCGAAATAGACGAGTTATTCTAGATTCGTGTTTTCTACATAAAATAGTACATAATAAAGTTAAGTGCAGTGAACTCCTCAACCGCATTTCATTTGCTGTTCTGCGTAAATATCCTCGTTGTCGCATCCAAAAAACATTTCATATTCCTTTCGCGAAAACTCGTCTCGGGAGTCACGCTCCTATCGTGCGTATATGTGAAAAATATAACGAATATTTCAAAACCATACCTGGCATTGACGTATTTAATGACTCTTATATTGCATACAAAATTAAAATTACAAATCATTTATCATCTAGTTTCTGATACAAATTACATCTGCAATATAATATATCTTATACTTTAATTAAAAATATACATACTCCTGAAGAGAGTATAATATCCACCACATTCCCTTTTAAAAATTAAACCTGTTTTTTTATATTTAGTACTCCAAATTAACCCTACATTGCATGACTCAATCTGTGAATGTTATGTACACTTGTAATTGATATACATATCAGAGAGTATAGAAATGTGTATGTATTCGTGATTGTTATATTGTAAGTGTACTTGTTAAGTAAAATAAATAAAAATAAAATAACATGGTTTTATAGGTCGAAAGTCTACAGAAAGTAATCTTTGCGAGTTTCTTGATCACCTCTATATTGCAATGGATAGTGGACTGCAGGTAGATGCAGTGTACACCGATTTTACAAAAGCATTTGACAAAATTTCACATAGTATTCTGATACACAAATTAGATCAAATCGGTGTACATGGTGATTTACTTCGATGGATATCTTCTTATCTTAGAAATCGTAGTCAGGCAGTTGCAATAAAAGGACACTGTTCATCATTTCTCCCAGTTTGTTCAGGTGTTCCTCAGGGTTCGCATCTTGGTCCACTACTGTTTATAATATTTATAAATGATGTAATATCCTGCGTCCATAACTCCAAAATTCTCCTTTTTGCAGATGATATGAAAATTTTCAGATCTATTAAATCTATAGAAGACTGCAATCTACTTCAAGAGGATCTGTGTAGGCTTAGCTCATATTGCCAAGCAAATAATATTTACTTGAACATCAAGAAATGTAATATTATCTCATTTACTAGGAAAAAGAATCCAATCCTCTTTAACTATAAGCTCGACGATAATTTACTAAAGAGAGTAAATGAACTGCGTGATCTTGGTGTTCAGTTGGATAGTAAGTTGTTACTGAGATCACATATAATATAATAACTCAAAGAGCTTATAAAATGCTGGGTTTTGTGATGCGTGTCTCAAAAGATTTTAAAAACTCTACAACATTAATTATACTATTTAATACTCTAGTGCGATAGCGATATGATTCTTCCGTAGACTCCTTTATTGATAGCTTACACAGTTATACACTAGAAAAACGCCGTGATATAAGAGATCAAATGTTGTTGTACAAATTGCTACATAATATCGTCGACTCACCCCTACTTTTAAGCAAAGTGAATCTTGCGTGTCACCGGTTAGGTGCACGAAAAAAGCCTCTTTTTGCATTACGTAAAGTAAAAACGAAGTACGCTTCTAATAATTTTGTATCTCGTACATGTAAAAATTTTAACTTTAAACTAAAATTTTAACTGAACTAGATATTTTTCACCTTAAATATAATAGTTATAAAAAATATTGTAAAACTTAATTTATAATTGGTATCTTCGCTATAGGTCGTGTAAAATAGTTTGTAAGATTGAAAAGAAAAACTAACTGTTTAAATAAATCCATTTAGTTTTTCTTTTCAATCTTTAAACATATTGTGGTTGCAAGCTTTTAATGTGTTTTAGATATCTGTGGAAACTTCATTGGTTTTAGGATTACTTTTATATGTTTTATAATGAATTTTTTATTGTACTGTATGTTTCCCTGCAAAAGCAAATAAATAAATAAATAAATAAAAAAAATTAACTTAAAAACGTAAATGTCACTTTCAATTTTTGAGGCTCGCTATAGACCAATTTTTTTAGTATGGAAGATTGTCGTCTGTACGTTAGTACTCTTATTAGTTCGTGGCCAGAACCAAAAGCAACCATTGACAAACACAGATCATAGATTAATCGCGTTCTATAATCTGTCAATACAAACACTGGATGATGCAGCAATTAAGGTTTTATCCAAAGGCCTCAATTTCACTATAACACCACGCAGATTACCGTACGAAGAAATTATCTGTAGTGTCGACGACTGTTTATTTAAAAAATATATGCGAAAAGAAGATTTGGAGGCGAGACGTCAAGACATTTCGTCTATGTTACGTCGATGTTCAGTGCCTAAACCGAATCTTCCCAAAGACGAATTTACAGCGTTAAAGAACCTACGCAATAAACCAGAACTTACGATTCTCCACGCAGATAAGGGAAACGCCACGGTAGTCATGGATACGTCAAATTATAATTATAAAATACCAGAACTTTTGTCGGATGTAAGTACTTATAAAAAGGTTAAAACGACCCAACAAATAGCACATTGAAAACAACTAGTGACCTCATAAAGAAACACTCCGAAAAATTAAATCTGGATGTAAAATAGATAATACCTACGTGCGCCAAATCACCAAAGTTGTATAGGTTACCAAAAATACACAAGCTCAATGCTCCATTACGTCCCATAGTGAGCCAGATCGATTCACCAACTTACAGATTGGCTCAAAACTTATCGAAAATACTCTCGCCGCTCAGGGGCTCATATAAGAGCACACATAAAGGATTTCTCCATTTTGTCAGCGAGATTAAAGACCTACATCTGGCAGACAATGAAACTATGGTCAGTTTTGATGTGCAGTCATTGTTTACATACCTGTACCTGTTGAAGACTGCATCTCAATTGTAACTAGAAGGCTGAAAGAAACTAACACGCACGTAGAATATGCAGTATTACTCAGACACTGCCTTACATCTGGATACCTATTGTGGAAGGAGGAGTTCTACAAGCAAGTAGATGGTGTGGCGATGGGCTCACCTGTATCTCCCATTGTCGCCGACATATTCATCAAACACTTTGAGGAGAAAGTCCTGCTTACTTCTCCCATAAATCCAAGATTCTACAAGCGGTACGTAGACGACACTTTCACAATTGTACTAATTATTCTTCATTAACTCTATAAATTCTAAAATTCAGTTCACAATGGAGTTAGAGGCAAACAATTCTTTAGCTTTTCTAGTTGTGTTAGTTATTCGGAATCCTGACAAAATCTTGAGCCATACTGTGTATAGAAAAAAGACCCATACAGATAGATATTTAAATGGTGATTCTCATTACCATCCTTCACAGTTAGCTACCGTGGGTAAATCTCTGTTTCAGAAAGCACGAGGGATCTGTGACAGTAAGCACCTGGCTGCCGAACTCCACCATGTCAAGCATTTTTGCAAGACAACAAGCTTCAGATCCCACACCTACGTCACAGTGAACGAGTGAAGCCGGCCACAGTCGAGCGTTTACATGTTGTATTGCCATATGTTAGACGAGTTACTAACAAGATTGGCTACATCTTGAAGCGCGCTTCCATCAAAACATACTTTAAGCTGCCGAAGAAAATTGGTCAGTTTTTACCATCAGTCAAGTGTAATGTCCCTCTGCAAGATGTAGGAGTGTACAAGCTTGATTGTGAATGTAGTTTCTCCTACATAGGACAAAATAAAAGATCAATTAAAACTCGCGTTAAAGAACATATAGCTGATGTGAAGAATCTACGCTCCGGGAAGTCTGCAGTCTGTGAACACGTACAGGATCGCCCCCGTCACTACATCAGATTTGATAGACCACAAATCCTGGCTAAAGAACACCGATTCCTTCCAAGGATGATTCGCGAGGCTATTGATATCAAAAACATCCAAATTTCAATAGAGAAGATGGCTTATTATTTATTACTATACACTAATTAGTTGACGAAATGAAAAAATATTTTTTTGTTTTAAACGTAGACAGAGAAACTTATAGATAAATTGACACCTTCTTTCGCATTCGCACACGAAAAAATAGATTTATGTATACATCATGCATAGAAATGAGACAGAGTGGTGTGATTGTTTGTCCCTTTCTCTGTACCGGTTTTTTTTTGTTTAGCAAACTACACTTTGCGAAACAAACTTTGACAGTTTGTGGCGATCTAAAGAGTTTACAAGTTGGTTTATGTGAGAAAAAAAAAGGATTTTATGAGCTTAAGATTGGTGAATCTTGTTCAGTTCAGTTCATAGAACAATTAAAAACTTTAAAAATGATTAGATGTAGTGTCTTAGGATGTAAAAGTGATAGTGAACGTAAACTCACAATATACAACAACAACATCATTTCACTAGTAAGTATAGTACATTTTATCTGGTATTACGCATAAAAATACAATTGTTATTTTAAATTTTGTTACAAAACTATATGAATATACGTTTAAATTTTCAAATATGTTTAAAAGTGATAAAGATTATTGTATAACTTAAAACTACGTTATCGTCCTTTCTCACTCAAGGCCACGCTAATGATTAGTCTATTGGTTTCTCTGTCTACGGTTTAAAACAAAACCAAAGACAATATGCAATGAATAATAGAGTCAAAGATAAAGATATGCTCTTTTATTTTAAACTATAACCTGGTAATGTTTCTTAGAAAAAAAAAAGAAATCACTCTGAACTTTCGGAGTTCCACGTGTCGCATTGCAAAAGGTGCTCCGTCTTTTTTATAGAATTTTATATTTGTGTCTGGACTAAAAACAAAACTATTATACTTTTTTGTATTTTTGTAATATAGTAAACACGTAGTTATATAATTTGTGGCATAAAATGTGAAAAGTAAGTGCCAAAAGTACTTCGAAATCGAGTAGGCCCATTTTAGCGGTTGGGTCAAAAATGTGTTATTTTTCTAATTCTCATTTATTTTTAGTGTAAAATGTAATTAAAAAATAGTTTTATAACATATTTCAAATAAATTGATGTTGTATTTATTTCAAATTCACACAAAAATATATTTGAAATATTGTTCGAAATTTCATAGAGATAAAAATTATTTTTTTTAATTTTTATATTTTGGTATGAGTAATGAATAAAAACACATAAAACATAAAAACATACATATTTCCAAACATTTTCATATAAATTTCTCCAAAAAAAAAATGTGTAGAATTCAAATTAGTAGTAATTTTGGCACTAAAAGTGAAGTATCTACTACTACTATGCTATAAAGGGTAATTTATGAATTTTATTAAAATTTACAGCAACTAAAAATATTTTTTTTCGATAGTTTATACATTCAACAAGAATTCCTGTAAGTTTTATCCATAAATATTGTCTCAAAGTGAAAATATATCAAAATTTGCAAGTTAGCAAAAAAGGTCTACTATAGTTCATAAAAGATAGCTTGATATCTGCGACAGCTGTCAGTAAAAATCACGCCTATGAAGTCCTGAATTTCTTAGTAGTACAGACTGTACCTGTCAGTGAGTTGACAGGTACTGTCTGTACTATTAAGAAATTCAGGAATTCATAGGCGTGATTTTTACTGACAGCTGTCGCAGAGATCAAGCTATATTTTATGAACTATGCTACCGTACGTGCGTACGTTTTTATTTTAAAGAAATATTGCATACTATATAAGTTAAAAGCATCAAAATATCTACATTTTTGACTTAAAAATTTCCTTTTTTATCTTTTTAATAAAATTAAACTATATTAATAATAATAAACAAACGTACAGACCTAGACTAATGTAAACTGAATCTCAAGATACGAAATTGTCTTATTTTTAAGGTTTAGGAGGGTAAAAACGTTATCGTCAGAAACAATGTTTTAAAAAGGAAATGCACTCAATGGCATCCATGACTTGCAACCCTCTATATCGCATGGTACGGCGATAAGTAGCGAACGGTACGAAACAGATAGCATTTCTGAAATCACCAACTTTCACAGCGTATTGGCACTTCACAATCTTCTTAAGTTAGTTACAGGTGTTAACTGCAATCATGAAATAACACTGCAAGCTGATAAAAAAAGCTTCTTTTCAAAGCAATTTGTTTTCATTCCCTTTAAATACTTAGAGATGGAATTCAAAATCTTTTAAGATTAGGAACAAAGCGTAATTCAGCCAACAAAAGAGCTTGCAATTAGACGAGTTTCAAACAGAAAAGAAATCAATTAGGATAAAAGCCCTTGTTTGCATCCTTAACACCAGCAGTGTCCGGATCCTCTGTGTTATTTGGACTAGCCTATTGCTGATTCGAATTGTAATTACGTGCTTAATATAAAATAACGTTTGTTTTGAAATATTTTATTAAAAAATGCTGTAAATTACAATATAATGTAATTGAGCTGAGTAAGCGTAAGGAAACTTGCATGCCTAGGAATTAAAAAAAATCGAGGACGTGTTAAATCCACCAACATAACATTACATCTTACCTTACTTTTTTATCTTTACGTAACGTAATATATCTGTGTAATAGCAGCGTAAGAATATCCACTAAGTACCCCATATCGTCCCGTGGGTGTCGTAAGGGGCGACAGAGCTAAACAAGGCAGTAGCGTTTTCCTAATAACGGCTAAAGAACATATAGAATGTATATATATATATATATATATATATATATATATATATATATGTATAATAATAGTAATGTCCTCCAGACTGAATTTCGGCCACGGCGGCCTGCCTCAACGGAGGCTAGCCATCGGCGCAGGACAAGATTAACCGCCAACTTCCTGCCTCTGGGCAGCTACTGAGAATTTCTTGACAGAAAAACTCAATGATTGATTTTTTGGCCCGACCCGAGATTTGAACCCAGGACCTCACGATTACTCTTATAGTTCTATGGGAATATTATCCGTCACAATCGAATAATATCAAGTGGAGGAGCAACGGCTTTACGAACTTTCCGAGACACGGAAGTTATACACCACCAATTTTCTGACTTCAGGCTGCTACTTATAATTTTTTGACAGAGGAACCCAATCACTGATTTTGAGCCAACCCGGGATTGAAACCCGGGACCAACAACCGCGTTTACGCCCACCAGGTGAACGAAGCAGTCAAATTATGTACAAAAAACGCCTCTAAGCTGCTTGTACATATCGAACATATAATAATTGTTATTTTTTATATAAAAGATCAAAAGGCTTCCGTAGTTCATATACAGACATTCATACGTTGTATAGCTGTATATAAATATATGTATAAAGTGTGGTGTGAATTATTGTATATGTTGTATACATGTACAACAATTCACACCATACTTTTCGCAATTGTCGAGGCGAATGAATTCGTAAATTTTTCTCTCTAAATAACCTAAAAGAAGCCCTTTTATTTGATATAAATTTTATACGATTTCAATATGACATCTTGGTAAGGTGCAGGTTAAATGGAGATTTTTATCTCGATAATTATTATAGTTCGTGTTTGTTTTCTCAAATCCCTTGTCGATATGACCAATTTTAATAAAAAAAGATTTGTTCCTTTTTTATGTTTGTTCTCAATGATTTAATTTGAGTAAATTTAGTGAGGTTCAAAACATTAAAAATTATTCGTTGCAAGGTCGCTTTATCTGAAAAATCCACCTCTGAAATAATGTAGCATACGGCGCAAATTAAATATAGAATACTAGTTTTTTTCTCTGAAAAAAAAGTCGCGTTTAAAATGGCTGGTTTTTGTGATGCCAATAGTACCCTAGACATCTACTTTATTTACAAAGGCAGACTACTAAATGAAAGTTTTATATTTGCTCTACACACTTTGAATTGTAAAGGAAATGTGAGAGGCAACTGAAATAGCTCGTCAAGTATTATCTTTCAACTTTGAGGTGTGCGAGTCCATAACAACATTCGTGTTGTTTGGGATTAGTTAATCAACACAGGTCGCTCGCCCTAATACAATATGCGGTTCGGTCGAATTGTTTTTATCACTGAGCTATAGTTTTTATATACCAATTTGTAGTTAAAATGGCAAAGGCATATAGTCTATACAACTACATATACCTCTCGTGCATATAATCAATTTTGAGATTATGCTTTCTGATATATTTGTTTATTGTGACCTTTATTATAATATAGTTTAATATTAAAATTGCATCAAATGTAATGACAGAATTACCTGGCTTCCCACAAGAAACAAGGATATTTGCTCAAGTTCAGTAAGTACGGAAATCAGTGCCGACGGTCTTATTTATACGTTATGTCAATTCTGAAACAAAAATATTCCCATAGTAGCTATCTGTGAAGTATGATGGTGATTCGCCGTTTAAATATCAGTCAGTTCGTGTTTTAAGGTCTAATTTTATCGAAATAACACTTTGCGTATTTTAAGTTTAATACCGCTTATTGCGTAGTGGCATGAGAAACAACAAGTATTATTTTTAATCATTTATAAAAAAAATAATAATTTTTCATTTAATTCTCAGCTATGTTTAAAATTTCATGTATCTTAACGGGAATTCAGTTTATAATCAATTATAAATTCTATCTGAACAGACATACGGGTACACAAAAGCGAATTAACAAAAACGTGGTAAAAAACTTTCTATTTTTTTTTTTGGTATTCGGTGTATTTTTAGTTACATTTCTATTATAAACAACGAATGTGATTTATTGATCGAACAATTTAGTTTTACTCGTTAAGGCTAAGCGCTCGCTGTAAGTTTTCCTTAAAATACGACCAAATCAACAATCTCTTTTTATATAGAAGAGGGGGCAAACGAGCATGCGGATATATGATATATCAAAAATCTGTTATATGATTTATCATATATTTAGTGAACGGAATTATAAGTTTGTAATATGATTTTATTTTAATAACAGAATAAAAGTATATCAAATACTGGTATTTCTTTCTATAATACGATTTATTTTGTAAATCGAAACATTTATTAATTTCCTGTTATTGGGATTCTGAAAAAATCATCGTCATCGTCATACCTGTAATTCTGGAGGAGGTAGGCAGAGTCCAAAGGGAAAAAAACTACTCGCACCACGTTTTCACAAAAATATTAATTTACTATTATTAACAAAACCTAGCGCTTAAACTTATTACGTCAGATGTAAATAATAGAACGCAAACAGTTTTTATTGATGGGAGCTTCGATCAACAATACCATCTAGATAACGGGTCACGTACAAAATCATAGCTAAATGCTGTCCGCATGAATAAAAATTATGAAAAGACATAAATTATATATCATTTAGTGTGAAATCAACCTTAAGTTGTAACAAATAAAGTTCTTTTTCCCGTTATTGCCTTGCGAGCTACACTCTCACGTGCAATGCAAGAGCTCATGTCTAATGTGCGCTCTTATTTACTGAGATGGATTTCTTGCGCCGAGCGAAGACCGAACCGTATTTTTGATCGAAGGATGGGAGTAATCCTTCCGGATCGGTAGTATCTATGGGTGTTCCTCAAAACTCAATTATTGGCCCTTTTCTTTCTTATTTTATATTAGTGACTTTACTCGGTAGGGAGTAACCGCGACATCCATTCAATCGTAAAAACGCCGGGATGGCGAGCACCGGACAGTCCAAACACGCACTGCAGCTGTTGTATTTGTGTTTATGGAAAGGCTTGTTGATAGAAAAAGCCAGAAAACTAAAAATTTTAATCAGTAATTCATTGACGAAATTGAAGAAGTCGTCAATTAAATCGGGCCAATTCAGTGATAGTTTATTTTATCTCGTATTTAGTGTTTTCTTGTTTATTATTGCTGAAAATATCAGAATATCAAAAAAATGTTGATTATCTTTATTATTTGCACTTAGTTTTGTGTGATTTCATTCAATGTTTTCCGAATTTAATGATTTTTAATTTTTTAAAGAAAATTGGGTACCCTCATACTTAAACAAGTTTATTACTTCGCTTGTAGCACTTATGTTATATTATGATATAAACTTAGGTAGGAAAATCGGTTTTATTATAGCTAGCAAACTTAGTTCTTCAGCATATGCTGTAAAAAAGATTAGAGACCTTAAATGTGTTGAAATAAGAATTAAGGAAAACTACACATTAGAAAAACCATTAATGCGGATTTTATCACGTTTAATTAACTTATTTTTAATTTCCGACGTTTCGGGTGCTTAACAGTACCCATGATCATGGGGTGATTGAGATGTTTGGCGTCCTAGTTAGCCCGGCTAATTTCAATTTATTTCTTACGTAGGAAAAACAAAAATAATCCGATTGATCATGGACGGCGGTAGTCACTTAACATCAGGTGAGCCGCATGCTCGTTTGCCCCCTCCTCTATAAAAAAATACAGCTATATGTTCTCTCACGCGGGTTTTTATAGTAATCTATAAAAACCCGCGTGAAAGAACACATAATTGATGTGAAACACCGACACTTCGGGAAGTATGCAGTCTTGAACATGTACAAGATCGTCCCCACCATTAAATCAGATTTAATAAACCTCAAATCAAAGTAAAAAAATAGCTATCCTCTCGTCTGTCCAAACGCCATATTCTGGCGTCTCAAATAATATGCGCATCTGTCAAACGCCATAATATGGGGTCGAGTGATAGCAAACTATTTGTAACATATATATATATATATAATATATATAACATACATATATGTAACGTATATATCTGCATGATTGATTTTGTCTAAATTTGATTTAATAATGTGTTTTTTTATGTTAATAAATGTGTTTTTTTTTGTGAACTTCCTTATTTTTTGTCCCGATGTTGAGTAGAGCTAAGTGAGGCCTTTCTCGATCTTGTCGTAAACGAAAAATTTATTAAAAATTTTATAATTAAATATGCTTTGGACGTACAAGTAAAACAAATAGTACTTGGAATAAAGGCTTTAATTTACATATAATTATTACACCTTAGTAGAAAATTGGGGAATAAGCTCTTTTCTTACTTTTATCTCTCTTAGTATCACTTTCGAAGTAAACCTGTATTCAAGGTATACATAATCTGATAGCTTATTTGATAAAGTTTCCATTTATATGATTTTAATATACCTTTCATACAAAATGTCTTGGAAATAGTCATTTTAATGAACAGCAAGAAGTAGTCTGGAAGTACTTCGGGAAGTGGTCGACATATGCGCCATATTGGCCAAAATGACCCCTCCATAGCATAATGTCAAATAGAATCTTGCTATTGGGTATTGCGACTGACATTGAAACTATCTATGTTTTGCAAAAGAGATTCATAAGAGTAATTTCTAACCTAAGTTGTTTTATTGTAAATAGTGATGTATATTCTGTAAATACTTGGAACAAGTACGAGTTAGTTATGCTGGTTACTCGACTCCAAAGAGTCAGAAAATATGCAGGTATCTATGAAAAAGTTCAAAATATTTATTAAGCAAAAATTGTTTAGTAAGTTTTATTATACCACCAAAGACTACACATAACCACCAAAAACAACAAAAAAACAAAACCTTTGGAATGAGGTAGTTGCTACCATATTGTTTTTAATGTTTTCATGACAATGAAAACAAAACATGAAAAGTGTTCGAAATGTTACGATTATATTGTAAATTGTGCTTTAAAAATGTCCCGCTGGGTTTCTTGCTGTTTCTTCCCAGGACAACAGTAAAGTAAAATTGTTCTATGTTATTTTTTTTTAACCTATTTATGTAACATATGAAACAAAAGAAGAATCATATAATGTCGTAAAGAAATTTCACTTTGACATATTACATTTTCATTTCACACAATTACATATTAAATTAGCGTTTTGTCGTACTGACCACTTTGATCTGAAATATCTCCTCTTCAGTAAGGAATTCCAAATTCAAATTTGTAAATTCATTTAGCTGGTTTATTTGAGTTTTGAAAACAGTTATTCGTTTGTTTTTTCTTCATTATTTTTTTCTTGGCGTCGCTTATTACCGCACAATTGAAAACATAAAATATCGGTATATTTACGAGTACGAGTTCTACCGTGACACCACTGCTCAGAAAGAGCTCGAAGGATTAATGATGTGTACGGCGCTGGTATCGCAAAAGAAAGCACGGTAAGTTTTTGGTTTTAACTTTTTCGTTCTGGAAATTTCGACCTTCAGAACCAACCCCGTGGACGACCGGAGACCAAAGTAGAAAATGAAGAATTAAAGGATATTGTGAAAGCTGATCCATCACAAAGCACTTCAGAAATAGCTGCAGGCATCAGAGTAAGTAATTAAACTGTATTAATCCACTTGAAGCAAATCGGGAAAGTAAAATAAAGAACCAGAACGATGGGTACCTCATGAATTGAGTGAATCGAACTTGCAAACACGCGTCGACTCCTGTGTTACTTTGCTCAATCGACACAAAAATGAAGGGCTTTTAAATCGAATCATTACTAATGATAAAAAATGGATACTGGATGATAATCGGAAGCGCTCGTCGTAACGGCTGAACCCTGGAGACCCAGCCAAATCCTACCCTAAACGAAAATTGACTCAGAAAAGTAAAGTAATGGGATCAATGAACTACTTATAAGACGGCAAAAGTACATAGATAGCAACGGTGCATACTTTGATTAATTAATTATATTTTACAAAAATAAAAATTGATTTTATATTCCTCCCGTATAAAACGCCATTTTCATATGTAAGGGCCTATTATACATATGCTGTTTATATTGTAGGCTTTCTTTCTGTTTGTAAAATTACAATAACAATTGGTTTAGCTATTTCGAAGATCATCCCACAGAGACCGGCAAAAATTAAAAAAAATAGTTGTTTATGTTTAAATAACATTAAAATAATTTCATGAGCTTAATAGAAGCTATTTCAATATAACAGACAGACAATTCAATTTTATTTATATGTATAGATATGAAGTAGGTATTAATCATAATCCATCAGCGAGTGCTATCAATTAAATAGATCCTTTTGTTCGAGATTTTCGGTGCCATTTATCATTTCTGGTCAAGATGTGCCTTGTCATGTTCGCCTTACATCAATTAACTGTGACCCAGTTAGTCGTGCTATAATTTTTGAATTGGGTCATAATTAATGGTTCAATAATTATTTTTGCTACAATGATCAATAATGATATTTTGTGTTCACTAGTTGTCCTTAAAAATACAATACATACCCATTGTAAGAAAAAAAATGCCTTTTGGCCACCGACAAATTGTGCTGTGATGGTGTTTTTAGCTTTTTCATTGTCATCTTTAACGACAATTTGGAGACGTATTGAGTAATAATAAAAGTACCTAAAATAAAGTTAAATTACAATGCTACTATAGCTATACGACATGAATTAAAAAAATGAGAAACAACCAGAATAAGGAACAGCTACCCTAACCCATACCTTACTGAACAATTTTAGAATCTTAACGAAAAACCGTTGGATCCAGTCTTCAATCCCTGTGTGTTATTTAATATATAGTAAGACATTTTATACCGTGTCGTGTAGTGTTGACGGGAATCTATTACCCCATGTCACCCGTGGGATGTTTCCGTAAGAAGCGACAAACGGAAACTAAAATAGAACATAGGTAAAAGCACCTTTCTAATTATAAATTAAAATATTTAAAAAAATACTTCTGTTGCTAATCCGTCCGCTAACCGTGATAACCATTGCAAAGGCCGTCTTGGTTGCCACACGTGATAGATGGGTCGGCAGCAGGAGTTTTTTTTATTTTCTAGTTGTTATTAGCTAAATGCTGCTTTCCATCTTTTTTACCTCTGTGTTGTTTCACTCTGTCACATCATACGACACACGGAAAAATATAAGGTAGTGGATATTTATACACTGCCACTACACGTTACTCACAATTAATGATATATAAATTAGTACGCAACGAGAATATCAGCAGAAGAACTAAAACCTAGCTCAACGGATTAGTAAGCTGAAGGGGCAATGATCAGACTACATAGCCAAAAGAAAACTAATGGGGAAGAAAGGTCCTCAAGTTGCAGTTTTGTGCTTATAGATGCAGTGTTGGGCTACTCCCTTCTAGATGGAGGTTACAGTGGATGGATGCGGGATGTTCAGCAGTGGACTTGTGAATGGCTGTAGTGGTAGTAATAATTTTTTTTAAATAATTTGAAATTGTAGTCAAAGCATTCTTGCTGTATAATAACATTTATTAATTTAAAAAAAATATTAGGAATGATTTTTGAATGTAATATTTCTAAATAATTTAGTATATGGTTATAAATTTTAATTGACTCAGTGTTGGCTAGACAATTTTGTACGTGGTAGAGCCATGCTGTAGTTACATTGCAGTTGTAACACGAATGAGTCGGCTCGACCGGGGAAAGAACACGCACTTACAGAATTATCATCATCATTACAGCCTTTCACAAGTCCACTGCTTAACATAGGCCTCCCCCAAGGAATGCCACAAAGCTTGATTCTGATCCTCCTGTATCCATTGAATTCCTGCATATCCTACCAGTTCATCACTCCATCTAGTAGAGAGTTGTCCTAGACTTATTGATACGAGCCTATATTGATACGAGGCTGCCAAACGAGAACCTATTTTCCCCATCGTTCGTTGGTTCTTCGAGCTATTTGGCCGGTCCATTGCCACTTCAACACACTATTTTGTTGGGCTATGTTGTTCACTTTGATTTCACTGCGAATATCCTCATTTCTAAGTTTATCATGCAGATAAACATCGAACATAGCCCTCTCCATAGCTCGCTGAGCGATCTTGATCTTTCTCATACGACCAGCAGTGAAGGACTACATCTCTTATCCCCACACGTCATCTTTGGTTGTACAATCTCGTTTTCAAGTTTTTAGGTATACCTGACGAAAAGATGTGTCATAACTTCATAAACTTTGCCAAGCCGAGTTGAATCTGTCGATTGACTTCTCGGTCGAAGTTGGTTTTACCTAGTCAGGCTATTTGCTCCAGGTAAAATCGTCAATAGCTTTAAGCTTTAGTACCCCCAACAGCTACCGGCATAGGTGTGACATGAACGTCACACATGATTTTTGTTTTATCTATGTTCATCAGAAGATACTATTGAGGCCATTGAGCATAGTGCATGAGTTCTCCAGCGAATCTGCCATAAGAACTATATCGTCGAAAAATCGATGGTAAGTGATATACTTGCCATTGATATTAATATCGTATACTTTCCGGTCTAGTAGCTTAAAAACGTCTTCTAATGCAACAGTGTAAAGTTTTGGGATACAACATCACCCTGTCTTACACCTCTCTGCAGTTGGATAAGTTTGATACTCGGGTTCTGTACATGGACAATCACGATAGACCTATTGTATAAACACTTCATTAATTCGATATGCCGACAGTCAACTTGGCTTCGCTTAAGGGACTGAAACACCACTCAAATTTCAATGTAATTAAAAGCTTTCTTTCAATCTCACTCAATATCTTAATTTTCTCGTAAACGCAGCTGCCACTCTCGGTTTTCAGCTTTGACTGTTGGCTCTTTCTGGCAGACAGATCTCTTGCAAAGACTTTGGAGCCCTGGTCCAGCTCAATCGCTTCTTCAATGTAAATTGTATTGAAGTTGCGTAAGACCTGCTGCATGCATTTGGAGATATGGTTGTTCAGTTGCCTGTATGCTGGTAAATCTGCTGAAGACTATAGCTTCATTTCTCTTGTCAATAAGAGTGTGATTGGAAAGTATTTGTGTTTTTATACGACGGATTTTACAGAACTTAGCTACTACTTAGCACACGCGCACGCGCACGCGCACGCGCACGCGCACGCGCACGCGCACGCACGCACGCACGCACGCACGCACGCACGCACGCACGCACGCACGCACGCACGCACGCACGCACGCACGCACGCACGCACGCACGCACGCACGCACGCACGCACGCACGCACGCACGCACGCACGCACGCACGCACGCACGCACGCACGCACGCACGCACGCACGCACGCACGCACGCACGCACGCACGCACGCACGCACGCACGCACGCACGCACGCACGCACGCACGCACGCACGCACGCACGCACGCACGCACGCACGCACGCACGCACGCACGCACGCACGCACGCACGCACGCACGCACGCACGCACGCACGCACGCACGCACGCACGCACGCACGCACGCACGCACGCACGCACGCACGCACGCACGCACGCACGCACGCACGCACGCACGCACGCACGCACGCACGCACGCACGCACGCACGCACGCACGCACGCACGCACGCACGCACGCACGCACGCACGCACGCACGCACGCACGCACGCACGCACGCACGCACGCACGCACGCACGCACGCACGCACGCACGCACGCACGCACGCACGCACGCACGCACGCACGCACGCACGCACGCACGCACGCACGCACGCACGCACGCACGCACGCACGCACGCACGCACGCACGCACGCACGCACGCACGCACGCACGCACGCACGCACGCACGCACGCACGCACGCACGCACGCACGCACGCACGCACGCACGCACGCACGCACGCACGCACGCACGCACGCACGCACGCACGCACGCACGCACGCACGCACGCACGCACGCACGCACGCACGCACGCACGCACGCACGCACGCACGCACGCACGCACGCACGCACGCACGCACGCACGCACGCACGCACGCACGCACGCACGCACGCACGCACGCACGCACGCACGCACGCACGCACGCACGCACGCACGCACGCACGCACGCACGCACGCACGCACGCACGCACGCACGCACGCACGCACGCACGCACGCACGCACGCACGCACGCACGCACGCACGCACGCACGCACGCACGCACGCACGCACGCACGCACGCACGCACGCACGCACGCACGCACGCACGCACGCACGCACGCACGCACGCACGACACGCACGCACGCACGCACGCACGCACGCACGCACGCACGCACGCACGCACGCACGCACGCACGCACGCACGCACGCACGCACGCACGCACGCACGCACGCACGCACGCACGCACGCACGCACGCACGCACGCACGCACGCACGCACGCACGCACGCACGCACGCACGCACGCACGCACGCACGCACGCACGCACGCACGCACGCACGCACGCACGCACGCACGCACGCACGCACGCACGCACGCACGCACGCACGCACGCACGCACGCACGCACGCACGCACGCACGCACGCACGCACGCACGCACGCACGCACGCACGCACGCACGCACGCACGCACGCACGCACGCACGCACGCACGCACGCACGCACGCACGCACGCACGCACGCACGCACGCACGCACGCACGCACGCACGCACGCACGCACGCACGCACGCACGCACGCACGCACGCACGCACGCACGCACGCACGCACGCACGCACGCACGCACGCACGCACGCACGCACGCACGCACGCACGCACGCACGCACGCACGCACGCACGCACGCACGCACGCACGCACGCACGCACGCACGCACGCACGCACGCACGCACGCACGCACGCACGCACGCACGCACGCACGCACGCACGCACGCACGCACGCACGCACGCACGCACGCACGCACGCACGCACGCACGCACGCACGCACGCACGCACGCACGCACGCACGCACGCACGCACGCACGCACGCACGCACGCACGCACGCACGCACGCACGCACGCACGCACGCACGCACGCACGCACGCACGCACGCACGCACGCACGCACGCACGCACGCACGCACGCACGCACGCACGCACGCACGCACGCACGCACGCACGCACGCACGCACGCACGCACGCACGCACGCACGCACGCACGCACGCACGCACGCACGCACGCACGCACGCACGCACGCACGCACGCACGCACGCACGCACGCACGCACGCACGCACGCACGCACGCACGCACGCACGCACGCACGCACGCACGCACGCACGCACGCACGCACGCACGCACGCACGCACGCACGCACGCACGCACGCACGCACGCACGCACGCACGCACGCACGCACGCACGCACGCACGCACGCACGCACGCACGCACGCACGCACGCACGCACGCACGCACGCACGCACGCACGCACGCACGCACGCACGCACGCACGCACGCACGCACGCACGCACGCACGCACGCACGCACGCACGCACGCACGCACGCACGCACGCACGCACGCACGCACGCACGCACGCACGCACGCACGCACGCACGCACGCACGCACGCACGCACGCACGCACGCACGCACGCACGCACGCACGCACGCACGCACGCACGCACGCACGCACGCACGCACGCACGCACGCACGCACGCACGCACGCACGCACGCACGCACGCACGCACGCACGCACGCACGCACGCACGCACGCACGCACGCACGCACGCACGCACGCACGCACGCACGCACGCACGCACGCACGCACGCACGCACGCACGCACGCACGCACGCACGCACGCACGCACGCACGCACGCACGCACGCACGCACGCACGCAC